>CM044445.1:119074863-119104264 GCA_024363595.1 Xenopus borealis
TGAACTACAGTCTTCATCTTACCTTACTGTCTTCATGTTACCCAACATCTTGCCCAACTTCCTCCAACTTGTCCTATTGTATCTACTATCACTAAAGTCCTACGTAGAACTCTTGCTCTGAGGACCCTTTCTCACTACCCTAAGACCTAACCAGTTCATAGTCCTGAAGAAACATTCACAAATACAAGAATCTACATCCCTTGGGATCAACACACTATTTATAAGCCATGGCTCCAAAAGGTACAAGTCACATTGTGACTTGCTCATCTCATAGCAATAAGGTTCCTTGGGACCAATGGGTAAAGAGCACCCCCCCCTGCAAGCTTTAAACATTTAAACACGCCATATATCGACCAGTTATGGATCCGGAAATCAATACATGCTGTAAATTGCTTTTAGTGCTGAGCCAACCAACTCCAACATCATTGAGACACTTCATTCAAAAGTGAGTTAAAGGGGAATTCCACCCAAAAACTGTTGTTATTAGTAAATATAGTTCGTATTAAAAGCCGTCATTCTTCTCTGCCCTTTTCCTGGCTCCTCCTCCCATTGCAACATTGTTTCAGCTCTTATCCAGCTAAGACTCCAGTTCCCATAATGCATTTCCTATAATTAAATGAACAGTAACAGTATTTTTTTTTTTTAATTTTGTTTCTTTATAACAAAAAAAAAGACAACACAATTTAAACTTAAATTTGCTAAGTTTTTATTAAGAAATTTCTCATAGATTCTCTGCATGTGCTTCTTTTCTGAAATGGCGATATGGCAACAATCCATAGTGTGGCGCTTGATTTCTCCTCCTTGACTATCTCCTATATCAGGCAGGGAGGAACAATCGAGCGCTGCAGGATGGATCCTCGCCATTTCAGAAGAGAAGTGCATGCAGACAATTGGTAAGTAATTTCTTAATAAAAATTTCGCGAATTTAAAGTTTATCTGTGTTCTGTTTTTTTTTTGTTATAAAGAAACAAAAAAAATACTGTTACTGTTCCTGTAACACACCTGTGAATAAGGAGAAATAACTCAAGCGTGCAAGGCATTGTGGGAACCGGAGTCTTGGCTGGCAGAAAACTGACTGTTGATACAATGTTGCAATGGGAGGAGCAGAAAGAAAAAGGGGAGGGGGAAATGTACTGTAAGCGACAGAGAGCGCCTGTTTTTAATTCTAAGAACATTTACAAATAACTTTAAAACAATTGGACATTTTTAATGATTGTCTATTGGAAAGTTGCTTGGAATAATCATTTCTGTGACTGTGCCAAAAAACTGTTCTTCGGTGGAGTCTCCCTTTAACCCATTTGAACATATCTAATTCCTGTATATTGTAAGCAACTGATACATTGTGCCTGCAGTCAGGCAGACTGAGAGGGGAAATAGAAAAGCTGCTTTCAATTGCAATGTCCGTCTCAGAGGTGCTGAAACCAAATCTACAGCAGGAGTTGGCTACTTATGAAACCGCATCTCAGGGCAGGAAATTGTCCGTCCCTAACGCATTCGCCATCGCTGGGCAGGAGAAACGTGCGCTTTCCCACCTGTTGGGCCCCTGCGGGGGTATATTTATGCTGTTGGTTTTTGAATTACAGAGTGCTCAGATATCAAGTTAGAAAGTCTTCCGGCCACTCATATCAATGGGAAAATTATCATCCCTTTGGCTTCCCCCCAATGTCACCCCCACCCACCATTTCCAAGGATAATTGTGTTTAAATATATCTTTCAGCACAGACATTCTTGATTCAGAGAGGATCCTTGAAGATACTATATATATATATATATATATATATATATATATATATATATAAAATCAAATTAACATCTCTGCTACCAGGGGACAGCGTTACGGTGATAAAGCGATGGAATGTGCTGAATCGCTCACTGTCGGCAGAAGTGTGAATTTCTTGGTGTCAGAACACATGAACATCACCGATCCTGCATCTGTTGTGTGATTCTGCCCCCCTCCCAAACCCTGCCTGGGAGCCGTTCCAACGTACTACAGCTTTATCATCATCCCTTATTTATATAGCGTAACCTATTTCACAGTAGTGTCATTCCCTCTGCCTCTGCCCCAGTGGAGCTTACAATCTAAGGTTCATTCACATTGTTTTTGGGGTTGAGTGAAACCCATGCAAACACAGAGTCTTTACTTCCCCTTTAAAACCCCTGTATTAATAACTGAAACGATCCCTGCAGGATATTTTGGGAGAGGTTTCCTTTAAAGGTGCAGAACCCAGAGGCTTGGCACGGATACATTCATACATGAGATGAAAGAACTCCTCTGACAATTGGATTGGGATGCGTTTCGTGGTCAGCGGGGGATTGAAACAGATTTCTGCTGCTCCTCAAGGAAAAGGGAACCTGTTGTGATTATAAGGGAAAGCTATTGCCTGCTGTGCATGCTGGGATTCGACAAGATACCGACAAATGGGGCACAATAGAAATCTCTGGCTGGCAACAAAATAAAAAGGCTCGTTCTGCACTTGTCCCGCTGTTCTTCCCCAGATACTCACAAGTACAGGTATAGGATCCGGTATCTGGAAACCCGTTATCCAGAAAGCTTCGAATTACGGAAAGGCCGTCTCCCATAGACTCCATTTTAACCAATCAATATCAATGTTTAAAAATGATTTCCCTTTTCTGTGTAATAATAAAACAGTAGTTTGTACTTGATCCCAACTAATATATAATTAATCCTTATTGGAAGCAAAACCAATTGGGTTTATTTAATATTTACATGATTTTTTGTAAACTTAAGGTATGAAGATCAAAATTATGGAAAGATCCCTTATCTGGAAAACCCAAGGTCCCGAGTTGACCTGCTGCATCGCACTCTATAAGCCCTTTTACACCGCCTTAATATCTTTTAACATAATTACCTTTATAATTAACTGATTATTATAACCATTTAGCGATTACCTTTCACTAGTGAGTTTCCTAATCCTCGTGCAAACAGCTCGCTCGTGCCGAGTCCCAGACAGGAGGAACCGGGTCGAAACTAAGGATCGCCTTCTGTATTATTATAAACTACAACTCCCAGAATTCCTTGGCTGGAGAGATCATGGGGAGATGACAAGTAACCTCAGCGTGAGGCTGAGAATATCTGGGTATATTGACCACCTTAGACTGGGCTTGGGTAGGGTGGAAGGTTTTTTTTGATGATTTATTATCTCATCTGCAACACAATGACTCTTGGGTTTTTTGGGGGAGGGAAACACTACATTGTGGGGGGAAGAAGTATTTAAACTCTGTCTGCAGTTATTGGGGTGGCACCTAAAAGGGAGCAGTGATGGGTGAATCCGCCCTCTGTCGACATCTGTGAAAAAGTCGCAAAAAGCATTGACGTCATTTCACAGTTTTTTCCTTTGACGTTTTCCAAACCGAGACTCAGAATATGTTTCTTCGCAGCAAAACCTGGAGAATAATTTCGCTCATCACTAGTAGGGAGCATAACGGGGTGTAGGGAGCTGATGCCCATGAGACGGCGGGTGCTGAGCCAGCGGCGTAACTAGATATTACTGAAAGTTATTTTTCAGGCCTCCAAAATGTTTAGCAGTTGACTTGTTTTACTGTATACAGGTATGGGACCTGCTATCCAGAATGCTGGAGACATGGAGCTTTCCTTAAATCTATTTGAAAATCTCTATAACAGTGATCCCCAACCAGCGGCTTGTGAGAAACATGTTGCTCCCCAACCCCTTGGATGTTGTTCTCAGCGGCCTCCAAGCAGGTGCTTATTTTTGAATTCTTGGCTCAAAGGGAAACTTTAGTTGCATAAAAACCATGTATATTGCCCAATAGAGCCTCCTGTTGGCTGCAAGTCAACATAGAATCTACCAAATAGCCAATCACAGCCCTTTTTTGGAAGCCCCAGGAACGTTTTGCATGCTTATGTTGCTTTCCAACATTATTTTACACTTGAACGTGGCTCATGGGTAAAAAAGTTTGGGGACCCCTGCTCCATAGTTCCGCCCCTGTGCTGAGGGCATCTGGTGCAAAGACTGTGGAACGTAGGTTTGCTCTATCCTATTCCCAAACTGGGTATTTATAAAATATTTCCCAGACCTCCCGCTCGGCAGATCCAACGCCGGCCGCCCCCTCGCCTCCCAGTCATTATGACTCACCAGAGATTGAGGAAAAGAGGAAACGAAGAGGTTCCTCTCTCTGGTGTTTGTGTCTCGCGCCTCTAAAATGAGTGCGTCTGAGTACACCTGATACGGCTCACTCTCTACAAAGGAATCACCCATCATGGGTGTGACAAACAGGTTCCCACTAATGACTCCCATGCCGCGTATTCCCGGCCGTGTAAAGATATTTTATAGACGCGCTCGTTGCCTGTCTCCCTAGCATCTCCCCGACTCAGTGGAATGTAATGTGGCTCAGCTACATGGTTTATATATATATAAATATAGACCAGCAAGTCTGCTCTCATCATCCTAGGCACCCACATACCCAGGTACCTTATGTACGCGGGGGTCATTCAAAGCAACAAAAGGGAGGGCTCATTCACAAAATCCAAGTGCAAATCACAGAAATTTTTTTTTTATCCAAAACTCAACACTGGGCAAATTTGCCCATGGGCAGTTACCCATAGCAACCTACTTGCAGCTGGCTTCAAAAAGCTAATCACTGATTGGTTGCTATAGGTAACTGCCAATGGGCAAATTTGCCCAGTGTTGATAAATGAGCCCCATTGTTTTTTCACTAGAATTCTAGTAGTGCTTGGACCCAACTTCCATTTCATGCACCAATATGGCTGCCATATTTCCTTTTTTCCTTCCTGCATTCATTCCTACAGGCATGTGGGATCAATAATGCCTTAATGGGTCAGTTGCACCCATGAACACCAGCTGCCAGTTCCAGGCTTGTGGTAAGTCCAGCATTACCTAATGTCCATGAAGACTACTGATAGCCCCCATGTCCTTGTCCCCACAACCAAGACACAAGCCAAAGCATTTAGAGCTTCAAGTCGGTCCTAACCAGGCATAGTAAATTCAACATATCTTGATAAAAAATGCACCATTGTTGTGGGACTTTCAACTGAATTTGCTGTGGGGCCCTGTAACATCTAGTTACATTACTGGTCCTCAGCAGGTAGTTACTACAGGGCTCCCTTTAGATGAGAGTTCACATTGTTGTCTGTCCTTGTGAATGCAACAAACACTAAATGATGCCATAGAGATGGATGCCCATGTACAACAGAGATGGCGATACCTCTTGCAAATGTGTCTGGCCAGTATTAAAGTCATTACAACAGAAGCCCAGCTGGGCCACGAGTGTGAGATTGGATGTGCCCATGGATTGGAGGGGGCAGCTCATCCCTAACCATAATGTTCATACTCTCCGCAATACCCTCAGCTGGAACTGGATCACAAGATCACAACTTCCATGGGCAACTCAATACACCACCTACACATTATCAAGTTAACATGGAGGTGAGTAAGGTCATCTTCTGCCCTCAGCCTCAATCAACCCACCACCTCTTCTCTAACACTTTCAGTGTTAGCTTTTTACCATCTTACAGAGACGCATTCAGCCTCCCCAACCAGACCCGCTGCAGAATTATTGTATAGTCTGAAATCCCACATAATGTCATTTCTTCTAGAAATCCCTACAATTAATTCAGCACATTGTCTAGCGCGTGCTCTTCAATTCACCTGGGGCACCTCAGCTCTCGACCTGTTGTACTAATAATACCCTTTCCTTCCCTAATAAGTTCCTTATTCTAATGTGGCATCACAATATCGTACAGTGCTCAGAGCTGAAGCACATTTCATAAAGCCAAAATGAAGACATTTAAAGGGGAACTCCACACCCCCTTTGATGCATGTGCATTTTTATTGCGGCACAGTATCTAACTGATGTGACTTGCACAATTTCAGCTCTGCTGGCTGCATGTCACAGAGGTTCTGCAGTCCCGGCCCATAGTGCGTACGATTTAAATCTTGCACGTTGAGTTGCCAAGAGCTGCAACTTAGCAGAAGAAGAGAACACCAGGCTTGGCATCCCATTAATGTCCATCTCAAACAAATTAAAATGCTGCATCTAATGGCAGTTCCTCGACTGACACTACCTAGATTCATAATTGCAGCCAAAGCGAATGATAATGACTCCACCACTGTGTCTCCTGCCAAATATACACCATCCCCCTGACAGCCTCTGAAGACTCTTTCCCTGGCCATGGGACCATAATACTGAGAACTTGAGCTTTCCTCACTGCGGGCTCCCTTACTGTCTGATGCTGGATACTCCTAGTTAAAAATGGAACACTTTATGACCACCATATAAGGGGCTCCACTTGGGTTTTGCATACACCTTGTTGGCTTGCACTTCCAAGAGGAATAAAATACTGTATACTCCTTCCATTAATATTTTGGAAGCTGGTATTAGATTCCTTTTACCAGGCTCACGCTTGGTTTATTATACAATGCTGATGTGTTTTCCTGGGAATATCCAATCCATCCTGATATCTCGGTGTAATTGTTTCATTGGCCCTGACTCATGGCCCCGTACAGTAAACAGACCCTGGTTTCCCCTTTGTGAAATTAATCAGGGAAAAATAAGGCATTGCAAAGGATTGTGTGATCTAATTGTTGGCTGCTTGGTTACTACCCCTCCCAGTTTAGCTTGCCAAACTCATACTGGCATTGCTTCCACTACTCTGAGCATTTTTCCTTCCTCTGCTGTTTTTATGCATCTGGAATGTACAGGTGTTTATAGCCATGCTATCAGCTGCTAAAAGACCTCTTGCAAAGAGGAACCTTCTTTGTCCTTGTTGCTTTAAAGACCCTTCAACCCCTTAGTTCCAGTTAATGTCTATGACGGTTTACATCTAGTTGTAAGTATGCGTCAACTGGACTTGCTGTGTAATCTTGAAAATGTATAATCCAAGTGGCCACAGCACATTGAAGAGACCCCAGAACATGGGCCAAATAAGCACATCAGAGACTGAGAGAGAACTATGACTATCAATGCATTCAATAAGCAGACTGGCTGCAAGGATAGAGCCAGAACAAAGACAGATGGAGTCCATGCTGCAACAATAACCTTCTAATAATCTTCTATTTCTTCTGAAGAACCTTACAGAGAAGGATTTTACAGTTTAGGAGACCGTTCTACCCCATTGAAGCTTCCCACAAGGCTACTCAAGCAAATTCTCAAGAAATATCCAAGGAGACTATGTTCCTAAGCAATAGAATGCAGCCCATGGAATGCTCTGCTTGGGAACATCTGAGGCCCTAATGACAAGTGAAGGGTAGCAGAATACCTGCAATAACTCCAAGTTACCAGCGGAAGACTATATTAGATTGTCAGGGTATGACCAACCCCACAACAGAACACCAGTCCTTTCCAACAAAAATTCCATTTCAACCTCTGCCGGGGGAAAAAAAAAGTCCCATCCTGTAGATCTGGGGATTTATTTTCCTGTCCAGCGAACACAAGAGAGGTTTATTTTAAAGACTGTAAATAGAATATCCAGAAGCAAATTGGGTACGGATACAATTATACGGGAACTGACAGGTGCGCCGAGCAAATAAACCTACCCGGCAAGATTGGGAGCCGTGTTTAAAAACTAGACAAGGATTATAAAAAAAATTGTAATCGTTTCCCTTTTAAATTAGAAAATAATTTCAGTCTGTCGGTTCTAAAAACCCTGCGAAACCTCTAAAGAGATCAAATTGCTGCTTGGCGAGGCCAGATGGTTGCTATTAGCAGCTTCCACTGGATAAGAGATTCTATTTGCAGTTCCAACTGCCTACTTGCATTGTGAGAAATGGGGAACTGAATGGGGTCCAGATTGTGCCCCTATCATGGACAAGACTTGGCTCAGAATAAGACGTTAATCAATGGCTAAGGAATAGTCAAAGTGGGCAAAATGCATCTGATCATAAAAAAGCGAGGACTGTTTAGGATTATAATAGGGACAGTTGGGTTTGGGACTGGAGAGGCAAAGAAGTTGTGCTGCCATTGGGATGATAATGATTAACTCTGGGATTTTTTGGAGACCTTATTTCCATTCAGAGTAAAAAGGATTTTTTTTAAAAAAAATCCAGGTCCGGACCATGATCTCCTTAAAGGACAAGTAAAGTATAAAACAGAATAAGGCTAGAAATGCAGTATTTTGTATACTAAACATAAACATGAACTTACTGCACCACAAGCCTAATCAAACAAATGATTTATGCTTTCAAAGTTGGCCACAGGGGGCTGTCATCTTGTATCTTTGTTATACATCTTTGCAAGACCAAGACTGTGCACATGCTCAGTGTGATCTGGGCTAAGCTTAGGGATTGTCATAAATGATCAAAATAATATCTGCCAGAAGCAGATACAGCAAGACTGATTAATACTCAGAATATACAGACTGTACTGGATCCAGTGTTGTCATGCACATTAATGTGGATTTTTAAGTGTTTGTACTGTTTAATACAAACATTACTGAATCCATGATCTCTGTCCCTGCAGCTGGAGTTGGAAACAGTAAAGGGGATGTAAAGGCAAAAATAAAATCCAATACAAATCACTACACAGTCGTTGACTGATCTACAGGGAAACAAAGCTGCTGGAGTTCTGAAAGGCTGGGAAGTAAGGTAGGGGCTCCCCCTGCTGTTCATAAGTATGATTGTTCCCCTGCACAGCAGTTAGGGACTGTCTGACAATTCCTATCCACAGCAGTAAATGAAGGGAGAATTTCACTGGATAAAGTCAGGTTTCTTATAAAAACAGTACACATTTTTTAATGAAAGTATATTGGAGATAGATTTCTTATTCATTAAAGAAATTAAAAATGGGATTTAATTTTTTTGCATTTTCTTGTCCTTTAATGACTGCTATGTGGGCCACAACAACATCAGAACCCAGCTTCCTAAAAATGTTGACAGTTGAGTAACCCAGTCTTGCCTCCTTCCATCAAGGTTTTCAACTCAAAACTTTTGAAAGACATTGCTTTGAACTGCTGGTTCCCTCATGGGTCAGGCAATGGCAGCTCTAAAAGATGACAGTGGTTTTGGGAGCATGATTATTACAGGGACACATTAGATAATGTGCAGACTTATAACAAGAGAAGCAAACTGCAGATATTTTTGTATAACAAAATAAATTAATTTACCCTCATTTCCCCCTTCCCATATCACATCCCTCAGGTGAAAAGCTGGGGGCCCAATGAGTTTGTATGTCAGTAGCCCTGAGCACCGAGCCAGCTCTGAAAGGAGGGAAAAAGGGGTCAATTGATCGGTTTGCACAGAAATAATTTCTAATTTGTCAGCCGGAGCAGTCAATAAGTCTCAGGGAGGACAAGGCGGAGGGACAGACAGTAGCACCGCGAGTGGGAAGGGAGAGGGTTTCCAGCAGGAACATAATAATCAGGAGAGCTCTGTCCTGCCATCGGTCAATTCCAATTTATTCACATAGGAAAGTAATGGCAGAGTGGTTGCACTTGCCACATCTTGGCTCAGACATCGACGACTGTGGCCAACAAGGCCCAATCAGCTCTTTCCGTCTGACCTTTTCCTACTTGGCACAAAGCCTACATTGTAAGACTGCCCTTTTAGTAATTAGCTAAATTACTTTTTTTTTAATACAGATTTAGCCGATGCAGCTGGACAGAGATCGCCACAGAGAGGGCTGTATTCTCCTTTACTGAGCACAATTCAGCAGGAACAGACACCACGTGAGCTCACAGTCTGTACAGAGAGATAGCATGATCTAAGGCCTAGGCACCCACTACTTCTACAGTGACGAGGTACATAAAACCCACCACCTCAGCCGGAATTCAACCTCTCTCTATGGCGTTGGACTCTTCAAGAGAGTCAACAACAGGGTTCATTAAGTGAATTAATTGATTTCCTTCTTGCTAATGGGCCTGTATATACGTCACTCAGGAAATGAGACTGCAGCGGCTTCCAGACTTAATCTTATTATTTCCTTTAAAACTCACCCCCCATGGCAATCACTGAATTAAACGGCAGGCCTATTGGCCGCACAGATGTGTATAACTCATATAAATACATTAAAAACATAGTTACAGTTTATTTTTTAAGCAGCCACATATGTTACAATGGTTTACATCTGCCCATTAGGTTCATATTGGGAAATTACTGTAACATGACCTACAAAGGTGCTCCACACCAAGTCAGGTTGGGACAACTCCAAGTTATGGCATTTTGGAGGGACAGCACAGCAGAATGTTAGAGGATATTGCCCAGTCCTTGCACGAGGGTTACCATGGTCAGGCTAAGCATTGGTTAAACAATCCATGGTCCCCTAATTAGCTTCCCATGAAATGTACAGGCCCTAGGCAGCTTCTGACAGAACGTCATGGGACATAGAGCCGGACTGATTTATAATGTGAAGGCTCAAAGGAGCAGCTGCCTTCAAGCTAAGAAAATATAAACAAGAGCAGTGCAAAGAGATATGAAACAACGGCTCCTTTCAGACCAGTAGAGGTTGTGTTGGTTTCAAATGAACAGATAAGACAAACAGGGTATTTGCCCTTTGGCAAACACAATGCAGATTGATTCCTCCAGGAAGCTAAAAACACTTTCTGTATACACAGTCCAACAGATTTATGGCAGACATGAAGTTATACATCTGCTTATACCAATGATGAAGGTGCTAAGTCTACCAAGATTTGGTGGCCCTAGGGATATGTTTTATGAACTATATTCCAGGTACATGCTGGACATGGGTTCATCTTCATATTTGTAATGGATTTCCAGAGCTGGGGGTCTCTTTTTCATTTTTTGAGAAGAAGACCATGCTAGACTAGTGATGTTTTATGAGGAAAAGATCATCCTAGGCTAGAGATGGTTTAGGACCATAATGTCCAACACTGTCCATGCCTTGGGTCAATTATCCATGTCACCTTTCATAGCTAGTTTAGTATAAGCCATGGTATCATGCAAAGAGGTCTATGGAGATCACGGGCTTGTAGGGGGCACTTCAAATATTTTCCCATTGTAGAAGGTGACCTATAAAGAACTTGGGCATGCTGGGGGCACTTCCAAGTCTTCTTCATTGTTTGCATTCTTTGATTTAGTAAGAGCATATATAAGGTAGAGGGAACTGTTTAAACAACATGGGATGGTCCTCTGTAATATGGATTTGTGACAATTTTTTTAACTCACCCATCATAAATGACATTCGGTGGCAATGTTTGAGAGGAAGTAACGCCACAGTGGGGTGGGTCGGAGCCTGCTACCCAATCAGACTCAAAGTGAACTTTTCGGTATTGACCTGTGCACCACTACTAGTAATGGTCTAGGTAGGCGATTGAGACTCCTCTGAACTAGTTAGAGGTTAAGAGATAGTAGGACTCATTAATATTTCCCCAGGGTGCCTATCCTAAAGCACTATGTGTAGTGATAGGCGAATTCGAGGTGATTTCCCGCAATTTGCTGTCGGCAAATAAATTCGCGAAAATTCGCTGGCGTTAAAAAAAAAACGAGACGCGCGCTGAAAATGACGAGACATGAATCGTTTCACGAATTTTTACGACAATTCGTGAATTTCACTGGAAATTTGTGGATTTTTTGGCGAAGCGAACCGGGATAGATTCGTCCATCACTAACTATGTGGTGCAAAAGCATTCTCCCTAGTGCTCAACAAACAAGTACTTGTGCCGCAGGGATGGGTAGGTGGGGAACATATTCCCCCCTCTTAGATAGAGTGCTCTCTAGCACACCAGCGCTCTATTCTAGAGGCTAGCAGGGGCAGAACACATTGTGCAAAATGGCTTATTGCAGCTTTTATTAACTTTCCACACTGCATTTTGCAATGTAAATGAGCCCTAATGACTTACGAGCAAGATATAAGGGGAAGAAGTGCTATTTAGGTACACAACAGGGCAACTCTTTGTGATCATTGAACCATCTTGTCTAACCCTTGTTGGACCCAGTACTGGGTGCAGACTGCAGCATTGGTTGGCGCAAGCCAGTCCTGTCCTTATATCCTTATGCCTGCCATAAAGCTGAGGAAAGAATATAATCCAGATGTTTATTTGAAAGCCACCCGGAGCAGAAGGAACAAACTCCTGATCCAGAGCCACGTTTGTGCCATGTAATGACATTTGGGGCCGAGACTAGCCGCATTCCTGTCAGACTGTTCAGATGATATTAGAAGAGCCACTTATGGCTCCCAAACAGCTGTGCCTCGTACTGCTCAGGGCTGATTCATGGCTTACAAGCACCACTTATAGAGGGGCCCGGACCGTATTCAGTCTTCCAAGCCTTTCCCATTGTTTGCATCCCTTGCCTCATTAACAGCACAAGGCAAATGAGAAGGGTGGGGGATCTGTTTGGGTGGGACACAGGCATGGCCACTGGTCAAGTGTAAAATGTGCATGGCCGTACAGACGACAATTAAACACAAGGGCCTATACGCAAAACATATTAAACTCGCATGTTGTTTTAACCGGGTAGTTATGGGCAGTAGAGATGTCACTCCTTAGAGCAGTGATCCCCAACGAGTAACATGTTGCTCTCCGACCCCTTGGATGTTGCTCCCAGCGTCTTCAATGCAGGAGGTTATTTTTGAATTCCAGGCTTGGAGGCAAGTTTTAGTTGAAACATGTGTAATACCAAACAGAGTCTCCTGTTGGCTTCCAGTCCACATAGGGACTACCAATAGCCAATCACAGGCCATGTCTGGTACCCCTGGGAACTTTTACCATGATTATGTTGTATGCATTAGATTAGAGTAATCAGTATGGCAGCCGCCACTGAGTGAATAATTACAAATATGCAGACAAATTCTTGGTTTTTGCTCCCTACTATTTAGGGTAGGGACAGACAGGGAGATACCTCTTGAGGAAACTTCGGGCGATTCCGGAAATCGCCGCGCCTGCACAGGCGCTGGCGCTTTGTCCCAGGAACGATTGGCAGACAGGGAGAAGGAAATTCGGGGAGATTGTCGCCTGCTAAAAACGCCAGGCGACAAAATCTCCCCGAATCTCCCTGTCTGTCCCCAGCCTTAGGCTTGACGATCCAGCAGATGTATCATAGCCTGTCGAGATGACCCCAGGAGCACACAGGGGGGGAGTCAGGAAAAATGGGTGATAACTGTCAGTACAAGACAGTGTCTCACCTTCCACATGACCCACAACATACTGATCACAACACAAGTAGCAGGAATTATGGGCTCATTTATCACATGGGCAAAAGGCAAAAAAAAAAAAATTCCGCCATGTTTCTTTGGCTACAGCCATACCAGGAGGATTCTCAACCAGCAGATAAATGCAGGCCGAGATGTCGTTAGCACCTCGGGTTCCCCCTTTTGAAGAGATAACAAATGTATCTTTAGCACTGTCAGTGTTCCCTATGCCAAGATCCCAACAACTCCCGAATGCTCCGAAAATGACCGAGGCCGGTGCCAAAATGCTTCCCTGACTCTAGGTGACAAATTGGCTGCTCAATAGATATAGAAGTTCATAAGAAGCAAATTCACTCTGTAGTCCATAACGGAGCCAGGGAACAAGTCTGGATCAATTTGGAGTGATCAGGCTTTTAGCCGGCATAAATGATCCGGTCAATTATCTACACGTAGAGAAGCAAAGGATGCAAAATGAGTTTGGGCACGGGTCACGGCACAGCCCTCAAATTTATTAGCCCTCTATACTCATTAATAATCTTGAGATTATATAACATTTAACCCTGAACTAAACCAGTTCAAACCAAAAAAAAAAAAAAAAAAAAACTGGCTGTTTATATTCTCTGCACCGCTTGTAGCTCATTACCAGACCTGGAGGAGGACTGACTAACCATTTTGCTGCAAACTCATTTCACAGCCTCTTGTCTGTTGTACACAGCTGAACAAAGAGAGGATATGTTTGTATAACTTCCAGAAGTGCACCAATGAGGGGGGACATAATAGGCACTTCTGAGCGCCATATGGAATTTCATCAGCCGCAAGGGAAACAGATTGGAGAGATAGAGACTATATGAGACAATTGCTCACGCTGAAAGGAAAAGAGAAACCTTCCAGGGCCATGGGGGGGGGGGGGTTAAAAACAAAAAAGGGAAAGGCAGAGATGTCAAGAATGCAGCCTTCCAGTGAACTACTACTCCCAGGATCCCCAAACAGCCACACTTAATATCCCAAGGCCAATGCAATGTACAATATTCAAGAAACCACAGCGGAATAAATACAGTGCCAATTCCATGTATAATACCCCAGAACCCACAGCAGGATAAATACAGTGCCAATTCCATGTATAATACCCCAGAACCCACAGCAGGATAAATACAGTGCCAATTCCATGTATAATACCCCAGAACACACAGCAGGATAAATACAGTGGCAATTCCATGTATAATACCCCAGAACACAAGGCAGGATAAATACAGTGGCAATTTCATGTTTAATACTTCAGAACACACAGCAGGATAAATACAGTGGCAATTCCATGTATAATGCAAATAACATACGACAGGATAAATACAGTACCAATTCCATGTATAATATCCCAGAACACACTTTGGGATAAATACAGTGCTAATTCCATGTATAATACCCCAGAACACACAGTAGAATAAATACAGTGCCAATTCCATGTATAATACAAATAACATACGGAAGGATAAATACATTACCAATTCCATGTACTATAATACCCCAGAACAAACCTTGGGATAAATACAGTGCCAATTCCATGTATAATACCCCAGAACACACAGCAGGATAAATACAGTGCCAATTCCATCTATAATACCCCAGAACACACACTGGATAAATACAGTGACAATTTCATGTATAATACACATAACATATGGTAGGATGAATACAGTATCAGTTACATGTACAATACCCAGATAGGGTTGCCACCTGGCTGGTATTTTACTGGCATGGCCGGTATTTTTGATGGTTGATCCATCCATGTTATTAATAGGGAAAAAACTTCAATATATAGGAAGGCCGGTATTTTTTTTCTAGAAAAGGTGGCAACCCTATACCCAGAAAACACAGCAGAATAAACACAGGCCCTATCCCATGTATAATACCCAGAACCCAAAGTAGAATGAATACAATGCCAGTTCCACATTGGTTTAGAGAGATTTTAGACTCCCCAGACCTTCATTAAAAGGATCCTATGAGCGGATGTCATATTGTGATCATGCTGCACTGGGAAGGGAGGATTATTTAGCCCAGGGCTGGTAAATTGTACCAGTACATCATATGATAGGGGTGTGAGGAGGTCTATTGATACAGTAGAGGGTGCTGAGCACTATCTGATGGAGGGTGGGGATTGGATGGGACCAGAGCTCAGATATGGGACTGGCAGCTGCTGTGCAATGTTACACAGGGTGATTTCCTTGGGCACTGCCAGATACCACTGTGATGCCAATCTTATCTACTGGATACCAAAAGCCTCCAGTCTGGAAGCTCTGGCTAATGCCAGGGGGACCACTGTAACCTACCATAGACCAGTGCTTTATATTGGGCATGTCCAGGGGTGAGGGCAGTGCTTGTGTAGTTGAAAGGCCAGGGTCTATTTTGAATCTCAGGCCAGACATGACATGAACTATGCCCCCAGTGGCCATAAAGGGTATTGCTACAGAACTAGAAGTACTAAACAGTATTTACACCTTGCTTCCTTTCCTTGGGGGGCGTCTCAGTCCCTGGGGATCCCTCTCACACACTGAGACCAATTAATTCCTGGATTTTGTTTCTCTGCGGCTGTAGAGCTGTTACTGAGACAGATAAACAAATGCTCCCCGGGGGCCGTGGCGCTTACGCATGAAAACTCAGCTTTAAGGCAAAAGTGAAGGAATATTATAAATATTTAAAGGAAAATCAAGACAATTTACTCCCACGTGTGGGCCTTGTGCATGTGCAAGCATATCATAGTGCAGAGTCTTTAAAGGGCAAGGAAAGTGTAAAATAGAATAAGGCTAGAAATGGTGTATTTTGTATACTAAACATAAACATGAACTTACTGCACCACAAGCCTAATCAAACAAATTATTTATGCTTTCAAAGTTGGCCACAGGGGGCTGTCATCTTGTAACCTTGTTATACATCTTTGCAAGACTAGACTACATACACATGCTCAGTGTGATCTGGGCTTCTTAGGGATCGTCATAAAAGATCAAAAAACAAAGCTGCTTGAGTTCTGCATGGCTTGTAAGTAAGGCAGGGGCTCCCCCTGCTGTTCATAAGTATGATTGTTTCCCTGCCACAAGTTAGGGACTGTCTGACAATTCCTACCCACAGCACTAAATGAAGGGAGAATTTCACTGCATACAGTCAGGTTTCTTATAAAAACAGTACACATTTTTTAATTAAAGTATATTGGAGATAGATTTCTTTTTCATTAAAGAAAGTAAAAATTGGATTTTCCTTGCCCTTTAAAGAGTCTCTATTCCTTACTGTGCCCTTTGGGCTTCATGTTAATTGTATGGCTGAAGAGGGCTGCTGGGTAATTTGGCTGCACACACAGGAGGAAGGAAACATGAACAGAGGGGATGGGAATGTTTAGGGAGGGGGAAGGGAATACAGATAGGGTGGGATGATCTATAAACATGTCACTGCCATAAGTAAACTTGGACACTCTATGGGGGGACTGACCCATAAACATGTCACTTTGGATCATGGGAGTCTTGACGCTAAACATACTAGTAATGACGGCCCTAGACTAAAAGGATTCCTAGTGGTACCACTGAGATAGAAGCTCTCACTACTGTAATTAACTCACAGGTCACCCACTGACCTCCAAAATGTAAATACATCTTAACAAGAAAAGTCAACTGCCTCTTTTGTTGCTTTAGAATTTTTTGGACTTTTTTTTTAAGGAGTCTCAACGAGCAGTGCTGAAAAGGGACAGATATTACACTGATGCATGCCTGTAAATGTGGAAGGAGTGCATATATATCGGGGAGTTATATTTCCTTTCATTAGTTAACTCCAGTTTTGGGTTGGCTTCCCCTTTAGGGTGCACACATTAACCCATTCCCTACCAGGAGCGTATCGACTAAAACAATCAGAGATCATGTGCCATAAAGTGTTCTGCTGATAAACCAGGAGATTTATAAGGGAGACTTAGGTTCACAGGGGTCAGAATCCTGAGAGTTACATTGTATTTACCCTGTTTCCAGGAGGAGAGGTCAGGGACCCCTTTAAATGCTCTGCAGGTGATTAATGGCTCTGCAGTTCAGAGGCTATCAGTCACTCTCACAACTGGGTCAGTTCAGGCAGTTCCCAGCGGCCCTGACATATTGCCCAAACACAGGAGCCACTGTAAACTGGACCCGAGCCCACATCTCCCTGTCATTAACTGCACTATTTACTGTCCCCATGATAGCAACATAAAATAGTTCCTAAAATCACTCTGCCAGTGCCATGCCAAGAAAGGGGACGATATATACTACAGTGCTGATTCTACAGGTCCAGGGGTACCCAGGGAACAAATAAATACTCACCCCAAATCTCCCCCTAACTGACCTTCAGACTGGGCCCCCTTAGCTCATAACAAGGTTACAGATATATAGAAACATTGGGGTGTCACTATAGTTCCAGGGGTACCCAGGGTACAAATAAGCACTCACCCCAAATCTCCCCCTAACTGACCTTCAGACTGGGCCCCCTTAGCTCATAACAAGGTTACAGATATATAGAAACATTGGGGTGTCACTATAGTTCCAGGGGTACCCAGGGTACAAATAAGCACTCACCCCAAATCTCCCCCTAACTGACCTTCAGACTGGGCCCCCTTAGCTCATAACAAGGTTACAGATATATAGAAACATCGGGGTGTCACCCTGATATAGTTCCAGGCTGGGACCCCCAGAAGGGTGAGTGAGTGGGACTGGGGATTGAATAATCAGATACATTATGGTGCCGGGCAGAGAAATCCGGGGGGAGCTGGCGCAGTGCTATGACAAATAATTCTATGTTAATTAGCGCTTGATAGAGTTAGCTTCGTTAAGTTTGGGGAGTAATTGCAGCGCATTCATTAGTCAGATGGATGATGAGAATCTGCAACTCGTATTTCATGTTTTTCTTTTCCATTAGAGAGAAACCCAATTACCCTTATTGTTTCAGTGAATTGATCCCGGGCTGTGAGCCCAGCAAATCCCTTCCCTGTGTATTTGTATTTATATGTACGGGTAGGAGCTGCCATATCGATTGCCTCATGTAATTGTACAAAAGAGAATAATATTGCCCCTAGTGGTGGTAACGAATCTTTGGCACAAATTAAAAGAACAATTATTTGGGGTGTTACTAATACAGTAGCTTTGGTTAAAAAAATAATATTTACAACATTTTCCCATTTCTCTAAAGCTCCGCCCCCTGGCTCTACGGGAGAGAGTTAAAGCAAGGGAACAAGCACATTTCCTCTCTATTTTCTCATGGATAGAAAGAATCTCCCCACTGGGAATGTAAACAGCCTGTCTGCTTTCAAGCAATAAAGTCACCTCCTCCTCTCTGTCTCTCTGCGTGCCCCCTGGTTGTGACTTTTGAAACAATGTAGGAGAATCCGCTTCTCCTCCAGTCAGCTTCTGCTACTTTTTGTTTCAGCCGTCAGCAGTGCAGAGAATTGAATCTAATGTCTATTTTTGGGTGAAGTTCCCCTTTAAAGCAAGACAAAGGTTGGGTGCATTGTGGGAAATCCATGTCTCATTTCTGATTACCGACCATTATTTATTATTATAATGTGTACTGTCGTTTCTCATTGCTGATACTGTGTCTTTTCACCCATGCCAGGGTCCAACTTCGAGCACTGAATGGGCCGATTTAAAGGGCAGAATACTGAGCCCATTCACTGCACTATAAGCCACGGCTAATTCAATTTACTCTGTTTAAAGTGTCTGCATTGAGTGACATGACTCTCTATTCACATAGGGGAAGCAATGTCTGGGGGTGCACCATCTCCCCCCTGCAATCTGACATTCATACAGTCACCCATCTCCCCGCAGCCTGCAACAGAATAACAAGCAGCACCCAAGTGGTATCCCATGTTTATTAGATTACAGGCTCCAATGAGCTCAATGCCTGGCCATTCAGAGAGATTCCGGCACTGGGGAAACATAGACACAATTTGCCTGCAAACTTAATCATGCCTTTCCATCTTGGGGCCCCTCTAGGCCACGGGGCCCCTGACAACAATCCCTCCTTTAAGGCAGCTGGGAGGTCGATGATTCACTTGTTGGGAGATCTTGTGTCTACACAATATGCAAATAACATGGGAGCACCCACATATAAGTCTAAATACAACAAATGAGGATGGTGGTCACCCTTGCCCTGCGCCTCACATCGAGAGGAGAATGATAATCCCACTGTCTAAAATTAACTCTTGAGATAATTCCTGCTGTACAGGAACAATCACGAGCAGTTTCTATTCCCCAGTGCTGTCGCCACTTAGTACTAAGCCTTTATATTGTACTAAGGCTCCTCCCGCTGATATGTATTAGTACAACTCTTCATTTATACTGTAAATACTACCACCTCCTTAGCACTGCTTAGTGCACATGGGCGGGTTACTAGAGATTTCAATCCTAATATGACAGCATCAGCACCCAATGGAGAACAGACGTGTTATTAGCCAGCTTGGCAGTCACGACAGCGAGCTCTAGGGCCCGGCTTATATATTGGAAGAGTTCATCTGAAACACAAATAATGTGGCCCTGCACTGATAGAAGGGCCAATCTCCCATTCCTAGTATACAGAAGTACTTATGTAGTCTTTTATTGCCTCCCTTGCATAAAGGGCATCCGACCCTTCCTTGAAACTGCTTACTGTATCTGCCATCATGGTGGCTTTTGAACCCTGCTCATTTGTTCCCCCCTCACTGACACTCGCAGCGCATCATGATAATGGAAAACGAGCCCCAAATCAAGGGGGAACCAATCCAAAATAAGTACCGCTCAAAGCCTTTATATTTCAGTTATTCCGCTCTGCTCTCATGGGGGAAAACTCTGCTGACGGGAGCATCGTGGGGCCTAAGTGCTTCTCAGTGTTTCCATGGGCAAATGGCTCTGCGGAGCATCTATTGATCTTGGAAGCTCTGCTGGGATGAATAGGATGGTGCTTAAAGCTCTGATGGAACTACAGTTACCAGCATTCTCTGGTGGCCATTTCTTGATTAAGAACACAGTCTATGGCAAGGAAAGGGTCACCGATTTGCATGCTGGGGCAGGAATTAAAGGGGAAGTAAAAGAGGCACAGCTATGGGAGCCAGATAAGCACCAGGATAGGAGTTGCCATTTCTTTTCCTTTGCAATCAGGCAGAGCTCTGCACCTCTGACTTAATGTGACTCCCAGAATCCTCTGTGAGCCAGTGCCTGTAACTGACAGTTGGACATGCCACTTCCCCCTCTCCACAAACAATTCTTCTCTCCCGCAGACCCCTACACTGGGGCCCCCGGCCTCTGACAGCTCAAACAATACAAGGGGAAATGAGGCACCGTTCCAGGGAATGATTTCTCTTCCAAAACCCCCAGCTGTTTCTCCGGGGCCCGTGCGTGTTGTGCTGCTATCATTGGCCCCACGCAGCTGTCTCAGCCGAGGCACAGGGGCCCCTGACATTCATTAATGTGGCCCCTTCTGCACAGTAAATCCTTACATCCCTCTCAGCTGAAAGTCAATTTCCTACAAGTTTCTCTCTCTTTTCCCTGTTCCTAAAAGTTTCAGACAGCTGTGAGCGTGAGTGGCCCTTCATTGGGCCCTGGGAATCGGAGTCAGTGAAGCCAAGCAACTCAATGAGGCAACTCCTCACACTTACAGCACATTTCCCCACTTCCCACACAATCACACACTTACATATAATAACACACAGGGGCACGACACAGCTCCTCGGCAATGTCACACTCACAGCTCCTAAGCAAACTACATCTCCCAGCATCCCCTGCAAGCTAAGTATATACAGAGCTATACGCACTGTTCCCCCTGCATGAGAGGAGTCGGACAACAATATCACATGTGTGAGTGTACAGAAATACTGGCTGATACATACAGCAATATTTAGATAGATACAGACAGACAGACATCCTTTCCCGTGGATACACAGACAGACAACACACGTGGGACTTTATGTGTAAAACAATGAGCGGTGTCGACGTTTCGCTCCTTCACAAGATGATCTTTCTCCAGACATCACTGCCGCAGCACCTGGACTTTTTTGCCTTAGTATTGGGGGTGATAAATAAATAAATGGATACATATAGATGACTGGATAAATAGATTGATTAAAGGATAGATAGATAGATAGAGAGGGAGAGAGAGAGAGATAGAGAGAGATAGAGAGAGATAGAGAGAGATAGATATACAGATGATATAGATAGACAGATTTAGACGGACAGATTCAAATAGTAAATAGATGATAGATAGATAATGGATAGATAGACTGACAGACAGACAGACATATATTACTGATAATATATATATTTATATTGATATAGATATAGACAGATAGACATACATACAGATAAAGATAGTAGATAGAGGATAGATGGTAGATAGATAAATAGATAGATAGATAGATAGATAGATAGATATAGACAGACAGACAGAAAGATGATATAGATAGACAGAAAGATAGACAGATTCAGATAGTGGATAGATAGATAGATAGATAGATAGATAGATAGATAGATAGATCGATCGATAGATAGATATAGAGAGAGATAGAGAGAGAGAGAGAGATAGACAGACAGAGAGATAGACAGACAGACAGACAGAGAGATAGACAGACAGACAGACAGACAGACAGACAGACAGACAGACAGATAGATAGATAGATAATAGAGATAGATTGATATAGATAGATGAATAGAAAGATATAGATTATTGATAGATAATAGAGATAGATTGATATAGATAGATGAATAGAAAGATATAGATTATTGATAGATAATAGATGATAGACAGATGAATAGATAAATAAATAGATAAATAGCTAGATGATAAAAAGACAGATATGTTGGAGGGACGGGGCAATACAGACACAAAATAACGGGGAATGAGTCTGTGTAACAGTTCAGTGTTTCCTTATTGTGACAGACACAACCCCAATGCCAGAGCCGTAGGATGGGGGGCCCAGCGATGGTTCCAGTACAACTGGAGTAGCTATTTGGGCGACTGGGGGAAGTCTGCAATCACTTATTCCCCCCGGGGGGCTTATTCACAATGGCACATTGGCGGCTGATGCAGGGGTGCAGCGGCCACATTAAGGGACTGAAGGAGTTAAGGCCGGGGGTATCTGGGAATTAGCAAAGTTTATTGGATTTGGGCACAAAAGCAAAGCGGCACTGAAGGAAACAGGACAGCAAGCGCAGAACCAAACAAAGGGGACCCTTAGCCAATAAACAGTGTAGATCAGTAGTGAGTATCCAAACCCCAGCACCCAGCCAGGGAACTGCAGCCAGAGGAGACGCTGGTGTGTCCATTAAACATGGATGTGACCCGGAGCCCAATTCAATGACTGGCTAGCCATCATACAGCTCCCCCTCAACTAATCGACCAATTGCAACGTGCTGCTTTTCTGTTATCCCACTAGCTGTTGCACTCAGGGGTTAAACGGTGCGGCGGTAAAGGGTAAGAAAGCCTCAGCTGCCAATAATAATAATATCAAGACTAAATTGCATTTACAGCCGCTGCAGGGAGACTGAGTCCAAGCCCTGGCAGATACTACAGGGAGGGAAGGGGGGTCCTGCAGCCCTCCTGCTGTCATCTTCTTGCCTGCAAACTTCCCAAAGCACCTCCTGCTCACACATACACAATCAACGGAAAACCCAATGGCCTGGGGCAAGCCTGACAGTGGACCTTGTTGGACTACAACTCCCAGCAGTCCTAGTTTGAACAACGTCTGTGCCAGCTGCTTGTTTCACTCTCTTCCCCTGGAAAGAACAATAAACGCAAGAAGAAACCAGGCGACCCTCTCAAGTTCTAGACCACAGAGCTTGCAATCTAAAGCAGTCCCATTGTAACAAGCAGAAAGAGAGAGAGGTGCAGCATCAGACAGGGATTGGCAGAGGGAAGGGTAAGTGGGTAGGTAGGTGGGGGGGCACTTACCTGCCTCCAGGAGAGGAAACAATGGGCAAGTCAGGGGGTGGGGGGCACATGCCCCAGATTCCAGGGCTACAGACACTTGTGATTATAATAATAATTCCGTGCGGGCTGCAGCCTCCTCTGTGTCTCTCTCTCTCAATAAACTGAAGCAGCGGAGAATAACAAAGTGCTGCTGCCAAGAAATCGTACGTCTGAGCCGCCCCGACCCCTCCCTCAAAGGCAGTGCGACTCGCGCGACTCTTCCCAGTTGCTGCTGCTCCTCCTTCCCCTGCTGCTGCCTGTCATCAGCTCCTATCGCTAGAACACGTCCCCGACCCCCACCGACTCCTTCTCGGTTCCTACCTGCGACTCCCACAAACCCCCAAACCGACTGTCGCATGATCAGAGAAAAATTGCGCTCTAAGCAATTTCCCCGCCGCTTATTCACTGCTTGTTCCAGGGGCTTGAAAAGTTTGCTGCAAGCGGTATCGGTTAAGACAACTGGCTTGTACTACATTGCTTGGGGAGTCAGAACCAGCAGTGCTCAGAGAGATAACCTGTTAATATGACATGTCAAGCAAAGTAATCCCACCCATGCCATTGTACGAAATTGCAGTTCAAGGGGATGGTTCACCTTTCAGTTTATTTTAAATATGTTGTACAATGGCTAATTCTAAGCAACATTTCAACTGGTCTTCATTATTTATTTTCATCCAAAAAACAAATGCTCTGTAAAGGTGGCCATAGACAGGGAAATCCGCTCGTTTGGCGATATCGGGCTGATCCAATCATGGGCCCTAGGGGGCCCCACTGGGGTTTTTAACCTACCCGAAAGTTGGCCAGATATCGATCGGGGAAGCCCATCAGAGGGCCCCACACACTGGCCAATAAGCCGACTCGGTCTGACTGCAGCTTTTATTGGCCCGTGTATGGGGGCCTTAGCGCTACACATATTATATAGCGGTGGTTCACCTTTAAGTTAACCTTTAATACGTTATACAGTGATACTCCGAGACAATTTGCAATTGGTTCTCATTTTTTCTTATTTGTGCTTTTTATTCAGCAGCTCTCCAGTTTATAATTTCAGCCGTCTGGTTGCTAGGGTCCATATCACCCTAACAACCACACACTGATTTGAATAAGAGACTGGAATATAAATAGGAGAGGAGCTGAATAGAAAGACAAGTAATAGAAAGTAGCAATAACAATACGTTTGTAGCCTTACAGAGTATGTTTTTTTTTTTTAAGATGGGGGGGGGGGGTCAGTGACCCCCATTTGAAAGCTGGAAAGAGTCTAAAGAAGAAGGCAAATAATTAAAAAACATTAAAAAAAATAAATATTGAAGACCAATTGAAAAGTTGCTAAGAATTGGCCGATTTTAATTATTATAATTATTAATAACACGTATTTCTATAGCGCCAACATATTTTGTAGCGCTAGCCAGTCTATAGCATACTAAAAGTTAAAGGTGAACCACCCCTTTAGTGAAAGGCTAATAAACCTCCACTAATCCCCTGCTACTCAGTCCGCCCGTTTCCATTTCACATTGGTGGGCGCTGACATTCATTAGGACCAAAACTTTTACTTTCCTTTGATTTGGCCTTCAGCGCAGTTGCCCTAAACAACTGGGGGTGGAGCTAGTTCCTGGGGGTGGAGCTAGTGGGGCCTTAGGTACAGTTGGTGGAGGTGGGGGACAGTTAGAGAATTGGGCTTTCGGGGGTCTTCAATGTTCAGACTGAGCATCAGGGGAAGGAGGAACAAGCTTGAGGGTGGGGGCAGGGCCACCATTAGAAATCAGGGGGCCCCGTACAACACAATTTTTGGGGGGCCCTGGGCCACGCCCACCCTGGTGCCCATGCCCCGCCCCTGATCCCGCCTACTCCACAGACATAAGCACTAAAAAAGTAACCCCACACACAAGTTTTAAAAAGCTATTGATGGTCAGGTTCCCCTTATAAGTTAAAAAAAAAAAAAAAAAAATTGGCACAAGGGCTATGTTAAAAAAAATTGGGGCCTCAAAAAATATTTTTTAAAAAAACAATGGCGCCAGGCCCCCCCTTACAAGTTAAAAAAAAAAATTGGGGCCCCAAAATTAAAACATTATTTTTATTTAGCAAATTTAAAAGTTTAAATGCATCTCCTACGCGTTTCGTACCTGCATGGTACTTAGCCGTGGGCTAGTTATACGTTTGTACTTTTACATTTGCTAAATAAAAATAAAGTTTTCACTTTGATATATTTCTTGACCTCTGTGGGTTCATTTGAGTGCCGGATCGCCCCAATTGTTCATTTGCCTAACATGAGAGGCCATAAGTTGGGGTACACCAGGTACGTATAAAATGCACTCTATGGTCCAAACTGTCTTTGTAGAGAAACTCAGTAAATTTGGACATTCTCACATGAGGAGATCAGACCACAGACAAAGTCCATCAAGGTCAACCCCTCCAAATTAAAACCCAGCATAAACCCCCACCCCACTCTTGAGCCTAACTGCAGACCTAATGGAGGTCTAGCTCTCCAGGAGAGAAGCCAATATTTCCCAACATCTCACCTATTATAAATGACATGGTGGCTCTCAGGGGACCCAGATAATGCCTTCATGACATTACTTGCAACCCTCTCCGTGTGACCTTCTACTCAGTGTATCTCATGTGCTTGCATTAGTTATTGGACCTCCAACCACACCTAGACCTTCTGTCCTTCTGCTACCTGCAAGTTGACCATGAAGGACAATTTGTATCCCTAAGCCAGCCCTTTAGGAGATTGTCTACTCTGACAAGGCCATCTACTACTACTACTACTACTACTATTCCCTTGCAAATAACCATTGGGTTAAAGTCGGTCTTCTCCTGTGCAAAGAAAGCCAACAGAGAACCTGGTCCAATTAGTTTGCCCACCATCCTATTGTGTATTGTATGGCATTGTCCCACCTGCCAGCCTTCAGCCAACACCTTTTCTCCTACATTGGTCAACTGATCCTGGCACAGAGTCTTTGTTCTGCCTGCCGTGACCTCACCTTTTCACTCTTCTGTGACCTCCTCCTGCTGAATAGGATTTTCTATGTGCCGGTTTCTATGTGCCGGAGCATAATCCCACAGCTCAGCAAAAGTTTCCATGGAGGAGAGAGAGAGAGTTAAGGAGTTTTCAGCTACCTGAGCCTACAACTACCCCCACCAGTAGGTGCTAATCCTAGCCCAGGCGGTGGCACGGCACACACAGGGTGCTGAAGGCTTTGTACAGGCTAATTAGTGTTGGCCACTAACATCATGTCAAAGCTTAAGGTGGTGTCAGGTGTATTTTTGTCACTGATGACGATGGGGGCAATGAGCTTGTGTTGAGCCAGTGAAAGTCCTGCCTAGACATCTTCTATAGTAAAGGTGAAACAGGGAGTGTTCTGTGTGAGATCTAGAGGCAGGAACATGACCTGCAGGACTTATTTATAGTTCTAGATATTGTCATTTGCTCTCTATAAACATTTGCACCATATCAACATCACTAGTAGCCTCAGGGCTCGATGGCTCCTCAGCAGCCAGTTGTGCTAGGCTTTATCTTCTCATTCACTTGCCTGTCTATTACGCTTGTCTCCCAAGGTAAGGTAAGTAACGCCCAAAGTAAATAAAAGCGTGTGATTAGAATTAGCTCTGATTTGATCTAATCCCTGGCCTACAGCTATAGACTTAACAGCTGTCTTTAGTGGTACCAGAGACACAGGCAAGAAAACACTCCACCTGGGTCTATTATTTATACAAAGAAAGACTGTACAGCCCCTCGCCCCTTCATATGTTGTTTGGAAAGACTGATACATTGTATTACTATTGGTATCTTGCCCTAATCACACAATCTTACCCCACTGTCTCCATTATGCCATCTCTATCTTGTCCCACTGTCTCCATCTTGTCCATCTGTCTCCATCTTGTCCAACTGTCTCTATCTTGTTATAATGTCTCCATCTTTTCCTACTGTCTCCATCCTGTCCAACTGTCTCCATCTTGTCCTAATGTCTCCATCTTGTCCATCTGTCTCCATCTTGTCCTACTGTCTCCAGCTTGTCCTATTGTGTCCCTCTTCCACTGCTGTC
Organism: Xenopus borealis; assembly: GCA_024363595.1. Taxonomy (NCBI): domain Eukaryota; kingdom Metazoa; phylum Chordata; class Amphibia; order Anura; family Pipidae; genus Xenopus; species Xenopus borealis. The sequence goes on from CM044445.1 coordinate 119,101,914, forward strand.
TCCATCTTAGCTTACTGTTTCCATCTTGTCCTATTGTCTCCATCTTTCTCTACGGTCTCCAACTTTCCCACTGTCTCCATTTTGTCCTAGTGTCTCCATCTTGTCCTGTTGTCTCCAGCTTGTCCTAGTGTCTCCATCTTAGTTTACTGTCTCCATCTTGTCTTACTGTATCCATCTTTCCCTACTGTCTCCAACTTTCCCACTGTCTCCATCTTGTCCTGTTGTCTCCAGCTTGTCCTAGTGTCTCCATCTTAGTTTACTGTCTCCATCTTGTCTTACTGTTTCCATCTTGTCCTATAGTCTCCATCTTTCCCTACTGTCTCCAACTTTCCCACTGTCTCCATCTTGTCCTAGTCTCTCCATCTTGTCTTGTTGTCTCCAGCTTGTCCTAGTGTCTCCATCTTAGTTTACTGTCTCCATCTTGTCTTACTGTATCCATCTTTCCATACTGGCTCAAACTTTTCCTACTATCTCCATGTTCTCTAAGTGTCTCCATCTTGTCCTACTGTCTCCATCTTTCCCTTTTGTCTAGGGATATTGTATTCTGTATATTGTCCTATTGTCTCCATCTTGTCCTACTGTCTCCATGCTGTTCTACTGTCTCCATCTTACCCTACTATCTCCATGTTCTCCAAGTGTCTCCACCTTGCCCTATTGTCTCTCTCTTCCCCTACTATCTTCATCTTGTCCTACTGTCTCCATCTTGTTATACTGTCTCTATTGTAGCTTACTATCTCTATGATATCCTACTATCTCCATCTACTACATACTTGTCAAAAGCAGGTGGCAAAGAAGGCGGTGCCCCCCAGAATATCCATCCCTGGTTCCAGAAGTAAATACAGGAAAGTGGTCACGAAACCTACCCCAGACTAAAGTCCTGCAGCGGGTCGGGTACCTGCGGGTTAACCGCAAAATCCCCATGTACCCTGCGGGTTGCACGTAGAATTTCTGGGTGCGGGTATAGAAGCGGGCCGGTGGTTCTGCAGATTGGCGGGTTGAGGGTCGGGTCGCGGATCCTTTCCATAGCGATTTTTACTCCTTTTTCTGAGCATGTCTACTACTGATGATGTCACTTCCTGTTTACAATGACAGAACTTCCTGATTCTTGATGGTCAGTGGGTCCGGGTTGCGGATCACGGGTTGCGGGTACGGGTCGGGTCGCGGGTCCAATCGGGTAAGAATGCGAGTCGTGGGTCCTGGTTACAGATTGTGGGTACGGGTCCCAAAAAATGGACCCGTGCAGGACTCTACCCCAGACCCCCCCCCCCAAGAAAAGTCATTTCTCGTGGTACCTGATCTATCTTCATCATGTCATCTTCCCATTTTACTGTATTATGTCCATCTTGGCCTATTATCATCATCTTGCTCTCGCTATGCCAGCTTGTCTTACTGATGCCATCATTCGCCACTGGCTCCATGTTGTCCTTCTGTCTCCGTGTTGCCCTTCTGTCTCCACGCTGTCCTACTGTTGTCATCTTACCCTACTGTATCTATCCTGCTTTACCAATGCCACTTGCCCTACTGTTCCCATTGTGACTTACTGTAATAATGTTGTCCTACTGTCCCCAAATTGTCTCAAAGACGCCATCTTTTCTTACTGTCAGTATTTGCCCATGTTGCCCTATTATAGCCACATATATTTAACAAATGTTAAATGTTATTGCCCAGGTCCCTCAAGGTGGCAAGTCATTTTATATGAGAGTGCCCCTGTTACACATGATCTATATTAGACAGCGTGTAACAACACAATGGCAGCTCCCTTCAACTGACTGAATTCCATGACCTCTCTAGTGCCCCGCCACACCCCCAGGATACGCCACTAACACAGAACACGCGTGTAACACGAGATTACATTGGATGGGGCCATGTAGGATGTATTAGAGAAAACAAATGGGGGTCTGACAGGCCAGTTGGCTAAAGGCTTACACTCCTCTTTCCAGTCCATCTTGTGTGTGTGTTTGGGGGGAAAGGGGGATTATTAACCCAGTCAGTGCTAGTTGTCTGGCGTTACAAAGTAACTGCTGTATTACACAAGACAACTGTCACAGGCAGCTGATGTCTATCAGCCCAGCTGTACAGGCGTCTGCTGAGGTTGGACGTTGCCTCTCGCATTGTCCTTGTAGCTCCCCTCTCCATCTGCCTGCACCCCCTCCCACCCCCTCACTATCTCACAATCAGGCGCAGCCTCTCATCTCTAAACCCCTAGGGGTATTCCTGGTGCTTCTGAGGAAACAGTGACTGGCCGATCCCAAGAACTCCCTGATAACAGTGGTGGGGCTTCCTCTTCCCTAGATTTCCTCTCTCTACTCACTGTGTATTATATATACCTCTCTACTCACTGTGTATTATAT
>CM044445.1:119119343-119139283 GCA_024363595.1 Xenopus borealis
ATACTTCGACCATCGAATAGGCTACTACGACTTTGATTTCGAACTTGAATATTTGACCATTCGATAATTAAAGTACTGTCTCTATATTAGCCTAACCTTCTAGAATCTTTTAGAGCATTTTTCTAAGTTTTTCTAAGCATGTTTCTAAGTCGAAGTAAAATTGTTCGTTCATACGCTAAAATTGTTGGAATCGAACAATTCGAATGATTTAATCGTTCGATCAAACTATTTAATCGTTCGATCGAATTATTTTACTTCGACCACAGGTAAGACACATTCAATGAAAAAAACTTCGACTTCCATATACAAAGTCGAAGTATTTAAATTTGATGGTCGAATTCCAAAGTATTTTCCACTTCGATGTATTAAGGGGATTCCTGATTATGTTGAACTGATAAGGGAACACAAAAAAATTGTGAGAATCAAATAAAAATGACATTTTGTTCAAAAAATTAGGTTACAGGTCTGATTATTAAATTCTGATGTTAGTGCACTGGTTTCTCTGCTGCCATGTAGTAATTATCCATATTAATTACTGATCACTGTTATATTGCAACATTTATATTCTATGTGTTCTGTATATTTTGAGTCGGTCCCTTAGCTCAGTAACCGACAGAGCATGCGAATCAGCGGAAAAGGAAATGGGGAGCTACTGGGCCATCTACTGGGGAGACACAGATCTTGACTAGTGATGGGCGAATCTACCCAGTTTCGCTTCACCGAAAAATTCACGAATTTCCAGTGAAATTTGCGAATTGGCGAAAAAATTAGCGAAACAAGTCGCGGCAGGTTTATGACGCGTCACGTTGTTTTCAGCGTGCGTTGCGTCGTTTTCGACACGCCGCGTCATTTTCAACGTTTTCGTTGCGTCATTTTCAACGCGCGTCGCGTCGTTTTTTGACGACTCTTTTTTTGGCAAATTTTTGCTGGCATTTCGCGAATTTATTCGCCAGCAGCGGATCGCAGGAATTCGCTGCGAATTCAACCCTGGCGAATAAATTCGCCCATCACTAATCTTTACTGCTAAAGGGCTGTGGTTGCCTTGGGCTGGTACACAAGCACAAAACATCATGTACAACATTTATACTCACTTCTTTACTTAGGCTTTAGTTCTCCTTTAAAACACAGTAAACCAAAAATGAAATAAGGAATTCAACCATAAACCTATTTGTAAATATAACTGGTACTGAAACCAGCATGTTCTCTCCAATGTTGTTCTGACTTCTACCATGGCAACATTGCATCAGAACTAGATTGTTGCATAGAATGACAAACCTCTTCCATTTTGCATAAAAGGAATTGAGTGGATATACCTTTTTTAACTTGTGGAACAGACCCGTATGCCAGGATGCCGCCATCTTAAATAGGTGCAAAGTGTTGAAACCCAACAGTGATACCAATATATAGAGAAGCTTTTAAAATCTGCATAAAGTGCAGGACTTTCTGTCTGAAGTCTGAGAATCCTCCCATTAATATAAACTCAGGAACAGATGTGTCAGTTAATTTACTACGTTTTTCAGAATCCATTGTGGTCTGACATAGAGAGACTGGCGAAACGGTTAGATTGACGTCAGTGGTAGGAAAGCTTTTTGAAGGCTTATTAAGGGATAAGATGCTTTCTAGAGGAGGGGTGCAGCCAGGACTGGACTGAGAATCAAAATAGGCCCTGGCATTTCAGGTACACAGAGGCCCAATCAGCCCACATAGAGGCCCAAACAGTCCCCACCAGCCCACTAAATACTGACTTTCTATGGCACCTTATAGCAGCCCATCTGGCATTTGCCCTAACCCACAGATTGCCAGTCCGGGCCTGGGTGCAGCCCTTGCAAAGTCTTGAATGTGAGCATGTGAGGAGGTAATGAGAGAAGAGTTGAGTAGCAGGTCAGTAGAGGAGCGTAGTAAGCGGTTGGGTGAGTAAATAGAGATGAGTTCAGAGATGTAGAATGGGGGAAAGTTATGAAGTGCTTTGACTGTCAGGGTCATTAATTTGAATGTTATTCTGAAAGGTAGCAGAAGACAGTGTAGTGATTGGCAGAATGGCATGGCAGCAGAGGAGTGGTTGCTGAGGTGTATGAGCCTTGTAGCAGTGTTCATTATGGTCTGAAGAGGTGACAGTCTCTGGAAGTGAAATGCCAATTAAAAGAGAATTACAATAGTCTAGACGTGATGTGACATATGACGATTTTGTCATGTTGTCTTGCATAAAAAAAGGCATAAACTCAAGGGATGAAAACATAATTATACCTCTTTATAGATCCCTAGTAAGGCCTCATCTGGAGTATGCAGTGCAGTTTTGGACTCCAGTCCTTAGGAGGGATATAAATGAGCTGGAGAGAGAGCAGAGACTAAGTGCAACTAAACTGGTTAGAGGGACGGAAGACTTAAATTATGAGAGAGTCTATGTTGGGAATGTTTTCTATAGAAAAAAAGACACTTGTGAGGGGACATTATTACTCTATAGAAGTACATTAGAGGATATAGCAGACAAATAACAGGGAAGCTTCCCCCCCCATAAAGGGGGGGCAAAGCAGCGTAGTTGGTTCTTCACAGTGAGGACAATGAGGTTGGGGAATACCCTGCCAGGTGATGTTGCAATGGCCGATTCTGTTAATGCGTTGCTTGGATGTTTTCTTGGACAAGAATTGTTTCCAAAGTTATGGTAATACTAAAATCTATAATTAGTCTAGATATTGGTATATATATACTTTATGTGGGTGTATGGAGGAGTCGGTGTGAGTGTGTATGTATCTGTGCTGCTTTCATTTGGAGAGGTTGAACTTAATGGACTTTGGTCTTTTTTCAACCAAACTCAACTATCGAACTAACTATTAGTGTCTAGAAATCTATTTATAAGCAAAAATTGCCAAGAATGCAAAGTGGATTGAGCTGAAGAGGTGGTAGATCAGTGGTAAAAAGATTGGAAGGTAATGCCCATTGCCCAAGACCCTGCAAGACACATGGAAAAACAAGAAGATGGTGCTGCTGTGCTTTGCAGCAGGGTATCCCTTACCTTCTTTTAAAGAATGGGCACAATGTAAATGGATTGAGACACTGCGGGGTTTGTCTAAAAAATTGTCTCATCCATTATTTTTTTACTTGACATCTCCTTTAAATCTAAAAGGACACTTTAAGATTTGTGCTGAAGGCGTTAATTTGCTGGTACCTTCGTGTTCTACTTCTGTTCTGTCAAAAACAGATGTTTTGTCTTGGTTTATATAGAGGTTGGAACATCCAACTTGGCTGCTTGAAGACCTTTCATCTTTGATTAGAGCTCCAAGTGGTGGTGATCCTCTAGCTGTAGCCTAAGTCATCGTTGAGCTTTGTATTGTCCTGTACTAAGCAGTTCGACGGGATACATTTAATTCTCCCTCATAGATGAACTAAGTGAGAAATAAGACACTAAAAGCAAGGAAAGTCTTGATGGACCTGAAGAAGAGTAGCTGACGTCATTCCATTGTATTTTCCTAGGTCTAATTCCAGACTGGTCATAGGCAGAAGGCAAAAACCTTGACCAGTTGACCCCAATTTCTTCTCATCGCTGTTTACATACTGCTCACACAGTGTTAAATCTCCGACAAACAATCGGATTTTCTTTTATTTAGTCGACAGCAGTTGCCGTTGACAGTTGCCACATGACAATGACATTATAATGACAACCCTGTTTGTGCAATTTAACATAAGTGTTTGTTGGATGGGAAGGTCTCATGAAACGGTATTTTTAGGCAGTGTTTGTTCCAGTCATCGCTCGGGAAGAATGGGATTAATGGAGGTTACTCGGAGCACTGCAGATTCTGAAATCTGTCCCAGCAGGCTTTGCTGCCTCTCCCCTGCTGGAATAAGTAGGCTGGTCAACTGGAGACCCCATTATCCGCCAGCTCTGCGAGTGCAACGGTAAATGTTCAGGAGCTTAAACCCTTTCAGTACAAGAATAACCTGCTTCTCTTGTCATTGAATACATCTTTACCTTTCTATGGACAGTACATTTACATTGCATTTATTTTAATTTAATGTTAGGGCACATTACTATGTGGATGTTACTAGTGATGGGCGAATTCGCGGCGAATTCCCGCGATTCGCCGCTGGCGAATAAATTCGCGAAACACCAGCAAAAATTCTCAAACGAAAATTCGCCAAAAAAAAAACGAGAAACGACGTGACCGAAACGACGCGACGTGCGACGGAAATGACGCGACGCGCTACTCGTTTCGTGAATTTTTTCGCCAATTTTTCGGCGAAGCGAAACGGGTGAGCTTCGCCCATCACTAGATTAACATCTATACATAGTTTCTGAGTTAATGTGTGTTTAAAAAGACAACAGTCCATCAAATGAAGCCTTCCAAATAACTCCCAGTCGGAATATATAGCATACATATTTACACCTCTATGTACACACATATGTATATATATATATATATATATATATATATATATATATAGTTACAGTACATACAAATAATACATAAAAATTAATACATACCTACATATTAATTAAATGATCGCAATAGCCTTGGATATTATGCTTGTTGAAGGAATCATCCAAGCCACTCTTGAAGACATTAACAGAATCAGCCATAACAACATCACCTGTCAGGACATTCCTCAACCTCATTGTCCTCAATGTGAAGAACCATTGGAATTGCCCTCAAGCGAAAGGTCTGTAAATGTTCCTCAAGTCTAAAGGTTGCCTCCTTCTTGTTCTTTCCTATGTCTTTCAATGAAACTCAAGGGAGATGTTAGAGGATCACTAAACCTTTATTATCTGGTGACACTGTTATTGGCTTATCATGGACATTGGAAACCATGTGAAACCAAGAGGACTGGGCATATTCTAATTCAGCTGGGAAGGACAGTAAGAACAGAGCACAAAAAAAAACCAAGTGACATCAAACATTGGAAAAGATATTTCTAGAGCTACATTATTCTCCAGTTGTTTTTAACATAACGACTTCAGAATGAAAGGCAAGAAGAAAAGTTGCAGTAAGGGAGGGCAGGTAATTGCAGGGTGACATATAGGGGCAGATTTACTAAGGGTCTAATTTCGAGGGTTAAAAACCCTCGAATTCGACTCTTGTATTTTTCACGAAGTAAAATCCAGCTAAATTGAATTTGTAGGATTTTACCGCTATTCAATCTATCGAACGATCGAAAAGCGATCATCCGATTTCATTAAAAAATCATAAAAAACATCGGATTGTACGTTTTTTTTCCGAGAAATCGGATGATTTCTTTCGATCAAAAAAACGTAAGAAAAAGCCTATCGGAGCTTCCCATAGCCAAATATAGGAACTCGGTAGGTTTAGACTGTCAAACTAGACAATCGAAAAAATTTCAAAGGGCAAGTACTTCGACCATCGAATGGTCGAACGATTTTCTTATTCAAATCGATTCGATCAAATGATTTATTCGAATCATTCGATTTGATCGAATTTAGCAAATTTGATGGTCGAAGAAGCCCAAAAAAAATTCGAAAATTCCCATTTTTTGCGTTCGAATCCTTCACTCGAGCTTAGTAAATCTGCTCCATAATGTGTCTAACGTGGAGTGTAATGGTAGAGTCCAATCACTGCCAACTTTTCATTCAAGGTGAGACTCCATTGTCTCCGGTGGTTTTCTTATAAGGTGCATGGTCAACCAAGGTCTTCAGAAGTAAAGGTAAGAAGGCTAGCCTTGTTTTCCAGTGAATGTGTTATAATGTGGAAATGGCAAGAAGAATATTGCAGCTAAGAAGGTCAGTTGATTGCAGGGTGACAGATATTGTGCCCACTGTGAAGTTTAATTGTAGAGGCCAATAACCTTTCCATTCAAGGTGATCTACAGTGTTTCCACCATAATGTCAACCAAGGTCTGCAGAAGGATAGGCCTTAAAAAGACTGCAGAAGGGCAGGGCATATAACTACAGATAATGTTTGCAACGTGGAGTTAAATGGTAGAGGCCAACACCTGCCACTTTCCACTCAAGGTGATCCATCCTTTTGTCTCCAGTGGTTTTGCCGTAATGTGGCCAGCCAATGTCTTTGGAAGTAAAGGCAAGTGGATGTTTGCTGCTGGGAAACCAGATTGCATGGCAACACATAATGTGGAGTCTATTAAGATGGGGAATTTGGACAGATTCAAGATTACTTATGAATGTCACATATTGAACCATATATGTTTTAGGCACCATATGCAAAAGTTTCTTATGCCATGTGGATGCCTGTTGAGTACACCATGGAGCCTACCTAATACATATACAGTATAAGGTACTAGTTAATAAGCAGTGCTTCAGGTTGCAGTAAGCATAAGGGTATATGAAAGGTGACACATAGGATTAGCAGATTTATAGAAAAATGTTAAGGGGTCTTGCAGTTGGATACTGAGCTTGGAAACAGATAGGAGTTTGGGGATGAGCTTCTCAAAGGCACTCTCTTCAAAGCTATTAACCAGCCTTATGGAGCGTGGCAAAGATTTCTGCACATTGGATTCGGCTCTGAAAGTGTGTTGAGGCGAGAGTGGGTGGATGTTATGACAACGGAATAGATCAGGATATTGTAGTTCCAGAACAGGAGATCATTCGGTGGGGGTATGGCGAAGGGCTCGGTAGGTTAGGGAAAATATTTTGAGTTCAGCGCATGAAACCACGGGAAGTAATTGGATGTCTACACACGCGGTAACATTCGGGCTTCCTGAAATTAAACCCTTTAAACCTTGTGGAAAAACAACTGTTTTGGTTTGTTAAAAAATTGTGATTTCCTTCTATTCCCTTTATTCTTATGACTTTTATCCAATTCTTCCCCCCCACCCCCAATCAATATGACAGTAGCCTTTATGGTGGACATTTCCGCATAGAGAAATATTGTCTCTTCCTATCAAGAGATCTCAGTGGTGATTAATTAAGAGCATCTGTTAAAGGCAAGGTTGGACAATAAATCAATGAAGACTACAGTGGCCATAAATATGTCATGATATGCAAAGTGACCAGGTTAGAAAGCACCAAGTGGTTCAGTCCTTTTCTGCTTTCCCCAATGAATCCTTTCTGCAAACTCCATAATGTTCACTTTGTCATAGTTATTTATGTTGGGGATGACAGAGGTTGTCTGTCTGTATCTGGAAATAGACTGATGTTCCCCGGCGCTTATCTACAGATACACCCTCCTCCTGCAATATATCATCGCTGCTTGTGATGACAAATGTCAAAATATTACTTATTTCATTAGGCTGTTTGAGCGCAGATTCAGTTCAGCTGGGAATAGAATCCTCTGCAAGAGGAAAATGACAATAAAATGTTGGATAGAAGAAGAGGGGAGCATGGGTGCCTAAGGCTGGGCTTATGAAGCTGACACTCCTCTCTTCATTCCAGTTCAGCTGTGACACAGATACTTGTGTCTTGTACCATCTGCAGAGAGGACATATAATAATTACCCTCTTCTGCTGCTAATTATAACTTACTTTGCTCTACAGAAGGCTCACAAATACATTTTCATTGCGTTGTTTCTTCATCTTCTTCTGCTCACTCTGTGTTCCTGCTTTTTGCATTTGGCCTTAAAAAGAGTATTTGTGAGTTATATGGTGCATTCTCACAGGAATATCAAGCTCATAAAGTTCTTATGAAGTAAAAGGGTAGATTTACTGTGCAGAACATCAGCCCATGAACCAGGATGGTAATGTAAAGATGTTTGCACCCTCTTCCTTGTATTCATATCAACCAACCTGTAGACCCTGGGGAAGAAACCTGTTGAGTCCTTGCAGGTCCCCAGACATTATTCCTTGGCCCTCTCTGTCAGTGGGGTCTGCTCCTACCTATTGTTACAACACATATTTATCCAAGTGTAGCTTTATACAAGTGGATAACTAGTGAAAGTGAACAAATAATTATGTGTAAAAGTTACAGTACCCCTACTTCTTATTTTGTAATTCTGTGCCTGTTAAGGGCAGTTTTTGCAAATTTGGAGAAGAAGTAAGGCCCTGAAATGAACACCTACCCTTAAGCTAAAACCCAAGGGTGGTGAGCAAGCAAGTTAGGGTTATTGGCAGGTTGAGACTGCAATAAGACAGTTGATGGACCATCCTCGTGCAGACTGTGAAAATTACTCTTCCCCACTGAACTGTCCTGATCAAAAGAGACTTTAGCTGCATGTTTGATGGTTCCAATAAAATAATAGTACAATGAAGTCTCACTGTTAAGTGTATCAGGACATCCATCACTACAGAGCAGGATGGCAGATGGAGACAAAGACGGAGGCAGTAGGACATGCTGGTTGCAGTAGGGCAAGATGGACTCAGTCGGGTCTTCCAACCAAATCCTTATCATGGCCTCACAGCCCAAGCATTGGACATCCATCACTACAGAGCAGGATGGCAGATGCCATGGTACATGCTGGTTGCAGTAGGGCAAGATGGACACAGTTGGGTGGTATAGCAGCAACAGTATAAGACAGTGACAGAAGGGTAAAATAGAGACAGTAGGAAGAAATGGTGGCAGTAGGCAAGATGAAGGAAGAAGGTTAAGATGATGTGGGACAAGATGGTGACAATAGGGAGAAATGGTGACAACTGGACAAGACGAAGACAGTAGGGAGAGATAGTAGATATTATAACAGCAGGTGAAGTCAAGGGGTAGACAGAGAGATTGTGGAAGTGAAGTAGGGGGGGAGTAGTCACACTGTCCTAGTTCACATAAATAATGAGGCCACGTGAAGCCTACTCAACTATCAAAGATTGCTCCATGTTTACAGTATAAAATGTTACTTACTTGCTTCACAATGATGAGAACCAAAAGCATAAAGTGATATTCTCATACTTCTACAAAAACATTCTTTAGTCCGACATTTTGTCATTTTTGTGACTCAAAAGCTTATACTAATCCCTCTGTGGGTGTGCAAAAAGCCTTCATGTCTCAAAGAAAGCCTCTGCTGTGTTCGGCTAAGGTGTGGTCCCAAAATATTTTTTTTTATATACTGCTTTAAATATGTAGCAATGCAAGTGCTGTGAAGATTATACTCGCAGCTTAATCTTGATATTATCTATGAAAACGTGGTTTCCAAATTAAAACACACAAAATAAGTTCCGTGCATGTTGTATTGTGCTCAAGTGTTTCCCTCTGGCGAGGAAAAGTGGATAATTTTATTCAAATTTCCTCGGAAAGCTCTATCAGCGGATTCCCATGGAGAGACGATGGTCAATCCGCATGGCCAACACGGCAGACGCCTATAATAATTTTATCACTTTGTTCTTTAAGATTTTGTTCCTGTTTTTCCTATTCCTACATTAAGAGCGGAGGCTGTTTTCTTCCTAACGCCTTTCATAGACTGGCTGACGGTTAATATTCTCCATCATTCCGACACCCCCACAACCACGGCATGAACCTTTTGGATGTGGGTGTTTTGGATAGTACACAGTGTTTTATAATATTTTTTTTTCTTTTTTTAGAAGAACCATCTGAACACAGTGGAGCAGATTCCTATATTGTGGATATATATGGAGGTCTTTGATATGTCTGGAATCATGGGAGAGTACAGTATACAGTCTAACCACACCCTTTTTCTACATTCCATGTCTTGGTCTCCCCTAAACTTGGCTGGTCACTGCTTGGAGTTGGCAATGTCTCCCACATTATTTTTGAATAGTAAGTGGTCAAATAAGTATATCCACTGGCAAATGTTGACTCCTACCAGCAAAATCTTTATCATGGCCTCACATCCCCAAGTGTCAGACAATTCAATGGCATTGAAGTATGAGGTGTTGGCAAAAACACTTGGAGATAGGATGCAGACAGCAGTTAGAACAGGTTCAGTCAGGAGGGAGGGCCAGAAAGAAGGAAAGGTAGAACTCTTGAGCTATCCTGGGATTATGGGGAAAATGCTGCAGTCTGCACCAGAAACTGCACTTACTGTATGCTTGAAAATGAGCCTATATGAGTATATTCGCCGCCCGCGAATAAATTCACTAAATGGCCTTCAAAATTTGCCAGAGAAAATTCGCCAGCATCAATTTCCGATTTTGACGAATTTTTCGTGAGAACGTTCGAAATTCACACATTTTTCGTGAAAACAACCTAAATTCACGAATTTATAGTGAAAACATTCGAAATTTATAGTGAGAATGTTCGAAATTCACAAATTTATAGTGAAAACGTTTGAATTTCACGAATTTTGTGAAATAGTTCAAAATTCACAAATTTATAGTGAAATTGCTTGAAATTCACGAATTTATAGTGAAGTAGTTCAAATTTCACGAATTTTTAGTGAATTTTTCGAGAATTTTCCAATTTTGACAATTTTCCCGAATTTTTCAGCGAAACGCCCCAAATTTGCCCATCACTACTCTATGGTAGTCAAATCACCTGGTGTGTCATAGGTCTACAGAATAATTTTTGAGAATATTCCAATTTTGACAATTTTCCCGAATTTTTCGGCGAAACGCCCCAAATTTGCCCATCACTACTCTATGGTAGTCAAATCACCTGGTGTGTCATATGTCTACAGAATAATCATTTAACCAGGGTGTAGATATTATTGTTATACAGCGCAGCAAGTTCCTTACTTGGTACAGCAACGGAACACTGCGGGGGTGGATTGGGACTGATGAGTACAGGAAGTTTTAATTTAAACATATTTTGCACCATGACCACAACTGTAAATAGTCTCTTGGGAGTATTTATACACAGTGAATGTTCATTGCTGATGTTTACAGGCATCCTGTTTGTTAGATGGCAATATGGATGCATCCAGAACTGGGCTATTGAGCTTTGGAACACAAGGATGGCTCAAAATCCCATGGTCCCACCAAACCATTACCTATGACTGAAACTGGTTTGACTGGCCTGCAGGAATACCAGAAGATCTCCTAGTGGGCCCCAGACTGGGACAATCCCATCAGCTCTTTCATATTTTCACAGTGAGCCTATATATTATATGGTTTGGCACAGTCTCAATCATTGTCCTACTAGTGGCAACTGGATATCAGGTTCTCTGGTGGGCACTATGAGGCCTGGTCCATGACTGAGACCTGGTGACTGAATAAAAGCAAGGAGAGACAAGAAACTGATCTACTGTGCTGATGTGCATATCACAATATAGATGTTTTCTAGAATCTCCCATGCTCCCAACTTATCCAAAAAAAGTTGTACCCAAACATACGCTTTTGCTGCCTGGTCCTAGTTCCATCTCAGCAGCTGCAATGAACTGCAGTAATCATTTTCTAAGACCAGATCAATTTGCTTTAGTGCATCTACTCACAGCACATTAGCACCAATGTGAAATTTGCCCAGTTACTCAGATAGATTATAATACATATTATAGTCAATGAGGTATTGACTTGTGTGAGATTTAAAGTGATTCCTACAGTGAGGCATGGAATTTCACAGGACAATGTTGTGCTTGAGGTCATCTGCAGAGCTACTTCATCTCCTTGTTACTACACATAACTTGGGACCCAGCCAATCCATTGGTTGGAATGACTAATTATTTGGACTAAGTTGGGCTGTCACTGCCATAAGGAAACCATCTCTCTAACCTTTTCTATTTTATAATTTCCATGAGCAATACTCTAGCAGGTGTCTCAGCATTATCAGCATTCTAAGAAGGCTAAAGAAGCCCAACATAGTGCCACATTGTCTTTCTTTGGAGCCAAACTTCTAACCTGCTATGTTTAACATGCACCTTTTACTCCCTATTGTGCTTTATACAGGGGAATACTGAGTTTTATATCTCTCAGACTATGAGCAAACTGAGGGGTTCTCATCCTACCACATTGTGCTTAATTCAGTAAAAAAGGCTGGCCTAGTCTTATGCTATCTCTCTTTTTACAGGCTATGAGCAAAGGGGATTGTTAATGCTGAATTATGCTCGGCACACACTTAAAGTATTGTTTTGTTTGTGTTATGAGAACATCTAAGTAGGCCTTTCTTCTTTGAAAAGCCATTTATAACTAGCCTCAGCTGGCCTCACCCCTAATAATGCCATGCCAAGCCCCAGAGTGCTAGGTTAAACCCCAGTCGGAATCCTTGATGTTACATCACAAAGAAGGCCCACAGAAGGTGATGGGGAATCTTGAGGTCAACTACCAAAGGCATCATTGACAAGTACAATCTGATCCAGTAATATCTTCAAAGCAGTTTGGAAGAAAATAAATGAATGGGCTTAGAACCTGAAACACATATGTAGGGAATGGAAGGATTTAACCATCCTTACTTTGAATTTGTATAACCTTGTGCCATGGGTAAGGTTGCCACCTTTTCTTGAAAAAAATACCAGCCTTCCTATATATTTATCTTTTTTTCCTATTAATAACATTGGGATCAGCCATCAAAAATACCGGCCAGGCCGGTAAAATACAGGCCAGGTGGCAACCCTAGATGTCCCCATAGGCCCATGAGTAGTTCCTGTCCCAAGAATATAAGGGGAAGAAGCAGATGATTCTGTCTTTTTGAATTCCACTCCATGGAGGGATGGATGCTGCTGATAGGTAGGAGGTAAGGTAAGAAGATTAAGCTCTAAAATATCTAATGCCTTAGTGGTGTTGTGGATAAGGGACCATATAATTTAAGTAAAGTTAATGGCTAGTAGTTACTGGTACCCAAGTTTATGTGTGATTGAATGTCTTGAGAATTATAAATCAGCCTGAAGATCCTTCCTCTACTACTTCTGCAAGGGCAGAGCTGAGGTCAAGTGTTGGGCTTACCAGTTCCCTATCCGTGAGATCAGCTGGAAAAGCGCATCCAAGTGGCTTTAGCCCTACACACAATTCACAGATCATTCACAGACCTCGGAACTTCACAACCAGCTCTCATTAACAGATTCTTGATGTACAAAGATGGTGCACAATATGTTGCTTCTGAGATATTAAAGATATCGAACATAGCAATGGTAGTAGTAAAAGCCACCGGTAGTACTCACTTAACAACTGTCCAGTCCCAAAATATCAGTCCCACACAGAAGTCTCTGGGATGTCTCTATTGCTGAATTTCTCCAAGTAGGTCCCTGTGGTGGCAGGTCATGGCTAGGGTGCTCAACATTTCTGCTGTCTTCAATGAGGACATCTATACTAGCTACTCTCAGCTTGATGCTCAGTCCTCGGCAACCCAGGAGGTAGCCTCATACAATCCAGTGCTAACTAAAGGGGGGAAATTCACTAAGAAGTCTGTCTACTTCGCTAGTGAAAATTCGCCAGAGTTGGTGTTAGTGAATTTGCAAAGTTGCAAAATGACGTCACGCTGGCGAATTAGCGCTAGTATTAGATGCTTCGTGCTTTAGTGAATTTCCCCCAAGGTCTTCTACTCTTACAGGATCTTATTGCCTTGGGCAATGTATGTCACCCTTACATTATTTTTATTATTTCTTTATTAAATGAACGCTGATAACATTTCATTGTTTCAGTAATTAAGGATCTTATAACATAAAGTGAGTCAATGATGAAATATTCTTTTCTCCGAAAGGGTGCCTGGCTCCTGGGTTAAAACATCTGTTTGATATCTATTTAAATGTTTGTGCTAAACAAAACTGAATTTCCCAACTTGATTTTGTTTAATCGCTTTGGTTCAAAACAAGGCAGCAAATGTTCTTCTGCGTGAATATGTGAATGCAGAAAACACAGCAATACTTAATTGAAAGCTTTCAAAACAATGTCATTGTGGTAGTGTAGCAGCTAAATGCTCATCTGGATCACAAGTCAGGGTCTATGTCTTTGTCTTCTTAATGATTAATCCTCTGTCTCTTCAGATACTACCCCACCAAGGTTGATGATCAGAATTATAGGTAACTATGTAGGTCTTTTGGAAGAGGACCAGCATCGAAGTGGGGTGTCTGGGGCTCACCTGGGCTACAATTGCTACAATTTGCTCCATCTAGTAGAAAGAGTTTGGGGTAGTTCCCCGGATCCTTCCTCTCTTCTATATTCACCCTCCTCTTTGTTTTCTAATATTCATTCCCATCTCTCATTTCTTCCTTCTCAATTATCAACCCTCCACTTCATGTTCTTAGTTATTCATGCTCCTCTCTGTCTCTTCAAATGTTCCTCCTTATCAGTTTCCTCAGATGTTTTCCTCCGTGTCTCCTCAAATTTTAATTTCCTTCTGTGGTAAACTCCATATTCACCCTTTGACCAAGATGCCTCGTAAAAGAATACCCCTACTCTATGTTCTCAAATATTCATCCCCCAAAATGTCTCCTAAATGTTACATTCTCCTCTGTCCCTCATTAAATCTCCACCTTTCTCTGTTCCCTCATATAATTATTCCCTTCTGTATTTACCCTCCTCTGGGTCCTCAGATATTTACTCTCCCTTTTGTCTATGCCGACATTTACTCGTCAATTTTGCCTAATAATTAATTCTTCTCCATTGGCATTAAACTTCATTCTCCTCTGTTTCCTACAAAATTATTCTGCTCCTTCTCCATTCTCAGATTATTCCATCCCATTGAATGATTGGCCATTCTATATCATGTTAAATATTCATCCTCCCCCTATGTTTTCTCAAATATTCATTGTCTACTTTGTCTTCCCAAAGGTGCATCGTCCAAATTATTTATCATTCTTTCTGTGGATTTGTGCCAAACTGTTAGTACAGACCTGTGGCTCATAATTTGATATTTTGTGTGGAGCATCTAATTGTCCTATGTTGGCCATAACTCTGCAAAGAGGTTACACAACAAATAATTTTCTTCTTAAACATATTTAAAATATATCAAAATGGCTACCAGGCATTGTCTATGTCCGACAATAGCCCTTTCCTAAAACAGAATGCTGAAAGCCATGGCTACCAGGCAATTCTCTATGTCCTACAGTAGCCCTTGCTGGAATTCATTTCTGGTATAATCATCTTAGAAAGAAAAATCACTATTTAATCAGGTTTTAACCACCTCATCCAGCACTCTTATCATCTCAGCAGAAAATCGCGGCATAAAATATAATGAGTTTTGCAACAATTATCTCATGTAAAAAAGGGCAACTTAATTTCTAGAATTGTTCTGTATAATGAGATGTAATATGGATGAAATGTGACTCTATTTGGCAGTACTGGTCCTTTTAACATGTGCAAGGAAATGTTGGATACTTTCTTTTTTAAAGGTAAAAGCATCAAGCCACCCTCATTGCTCCAGCCACTACTAATAACCCGGTGCAGACAACACATGCCATAGTTCCATGTGCTCATGTCTTAATAAAGTTTCTGTTTTTCAGGTGATGATGTTGGAATTTCAACTACAGAAAGTCATTGTTTTACAAATGCTGAGGCCCAGAGCCAATCAAAATTATTGGTCTGCATTATTTACGGTTGACCCACCAATGACCCTTCTGCTGTTCAACTCCTGACAGTTGCCGGTAGATGATTTTAAACAACCGAAGGCCTGTTATCACAAACTTGTCCTGATATCACCTTATAGTCATGCTGTCTCCATCTTGCCCCACTGATGTCATCTTGTCCTACTATTAGAATATTGTCATACTATTGCAATCTTTTGCTACTATTGCCATCTTCTCCAACTATTTCCTGACTGCTCTACTGTTTCCATCATGTCCTGCTATCTCCATATTGTCCTACTGTCACTATATTGTCCTACTGTTGCCAACTTGTCCTACTGTCACTATATTGTCCTACTGTTGCCAACTTGTCCTACTGTCACCATATTATCCTATTGTCTTCATCCTCCCCAACTGTCCCCATCATGTCTTACTGTCCCCATCTGTCACTCTACAGTTGCTATCTTGTTCTACTATGCCATCTTGCTCTACTGTTACCATCTTGCCCTACAGTAGCCATCTTGTCCTAATATCTCCATCTTGTCCTAATATTTCCAACTTGTCCTACTGTCTCCGTCTACTATACCAACATGATAGAACTTCATAGGTCGGTCATCCTTGTTCTATGGTGACTTGTCCTACAATATTGACCTCATCACCCACTAACCTCAAACAGCAGAGCTAGCTTGGCAATATAAAGGGGAACTTGAGAAAGAATTGTAGTAATACCTTAATTTTCTTGAATTTGTATCTTTACTCTCATTTGTACCATCAAAGATTAACACTGACAAGGTTATAACTGGGTGATATATTCAAGAAAATGATCCATGGGTAGGTGGAGCAGCAGAAGTCTACATGGATACTGTACTGGAATTCGCTGGGAGACATGCAAAGTATGAAACTGCTTTCATTTACTCTGAAATTGTTAATGTCTCTATGAATTCAGAACAGAAAAGCTCAGAGTTGACAATGGAGATTTAGCATGGAGATAAGTAAATATGAAAAAGCTCCTGGCAAGCGGAACGGAAGGGAGATTGCTCCTTGCCTGAACTCTGGTCCTGGCTATGGCATCGTTTATAATAGGAGAGATCAGTAGAAACTCATCTGTTATTTCAGCCTTCAAAACAGCCTTGAGATTTTGTGGTATTGTCACAATTTGGTTTCACGGTCCTGGCAGACACTGATCATCTTTAGAGAAAGTAAATGTAAAAACGCATTTACCTGATTTGCCCAAGCCTGGGAACATCAGGGAACCCTTTCTAATCTATTTTTGTCTCATAGTTCTGTGTAATGTGGGGATTGCTGTTTTCATAGTGCACTGCAGATAAAGGAACATTTGCCTTAGAAGATGTAGGCTAAGACAAATAGAGCCCTAGCTATGGTTTAGATGTGGGTACCTCTACTATATTGGTTACCTTCTGAGTGGGTCTGAATGGGCTCTTGCAGATCGCTGGGCAGGATGTTCCGGGGTCAATGAAAGCAGTTCCAGTGGAGAGACATGACAATGAAACATCAAAGCGCTAGTTGTAGAAGGATTCAGGAGAAGATTTAAGGACACAACAAAATTGAGAAACGGCTGGTATAGCAGGGCAAGGAGTCAACATTATGAGACCACAGGAGCAGCAAGGCAGCAAATGGAATGTGATATCAGCATTGCCCACCCTATGTCAATTCAATTGTTTTTGAAGTTAATATCAACCTCAGGACACCCAAGGGCTGTCAGGGCAATTGTAACTCATCAACAGTTGATCAGAACCTTACTTGTCTTGCCCCACCACCAATAAAGACAAGACTACCATATGAATTACTGAACTCCTATGGAACCCATATCACTACCATGCCTAGGGAACTAATTGTTGTAAACTACCCCTTATAAAGCTAGAGACCTAAAGGAGGTGTTATCAATGTTCAGCATACAAGATGTATCCCAGGTATCTTTAAATTGGCCTGTGTTGGAGCCTTGGTGGGACATCCCCATCCACCCAAACTATAGGACCAAATGAGTGTTCTTCAAATATATCACATTAACAGACCTCCTTGCCACTACTCTGGGCCCACTAAGGCAGTGGTCAACTGTGTGCACCACATCAGTGCGTGCCATTGTCAATTTTTTTGTGCCCCGCATCAAATTCAGATACCCCAGTGTCAAATTTCATGTGCCTCTGCATCAAATTCGGTGTGTGTCCACGTCAAATTTTGTGCATCCACTTCAAATTCGGTGCGTCTATGTCAAATGCAACTCGGCTTGGAGACCCAGTTCAGGTATACCCGTGGCCCGGTGGTTGGGGACCCCTGTACTAGGGGATGGGCAGCTTCACAGTTTTGGAACCATTGGTGTATGGGCACCATAATACTAAAACACATGTAAGAAGGAAGAAGTGTATGTCATGTAAAAGAAAGTTACATGGTCTAAACCAGTGATCCTCAACCTCAGTGATCCTCAGTTGTCACCAGCAACATGTTGCTCATCAAACCCTTGGATGTTCTCAGTGGCTTCTAACAGTTGCTTATTTTTGAATTCAAGGCTTGGAAGCAAGTTTTTGTACTGCCAAACAGATCCTCCTGTAGGCACAGGGCCTACCAATAGGCAATCACTGGTCTTATTTGGTACCTCAAGTAACTTTTTTCACGCTTGTGGTGCTCCCTCAACTCTCAACATTTGAATGTGGGTCCTGGGTAAAAAAATATTAGGGAATCCTAAATTATATATATGGTGCAATGTGACTGCCGATGACTGACTAATGACTGCTGGGAAATCAGGGAGGGTGGAGCAGTCTAAAGCAGGAACAGCCCCATTCATGTTCTTTAAATCAGAGATCTTTTAGACGTAGCTTGTTTAACCCTATAACATGAGTAAATTAAAGTGCAAATAACAAGCTTGTATCTGTGATTTACTTCCATGTCCCCCAGACCGACGCTGATTAAAGGAATATATATTATAGTGATGGTGATGTGATATTGATCTGCCATTCTAGTCATGAAATACTGCTTGAGGCCATCTCTGTGTTTGTGTTACACTATGTAACAGGAGATCAATATATAAATGTAGGGTAAAAATGATATCAACCCTATATTTAAAACTGAATGCAATTTATATTCTCTGCACTGCTGGCTCCGACTCTTGAAACATTGTCTTAAGAGTCAAAAGCAGAGAACAGAGCAGGGATTGGAGTTGGATCAGCACATATCAATAAGTAAATGTAGGTGCTGGGTCCTCCAGTAAATACCCAATAACCATAAATACCCATAATAAGCCAAATGTACTGAAATAGCCACAAACGGGACTCTGGCTTTGTTATTTTTCTGCCACTGCAGCTGATTGTAGCTCCTCACTGTTATGTGGCAGTGGTGTATGAACCCCGCAGAGCTC
Organism: Xenopus borealis; assembly: GCA_024363595.1. Taxonomy (NCBI): domain Eukaryota; kingdom Metazoa; phylum Chordata; class Amphibia; order Anura; family Pipidae; genus Xenopus; species Xenopus borealis. Next base: position 119,137,926 of record CM044445.1, read on the forward strand.
GCAATCAACGTAACAGCATCTTCCAACTCCAGAACCGGAGCTATAATTTGCAGCCATTCTGGGGGAAATGAATTAGCGAATAGCGATACAGGTTGTCCCTTTGCTGAGAGTATGTGACCAGAGCAGCTCTAACTGGTTACAAGGAAGACCCAATGTCCTTCCGTTACTCACGGCCTAAATGTTCTCCTTGCCTAATGTGCCTTTATATTGACTTGTGTAGGAAATATGGCTGATAGAGAACTGTATTACTTTAATACAGAATAGTATTCAGGGTTCTTTGTCTGATCTTTTTATAACTCTCCACATATTTTTCAATGTCAGGGAGAGGGCATGATCCAAAGGTTAATGTACCCCCTGCTATAAATTATAAGGATATTAGAAAGGGTTCTGTGACCATTTAAAGGCAAAAGGCTGCAGGCTGAGTTATAGAGGGAACTCTGAGTATCACTCATGTATTATAAGGGATAATGTACCCCCTACTGTAAATGATAAGGATATTAGAAGTCACTGAGGGGTGTGGCCATATAAAGGCACAAGGCTGCAGGCTGAGTTATACAGGGAACTCTGAGTATCACTCATGTATTATAAGGGATAATGTACCCCCTACTGTAAATGATAAGGATATTAGAAGTCACTGAGGGGTGTGACCATATAAAGGCACAAGGCTGCAGGCTGAGTTATACAGGGAACTCTGAGTATCACTCATGTATTATAAGGGATAATGTACCCCCTACTGTAAATGATAAGGATATTAGAAGTCACTGAGGGGTGTGACCATATAAAGGCACAAGGCTGCAGGCTGAGTTATACAGGGAACTCTGAGTATCACTCATGTATTATAAGGGATACTGTACCCCCTACTGTAAATGATAAGGATATTAGAAGTCACTTATATAAGAAATGTGCATTGTACCCATAATCAAAATATTTCCTCAGAATTCTAGCATCTTTGTGTTTCTCTGCTGCTTGACTATAAGGCTGAACAGAAAAACAACATTCAAAATCATACAGATTCAAACTTGTTATTCTGCTGCAAATGGCAAATTCATTGCAAATCTACATCACATTGTTTCATGATTATCCAACTGCCTGCTGTGTCTTATGAATATCTAATGGGTGTTTGTGGCCCTGGGTGTGTTTCAGCAGCAGCTCAATCAATAACAATTGCTGACTCCCCAGGCTACATTCCCAATCCCCAGACAGCCCCTCAGTGCCCTGTTTAGACTGAGGATTTGGGGCTCACTATTTGATCAGACCCCTTGAGTTCATAACAAGGTTACAAATATATATAAAAACATAGAATATATAGAAACATTGGGGTGTCACTATAGTTCCAGGGGTACCCAGGGTACAAATAA
>CM044445.1:119255181-119271287 GCA_024363595.1 Xenopus borealis
TGCAGTGTAAACAGTGTCATTTAGAAATAAAAAATGCATCATAAAAATCATGACAGAATCTCTTTCACAAAGTCAGAGATGGAGAAAAAAGATATTAGGAGTTCAGGGAGAAAAAACCCAAAAAACCCTGGACCTGATTCTAACCATGCCGAGGGCTGTCATCAGAAATAATACCATTTAGTTGGCAGGACTTTCCATCGCTGATTGACCCAAGAGCAAACATACCAGTCATACATATCAGTCATACATATCAATCATACATACCAGTCATACATATCAGTCATACATATCAGTCATACATATCAGTCATACATATCAGTCATACATATCAGTCAGTGACCCCCATTTAAAAACTGGGAATAAAATGCAAATAACTAAACAATCTAAAAGATAAAAAAAAATGAAGATCGTGTCACCATTCTATAACTTGCTTAAAAGTTAACTTAAATGTGAATCCCCCCTTTCAGGCCCGGACTGGCAATCTGTGGGTTCTGGCGAATGCCAGAGGGGCTGCTATAAGGTCCCATAGAAAGTCAGTATTTAGTGGGCTGGTGGGGACTGTTTGGGCCTCTATGTGAGCTGATTGGGCCTCTGTGTACCTGAAATGCCAGGGTCTATTTTCATTCTCAGTCCAGTCCTGCCCCCTTTAAAGTAGGGGTGCATTAAACCCATGATCTCCTCAGCAAGTGCTCGACCAAACCGAATCTGAATTCTCAAGTCCGGTGGTCACATGAGCATAATATTTACATATGTCAATTAGGTTTTGGCTTCACTTCGGGATTAAGCCGAATCCGTCTTTAAAGTTTTGGGGGTTCAGCCGAATCCCAACACAGTAGAATGGGTGCATCCCTAATTTAAAGGGGTATTGCACCCGTACTCTAACTATTTGTTTGTTATATGAATCCAGCCCTAACTTTAGCTGGATGCCTTTGGGAGAAGCCTGATCTCTGCCCCAGTGCTAAATGTGAATCCCAGACTCTCCGAGACCCTCCATCTATGAAATGTGCCATCTGCAGCAGCTTTCTGCCTGTGTGAGCTGTTTATTCCGTGCCCCTGTCGCTATCTAAACACAGTGATGGTGATTCATTCTGCGGGCACGGTGCCCTGCTGGATCCCGAGCCTCTATTTTCTCTTGCGTCTCACATTGAGAATGACAGAGCAGTCTGTTATACCATAAGACTTACTGTTCCCGCAGCGTTAGGCAGCTGCTGGCTACGTACTCAATGCTCCTCTGCAATATGAATGAGGAGCTTTATCTTGGAGCAGAGTTGGCAGAGTCTTTAATCAGCTGTTGCGCAGCTCGCCCTCAATTCATTCACAATTAGCAGGTGAAGAAACTCTAAACTCCGCTCTTGCCTGTACAAGCAGCACTTTGCGTCTCCTTCTCTGAGCAGAACAACAGGAGAACGAGGAGGGACGGTTTATCAATCAGATTTTGGCTCCCGGCCGGGGCCTTGGTTCCAGGTATTATCCCGACCAATACAAAAGGCTCCGTTAGCTGCTTCATTTCGTTAGGGATAATGTCATGGGAAAAAATATTTTTTTCAGAATGCATCAGTTTATGGTGCTGCTCCAACAGAATTCTGCACTGAAATCCATTTCTCAAAAGAGCAAACAGATTTTTTTAAATTTAATTTTGAAATCTGACGTGGGGATCGACATATTATCAGTTTTCCAGCTGCCCCAAGTCATGTGACTTGTGCTCTGATAAACTTCAGTCACTCTTTAGGGTAAGGTCACAAAGGCAGATTTAGTCGCCTGGCGACTAATAGCCTCTTCTTCTGGGGGTCAATCTCCCTAAACTGCCTTCCCACTGCTATAATGAGAAAACGTTAGCTCAATGGCACTCGCAGCTCTTCGATTTCCGAAGTCTCCTGAAGTTTCTTCAAGAGGCAACTTCGGAAATTGAAGCACCACGAGTGCATTGCTGCAGGTGAATTTTAATTTTAGCAGGCGCAAGACGAGGGAAGCCAGGGTGAAGGCAGAAGAAGAGATGATTAGTCGCCAGGTGACTAAATCTCCCCAAATCTGCCCGTGTGACCCTTTACTGCTGTACTGCAAGTTGGAGTGATATCACCCCCTCTCTTTCCCCCACCCAGCAGCCTAACAACAGAACAATGGGAAGGTAACCAGATAACAGCTCCCTAACACAAGATAACAGCTGCCTGGTAGATCTAAGAACAACACTCAATAGTAAAAACCCATGTCCAACTGCGTACTATTCAGTTACATTGAGTAGGAGAAACAACAGCCTGCCAGAAAGCAGCTCCATCCTAAAGTGCTGGCACAAGTCACATGACCAGGCAAAATGACCCAAGATGCACCTACACACAAAGTCAGAGATGGAGAAAAAAGATGTTAGGAGTTCAGGGAGAAAAAAAAAACAAAGAACCCTGGACCTGATTCTAATCATGCCCAGGACTGCCTTCATAAATAATGGCACTTATTTGGCAGGACTTTCCATTGCTGGTAGAGCCAAGAGCAAACATATCAGAGGTGCAGTGGGTGCAGCTATACAGGGGTCTGCCCTGATGTGGCCCAACCACCAGAAGGTCTGCCCAACATTGAACCATCTCAGAAGCTTCATCAGATGTGCCATTGAAGTGGTGGGTAGTAACACCAATGATAAGGTCTTTCAGAACCAATTGTAAGATGCCAAATTTGTGTGGTCAAAAGCTCTGTTACACACCATACACTGGTTGGATTTTGAGTTTTTTTTAAATGTCTGGGTTGAAACTATCTACATGGTTAGGACCCATGTACCCTATAAGGTTACAGATATATCATTGTGTTGATGTTATGAGACATCTTGCTACAGTTCCAACAATGTCAAGGCTTTGTACTTAAGCTGGAATCTCTAGGGGCATTGGCCCCAAAGTACCCAATTGCCCCTCTGCTTGGGCTCCCGAGAGGGATGCTTGGGAACCTGTGAGTTAAAATAAACCTTTTTCCAATTATAAAAAAAAAGAAAAACTGTTTTATCAGAGCTGGAACATTCCCAAAAGGCTTTGCAGCAGGAACATGGACATTTGCCAAAAAATTGTGAGAAAAAGGACAGATAAATGGTGTCGATAAAAAAAAGAGCAGAAAACAATGAGGGGTCTGAGGTGAAAAGGATAAGAAAATGACACGGCGGTTTGCTAGGAAATTAAATGAGCTCACTTGTTGAATCTGCTTTAAAGGTGTTTGATGTGCAAGCGCTCAGATCTCTGTCGTGAAATTGGTTTAACGCACGCCGTTCCACCGGTGACAGCAGAGTGGGCTTCTATCTGCTAAGCATTTCCCAGAAATTACACTGGATCATTTTGTTTTTTATCTTCTCATCAGTCCATGAGCCTTGTAGACTTTAAATCTGTGGAAGCCTCTTTTATGCTTGCCCCTTTTGTAAGCTCTGATCCAGGGCAATAATGTGGAGCCAATATTGACAGCCCAATGTCAGGTCAGCCTAAAACCTAACTCCTGGCGCTGATTCTGAAAGAAGTTGACCTAATAACTGACAGCTCAGGTGCTTCTACTGTTGGGCATGAAAGACATGGAGTATGTCAGACATGCATAAGTAATGGGTGGGCCCCAAGAATGGGAAAGAGGCAGATTTTTTGGGGGTGGTGGATAGATTCATTAAGAAACTCCAATATTCTTATGCTAGTCCAAAAATTAACAAGTTCAAACTAGGGCCACTAGGAAAGAAGCAGCATGGCTATTTCTTGCAATGTAGCTGCAGTCTACTAGGGTAAGGACTAGCGATAGATTGGACATCCTAGAGCCCACCAGATAACTTGATCTAGAGGGCCTTCTCTTACCACATCTTTATATAGACTGTGTTAAATATAATTGGTGTCATAAAGACCTATGGTGGGCATTGTCCTTGACTGGAACCCATTGGGAGATGCTCTGGTACTCTAGCAGGACAGTCCGACTCTTGTTGGTTAAGCCTATTGTTTGTTGCCTGTTGGACAAGGTGGGGATGGTGGGTCCAAATAATACTTAGAGTACCATCACTTAGGATACAGTCTGAATGGAGGGATGCTCACAGTACTATCTCTCCTACTTTGTGCTTATTGGAGTAAAAAGGCAGTGCTTAGACTTCCCTACAAGTTGGTTTTCTCTCATGCTTGGATGGTAGTATGTTCTTCTGTACTGTATGCTGGTGGGGGGTTACATATGTTCTGTATGCTGGTGTATAGACTGGTTGCTAGAGCTGGGCAAACTCTACTCTTAACATTACTCCATATGTAGCTGTCCCCAGCCCTTAGTTTGCTCCATTTGTACAAGATCAATAAAAGCCAACAGTCCCTGACTCTTGTAGGCTTCCCAATATGGCTGATTCCTGCCTTGCGCATTTCATGCTGCCTGTTATCTCATTGAGATGATGATGTTGTTTTTTTTTTTTTGGGTCTTGTCAAACTGACTTTGTGGAAAGATCCATGGCTCAGATCAATCACAATAGCACACTTGATTGATATTCAGGAGAATTTGCAGGCAACGGTATTGACTGGAGCTGCACGACCAGCTTGGCATTTAGAGGACATTTTGGCAGGAAGGAAATATCTTAATTCAAAAGAGAATATTTGATGGATTTGTTCTGTAGCCGGTGGGAGTATCTTGCTCTCATCTGTATGGAGGCACACTGCAATTTACATTTCTTGTGCCCTTAAATATCCTTTAAAAATACTATGTTCATGCAGAAATGGTTTCTACATCAGAATTTACTCATTATAAAACCAGGGGGCATGGGCATTTTTGGAGAGCCAGTAAAAACATTCTGTAGACAATCAGCAGCGAAACCATAGAGATTATAAAATTGATCCAACCTTTATTGTAAGGTAGGGTTGTAGGACGCATTGCCATCTTTCATCAGACAATGGTCTGGGCCAGGGTGGGTGAGGTAGGGGGTAGAAAAATGGTCTTTAGTTTTAGACTTCTGATACCAGAATAGGCAGTATTGACAACTGATTTAGGTAAAAAACAGTCAGGTGGAAGGTGTGTTCTTTGGGAGAACTCCATTGGCCTATGGCCAACACCAGTGGTGTCGAATGTATGTATCAGGGGTCTCCAAACTGTCATCCTATGTTCAACAACAGTACCTTTTATAAAATCTTTAATATTACCCAGTAGGCCTCATTTTCAGTTTACAACTCCTGGGTCCCAAGAAACACAAGTGACACAGGTGCAAGATGCAACACAAGTAGTGTTGGACTGGGGTGTGTGGAGTCTATCGGGGCTCCCACCTCAAGGCCCCCCACCTGCCAAGGGACTCCCACCCATTGAGAGCCATTCCTCCCAGATTAGGATTGCCACCTTTGAAATTTTTTTTTACCGGCAGTGGTGGGGGGCAGGAAGAAAGGGGGCGTGCCCTGACGTACAAGGGGTGTGTCATGATGTAAAGGGTGCGGAGCCATAACCCGACCCCCAGGAAAAAAAGGTACGTTTTTAGTGGGCTGGGGCGGACCAGGGGCCTTTAAGAGGGGTATTACAGATTTACTGGCAGCTACATTGCCAGTAAATTTGTAATACTGGCCCCGACCTTGGCCAGTGTTTTACTGGCTAGGCCGGTAAAATACCGACTGGGTGGCAACCCTATCCCAGATGCAAGCTCCTGCCTTTCTCTCCTATGTGCTCCCCATATACATGCGTTTTTGTTTACCTTGCCGTGACCGAGAGTGGGGGCCCACAGCATCAGGCAGGTCTGGGTTTTGGGTTGCCACCTGGCCGGTATTTTACCAGCCTGACCGGTAAAAATGATGGCTGATCCCAATGTTATCAATAGGGAAAAATAGGAAGGCCGGAAAAGGTGGCAACCCTATCTGGGTTAGTGGGGCCCACTGAAAGCCAGGGCCCGTTTGGTTTTTTCCCAGTATGGAGTTTTGCCCAGTCCAACCCTGAGCACAAGGGATTCCTGTGCTTGGTGGCTGCTCAATAGCAGACATGTGCAAGAGCTAAATGTTAGGGATCAGGGGAATTGAGGGGAGGGTATATATTGAATATCATTCACTCACTGCTGCAATATTGTGGTGGGAGCATAATGGGCGACACGTTGCATTGTGGGATGAAAATTGTAATAATTTCTGTCTTTAAAAATGTTAATTGCGCATGGTTTTCCCCATTAAAGCGACTAATGGTTTCTCCTGGCCTCCAAGTGAATGTTCTCCCCCCTGCCCGTATGTGTGTTTTTCTCTGGGAGTAATGACAGCACCTTCCCCCGGGGACCTGTCACAGTGATGTATAGTTATGTTATCTGCCAGCTACTTTCACACCGACTGTCTTTCCATAACGGGGCCCATTGCCATGGCAGCACACGAGCATCATTGGAAGCGGGGGCCCGGCTCCCAGCTGTTGGGGTTGGAACCTGGCGAAGCTTATCAGTTGTATTTCCTGCTGGCCGAGGCTGACGACGAGCGATTAATAATAAAGACCAACGCTCGGGCCTGTCCATCTGCTTCCTGTTTTTATTCGCTCGGTTCAGCGGGGTCGGCACCGTGTCAGGGAGGATATACGTAGGCCATGTTGCTGTCTAGCAGGGTAACATCCAACAGATGGCAAGCTCATGTGGGTAATATCTATATAATCCATATCACGTTGTAGCTACAGGTATTCAGGCAGTAGAGTAACTAGATGCTTCTGGGCCTCAGAGCAAATTAATTTAAGGGCCCAATATCCAGAAATCAAGTAGGGTTGCCACCTGTCCGGTTTTGACCCGGACAGCCCGGTATTTTGAAGTGCTGCCCGGGTCAATGCTTCCTGCCCGGTTTTCCAAATAAGGAAAACCGGGCGGGATTAGCTTGATTGACGCCGCGATCGGCCAATCGGCGATCGCAGCATCATAGCTCTGCCCCATGACATCACGGGCCCGCCCACTGACATCACAGGCCCGCCCCCCCTCTCCGGCTTCAGCCACAGGGGAAGATGGCAACCCTAAAATCAAGGTCAGACTGGGGCGGCCCAGTCCTGCTCCCCCAGAAAAGAAACAACGTTGAGAGTTTTGCACATGTGCCTCTGGTTTTTTTAGTGTTCATAGAGGCGGGCAGGGGGCTGGAGGTCAGGAGGGGCTACTGGGGACTTCCAGGAGGGGGGCCTTGTGACAGGAGCCCCAGTGGGCCCCCCAGTCCAATCCTTCCAGAGACTGTCCTGTTTTACCAATATATGTTGAAATCCATCCCCAGTCTCATTGGACCCCCCAATACTTCCTGCCCCCCCTGCAGCTACAGAGTCTGCTTCCTCGATAGTTACTCCCCTGGATTTAGGGATTACTGAATCTCAAATGTCAATCAATTTGTCAAGAGTTCTAATTTGCACCCCTTCACCCAGTCGGTCAGCTCCCTGTATCTTACACCCGTTAAGAAAGAGTGTGGCAGATCGTCTAAATTTAGATCTGATGCGGAATATGTGGTGTTTATACAAATGGCTTACTGCTGTTATGTAATGGCATCATGACCTGCTAATAAAGCACTGTTATACTCTCCTCATCCTCGGCTACCAAACACAACAGAATTTAGATTTCTTAGAATTCTCATATGGAATTATCAAGAGTCACAGAGTTGGTGGTAGGGATAGAGCAACATTATTATAGCTGTGATATCATCTGTAGCCTGTAGTTGCCACCAGGCCTGTATTTTACTGGCCTAGCCAGTAGTATTACAGAGTTACCGACTATGTAGTTGCTGGTAAATTTGTAATACCCCAAAGTGCAGCCCCTGGCCCGCCCAAATCCCTTAAACCCCCACTCCACCCCCTTAAGACAGTCATCCAGTAAAAGTTTAGCAGTCTCTTACTCTTCATCCTTCCCAAAGACTCTATCGGATGTCTAGTGATGTCATCACCCCACCCTCACCATCATCATCACACCCCTTTACATCATCATCCCGCCTCCTGGTGTGTCACTGCCCCCACTGGCCGACAAGAATATTTTAATAACCGGCATTTTGAAGGGCTGCCCAAGTCAAACTACCTGCCTGGCAGGATTCCATATGATTGGCGTGGTGATTGGCCAATTGCTGATCAATGCCTCATAGTACGCCCCCAACATCACTGCCCATCCCCTCTGCATCATGGCGAATCAGGGTGTGTTGCAATGGGCAGAATGTGGCATGGGGTGGGGTGCATGGCCATAATGAATTTGATATATAAAACTGGCAACAGGTATGCCCAGGGTGGAATTTAATGCTGGTTTGCCCCAGGTCACTTGCCCATCCCTGCCCCCACCCCCATCACACACATACACCATCTTGCACACCCCCACCCGCTCAAATATTCCTCATCTACTCTCTGTTGCTCCCCCAGTAATTACCCCTTCCCCCATCACTGGCACTGGGGACTAGGCTGGTGGGAGATTTTAAAAAAACTTTAAAAACCTCCTGGCCAGTCCCCAATTCAGCAGGCAGCATGACACTTCCCAAACTTTGCTGCCATAGGCTTGGGCCTGTGTCTGGAAGGTGATGCCAGATACTGGAATTTGACCAGAGATGTTCCTTGAAAACAGGCCTCAGTTTAAGATACGCAGATGGCTATGTATTTCCTATAGATGGCTCACTGCTTTGAAAAATTTGGGCTGTGTGTGAGAAAAATGGGGTACACAGAAGGAAAACATTCAAACTCCTTGCAGATAGAGCCTTGGCTGGAATTGAACTTAGGAGCTCAGTTCTTTGGTTCCTGTATCAAGCATCAAGCATCAAGCAACCGGCCAGACCAGGTGGTAACCCTAGTGGTGGACCTTTGGGGCAACACTGGGCAAGATGGCTGGGTGCCAATCCTTGGGCAAAAACCGAGCTTGACTGGCCGAGCACTGTTGAGACTAGTGTAAACTAATATGATCAGCACAGATGAGTAGTGTTGGCCTACATTATCTTCTTTTTCATTTGTTGTGAGATATACTAGTGTGGACAATGGAGAGACACAACCCTAGCTTTGGATTGGAAATAATGGACTGCAGGTCCAAGAGAAACATTTTTGTGCCATAGTTAAATGTGCTTTACATTGGCTTTCAGTCCCAAGCAATGACTAAGCCCCCTGATGGGTTCAGTGCAACACAAGACATATAACGTTTTTTTTATTACGTGTAGAGCATGGTGCAAATGGGGTGCAATCTGCCCTGTCCTGCACATAGTAAAATCCCTGCAGAGCAAAACACTGTGCCCCTCCACCAAAGAATTCAGCACTGCCTGCATTTGACAGCTTTGTATTTATGAGGGGCGAGCAGGGGGAATCACATGGAGACCACCCTCCTGCACCCTCATTTGTGTGCCATTCAGACATGCACAGGTACAAATACAGATTCTATATTTGGTGCCCACTGTTTTCTTACACATAAACACATACATACCCAATACACAGGCTCCATCCTTCCAATGAACAGTTCCATATAATGAGAGCCAACCCTAGCAAACTGTCATTCTTCAGGACACGGCAGTTGGTGCTGTTTGTCCCATGGGCAGTCAGCTGAGTCCAGGCTGGTTCCAGAGGTACATCATCAGGATGGGGGCATCACACAGAGCTTTTGTGGCATACAATTTCTTGCCTCCCCTCCCTATCCAGCCAGTGTCTCCATACAAGGGGCACGTTCCTCTTGTCCAATGTCTCTTTCCGGCATAAAAATTGAAATTGATCTGGAGACAGCAGGAGCCTCGGACTCGGCCACACCATGCCAGTTTGTAATTGAGGCACATATAAGCTTTCTGTGCTTTAGACTCTGTTTAATCCTCAAAGGGAAACTAATCAGAAAAGAAAGAGTTTTTTTTGGTGCAGGAATGTGAACCTTACTCTATCTCATTTCCAACTTGCAATGTGTTTTAATTTTTAACTGGTAAAGTCTTCCTACCCCTCCCTTTCTGCCTGGAAGCTGCAATCTGGGCGCATTATTTCAGCCCACTACTCCCTGCTGTTTAACCTCTAAACTGCCATCAAAGTCTCCTAATCTGGCCCAAACGTGAATAAAAAGATAATTTCCCCTACCCACTAAATTGCCATCTGAGTGACGGTTCTAATGCTAGACATAAACATTAACTTTCCCTGTAGGCTACCATTAGAAAGTTGTGATCTAGCCCTCTACGTGAGTAGTCCAGGCCACTGCTTCATTTAAAGACTACCTGCCCTTTGTACTGTGAGCTACCATGAGAGTGTTCTAGTGATTTATAGGGATAGATTCATCAAAGAGTGAAGTTAAGAGTGAAGTTCCGCCACTAGAGGGAAATTCCACAGCTCTCAATTCATTTCTATGGGATTTTTAAATGCGTATTCATCAAAGGGTGAACTTTCACTTCACTCATTGATGAATACGCCTGGCAAAATCCCATAGAAATGAATTGAGAGCTGTGGAATTTCCCTCTAGTGGCGGAACTTCACACTTTGATGAATCTACCCCATAGACTCTCTGATATCCACAAGGTGGGCCTAGTCTTCAGTCCTTTCTTCCGCAGCCAGTGCCACACATGTCTCCTCTAAATACAGACATGTCTCATAGAAACATGGAGGTCAGACATGTCTTCTCAAAACACAGGGAAAGGCATGTCTTCTCTAAACACAGGGCTAAAGAGCTCCAGGTGTTCATCCACACCTCTTTCGCAAGCTTTAAGAAGACCTTAACCATAGCCATATAAAAACTGGACCTTAAGCCCCACCTCCATCAAGTATTCCCAGTGGAGAACCCAAGCCCCACCATTGGGAATAGTTCATTAGAACCTACAAAGATGTTCCTCCTTGACTTTGCCTGCTTCTCCCTCCATCACTTCCACCCTCCATTACTGCTTACCCCAAATTCTGCTCCTTTTCACACTTCATATGCATGAAGTGGCTGTAAATGACTATGGTGTTGCATGGCTGGATGCTCACTGGAGCAGTAAATGGCACAACACTTCTCACCCCTTTGGAACATGACTTGGCTGGCAGCTCCAGCGGTGTTACAGCCAAAGTGAAGTTCTGCTCAGTCACCCCTATAATTGATGATAGAGCAGAGGGGCCCTCCAAAATCAATCAGGGAGAATGTTTTCCATCAAAGAGGGGGTCACCTTTCAGCTTGTTACAAATAAAGAGGTGGAAATTGATTCAACGGTCAGTTTCTGCTCACCCACAACAGTGCTGGGGGCAGAGTTTCAATATCTGTCTGCAGCAAAGATGGGGCCCTAAACCAGTTCTCTGCAGGCCCCAGCTGCTTCTAGCTATGCCTCTAGCAGTGCAGAGATAGTGATATTAGTGGGAATGCAGGAGCTGCTGTGGAAGCAGAGAGAAGATTGCAGAGGTGTGGAAGAGAGAGATAAGAGCTGTCGTCTGAATCGCACGCAGCCAGGAGAGTTACTGCCTATAATCTGCAGAAAGTAGCCTTGTAATAAATGGCCATAATAACATTGTTCTCTCGCCGTACTCCCTTCGGAGTCTGTCGTGCTGACCAACGAATATAACATACGCTTGCTATAATTATACGCGCCATTAGCTATTCTGTTCTTTGCTGGGGAAAAAAAGAAAAAGAAAGGGGAGTTGAGTTCTTCCTGGTGACATAAAATGACCTTCATAATGAAACCAATTTGCTCTAAGTGCCTGCCTTGGGATTTGGTAGCTCTAAGATAAAGGTTTAAGGACGTTTTGGGGTTGGGTCCTCTTTTGTGGTCTAAATATGTTCAACCCTCTATTGGGTAGGTATGTAATGAATCCCTGTTTGGGATTTGGCCAAACCACTAATCTTTCCGGATGGAATTTGGCAAAACCCTGAAACGAATTTGAACTCTATTTTGTATATGGTCTGTAAATATTTTGTTTCCCCTTAAAGTGATACTGACACTAAAAAATTATATTTAACATATGAATGTACATTAATTGTTACCTATAGGTCATGTTGATAATTTTTTGCTGAGAGGTTTGTTTTTGTATATAATTGTTAGCTGAAATGTCTAAGCCTGACTCTCTGACTCTCTGACACTCTTACTTTGCCAACCTAACAGTCCCATCTCAGTCTGTTAGTTACAGTTTGTAATGATAACAGATGCCGGGTGCACAAATATGGCAGCCCCCTCATACAGGAACATGGGGGATCAGACAGGTAATGTAAAAGCATCATGCAAATACCTTATGGCAAAGTTAGACGTAGCTTTCAAAGCCAATATTATAATAGATGTAAAAAAGAGTTTCACTTCAGGTGTCAGAATCTCTTTAATCACGTGACCTAAAATTGTGTGATTTAAAGGGTTTGGTTTGAATAGGGTCTTGGATTCTACAGAATACAAATACCGATGAAAAAGGCTTGCCTTTGGCCAAATTCCAAACCAAGATCAGTAGTGATGGGCGATCGCGAAAATAAACCGCCGAATAAATGAGGTGCGCGTCGTTTTTGACGCGACACGGCGAAAACGATGTGACAAGCGCCAAAAACGATGCAATGAAAATGACGCGACGCGCGTCAAAAACGTTCCGCGACTCGTTTCGTGAATTTTTCCGCTGGAAATTCGCAAGGTTTTCGTCAAAGCGAAACGGGGTAGATTCGCCCATCACTAAAGATCAGGAATCGGTGCATCATTTGACGTGTGGCACCTACACAGCTGTTACTTTTCCCAGTTTATTAGACTGCAATGGGCTACCAATGCACTGACCTGCTTCAAGAAACTCAAGACCTGGGGCTTTGTTGGTTTTGGCAACCATAACGTCTATTTCAGGGGCACCGAGAGCAATATGTGTGACCATTAATATTTTCTGAAACAGTCATCCTGTATATTGTGAAATTGCTACTAAAGCGAGGCCCCCTCATGCTCAATTCTCATTCCCAAATTAGCCAAACAATGCAAAAGTTTTTCTCTTGAAGGCTACCAAGTGAACCCAACATGGACATTCTATCCTAGAGGTTCCCAAGCTATAAGGCTAACACTGGGAGGAGAAGACCAGCCTGGAGGCCAGTCAGGGTGGGATGTAGACAGAATGCCAGTTTGTTTACCTAGATACCCCTTAAAGCCCATCTTGAAGGCTAGATATGGTGGGATTTGTGACTGTCCAAGATACTGTATCTTTGAAACAATGACTGAATTGACCTCAGCCAAAGGTTAGATGTCCAAGGAGAGGCTTTTAATGAAAAACACTGCTCAAACCTGAGCTGCTGTCCTGTACGTGTGGGAGCCTACAGCAATCCAGCAACATCAAATAATCAGAGTTCTATCCCCTTGTATTTCATAGCAATTATTTTGTTCTGGGCCTCAGGCGTTTCTCTGTCTTGTGATAGAACGAGTATCCTCTCCACGGAAAGCCCAGGGGCCTGAGGAGCTGACAGGACAATCGGGCAGGTGTCAGCTGGATGTTAGATGTGTTTTCTCCAACTTATGGGGAACAGGAGGTGAAAGAGACAAATTGAGCCCTTGAGAAGCTGCCAGTACAACAATATAAGCTGCTTCTTCCATCAGTCTTGTGTCCTTGCACAAAAGTACTGACCCCCCACTTGCTGGAGACTCTAACCAGCAAACAATGTCTTTCCTCCAACACATCTTGCATGGAGCTCATCCCTATATTTATGGTTTGACATAAAAATGAACTGCACCTCTGATAAAAAAGGTTTCTCCTTTATTGTTTTGCCTTTAGAAAAGATTACATAAAATCTGCCTGACGCGTTTCTGACTCACCAGTCTTTAATCATGGGCATATATTACTTGTTTATCTATCATTTTACTCCTCAACATGTACTCAACCAATGAAAATGTTCCTTTTCTCCATTTTGAATTTTCACATCTGATGAGAAGAACATCATTAGCCAGGGACAACGAGTTACCAAGGTTGTGAAACAGCACAAATAAGGCTAATCCTAATTACCTGGCAAAAGGCTTTATTTGCTGAGATGATTCAGATATGGCCTGATCTGCTCGGTTTGCTTCCCAAATCGTTACCTTGGTCCTTTGATTGATTAATTAATAAGGGAAGATTAAGCCTCTTTTCACTGTCTTCATGTGTCATTCAACGTCGTTCAAATAATAAGTTGACTTCTTAAAGTCATCCCAGCCCTGAAACAGAGTGACGTGGAACACTTTGTGTTATACAGTGTGTGGGTGTTAAACATTTAATTAAACCTATAATTGTTGTGGGTTCTTTGATCTTGTTGTGATGTGCCTTAGAGTATATGGGCTATGTGTCATAGATCCAAAGGGAACCCAGAACCGTGCAGTCTATGGCATCAGCAGATGGAGTGTTGTATAGTGATGGGCGAATTTATTCGCCAGGGGCGAATTCGAGGCGAATTCCCACGATTCGTCGCTGCCGAATAAATTCGCGAAACGGGCAAAAAAATTTGCCACCAAAAATTCGCCACCAAAAACGAGTCGCGCGTCGTTTTTGACGCGACGCGCGCCGAAAACGCGTGACTCGTTTCGGGAATCGGCGAAAAATTCGCGAATTTCTCTGGAAATTCGCGAATTTTTCGGTGAAGCGAAACGCGGCTGTTTCACCCATCACTAGTGTTGTATGCTGACTAACAGGGTTAAGGCAGAACCTAGAATGGGTATAATGGCCTTCTACGACCATGAATCCCAGTTCAATATCCATCTAAGTTTTTATATGAAAAATACATTGATTATTTAGCTTGACCATACATGTGCCTATACTGTACAGTATCCAACCCTTCAGCTATCAGCCTAAACATACAGATTCAAAGTATATTTCTATTGTTCTGTTCAATGG
Source organism: Xenopus borealis (assembly GCA_024363595.1). Classification (NCBI taxonomy): domain Eukaryota; kingdom Metazoa; phylum Chordata; class Amphibia; order Anura; family Pipidae; genus Xenopus; species Xenopus borealis. Next base: position 119,269,813 of record CM044445.1, read on the forward strand.
GTCCAAACTACTAAAACAGCAGGAAATGAAGGCAAGCTTTGACTCTACTTCCTCATCTGCCAAACCAGCCAATACTCATCTTACATGGATATTGGTAGGTGTTGTACCTCCAGAATACACACACTGAAACTTAGCATTGGGCCAGATTGAGACTACTCGATGGCCTTTACTTACGACGATGAGAATATTGGTCTCTCAGATAATCTGGTTCTGAGGTACCTTCATTATGGATCAAAGGGTCACCAAAATGGCATGTAATACTTCGTTCCTCCCCTTGGAGTTAGCTATTGAGCCACAGGAGTGTCAGCTATATATTACCATGGGAATATAGTTCTTCATGTCATCCCAAGTGATTCATTGTTTAGAGTAAAGCAGTTACATAGGGTCTTCCCAGAAGTCACTATAGATTTCTACAAGACTGCATTCTGACCTTCCAAAGCCTCTATCCCCCTGCCACCCTCTCCCCCAAGCAGCCGCTTGCTCTGTATTCGTACACCAGAGGCTGTAGCTCCTCCTTTGGGAGATACAACATTGAATTCATTGTACCTGTGGAGCTATTGTCCATTGCTCTTGTTGGTGATACAAGGTATACCCTGCAAGTTCTGAAGCTAAATTGTATGACATTTATTAAACCAATTAAACTGTTCCCCAGGGGAAATGTTGAATTGGTTTCATAAATATTATTGTTATGTTTTGGTAGCCGAGGATGAGCAAAAGATAACAATTATACATGTTGGTCCATTATTGATTGAGAAACTAATATATCCAGCAGTCAGGGTATTGTTTTCACTTTCTGTTGTGTGTTTAAGTTCTAATGCTACCAATGGTAGAATGCAACTGCTGAAATATTTGCTAAAACATCTCCAAAACAGTCTCTGTACATGTGCTTTTACAGGGGTAGATGTTGACCACCTACATGGCTTCTCCCTTCCAGACTGGCTGTCTACTGGCTCATGCACTCCTATCCCAATGGATAGTGTATCTGATAACAAACTGGTAGAAACCTGGTAGAACCCAATATGGTTCTTGTCACTGACCCAATAGTCGACAGTTATTGCTTCACCTATGACAGGTGAGAAGAGAAGATCTTCCCTTGGCCAAGCTCAAGTAAAGAATGTATTTATTTAAATATTTACTAAGGATCTTCCAAGTTCTCCAGCAGACCCATTAGTTTGTTGCACCAAGTTGGGTACCCCTCTTTCACATGTTGAAGACGCAGCTACCTAGGGGTGGGGGGAATATGAATAGCTTATCCAATAATCAATCTGGTAAGAACCTGATGGAACCATTAACAGGTTCCCTATATGGTTCTGGCCACTGACCCAACAGCAGTTTTGGTCATCCCATAATTATTGTATAACCAGTGACTGGTGAGAAGAGAAGATCTTCCCTTACATCCCAAGCTCAAAAAAAGAATTTAAGGAATTATTGAGGATCTTACAAGTTCTTCAGGCTCTGTGACTTGTTGAACCCAG
>CM044445.1:119310495-119329053 GCA_024363595.1 Xenopus borealis
TCATGTATTATAAGGGATAATGTACCCCCTACTGTAAATGATAAGGATATTAGAAGCCAGCAAAGGGTTCTCTGACCATATCAATACATGTGGGTCCATACCATTGAATATGAAGGTGCCTTTTGCTATCAGGAAATTTAGGGGGTCACCACTGTGAAACCAAAGATGGGAGGGTTCCCTTACTGCAGTACCAGATTTTTACTTCTATATATTCACTTCTTTCCTGCCAGATAATCAGTATCTTTCCTAGTTATTCCCATATTTCCCTATTTTCACACCAGGGTTTTTTCCCCCTAATTTTGTGGCTGCCGCCTCTTATCCTACAGTCAAGTCTCCCTCCCCTTCTATGAACAGTGATGCTCTTCAGATCTTATCGTGCCCCCAGGGTCAACGAAGTGTTTAATTCTTAATGGCGGAACGAGAAAACAAATGCACGGAGAAATGGAAATGTATTTATTCATCTTTACAGTCAAGTGTTTTCCATCTGTCACAAGACAGCTGACCTGCCCTGCTCCCAAACCCCCTAACTAATGACAAAGGATCTTGGTAACACCGGCTCTCAAACACGGGCGTGGAAGAAACAGCTCCAGCCCCTAGCGTCTCGGGGATAAAAGGGAGGAATTATTCTTTCAGCTGTTATTTAATGTCCCTTTTTTAAATTGTTTTTAATGTGAGTGTCCATCCAATTCTGTTTTGCAATATGATAAAACAACATTGCCTTATACATTATTTCAACATTTGTCTGCCTGTTGAAACAATGTAGCAGAAACCAGCCTTCCTCCAGCCAAGACTTGACAAACTGCCGTGCATTCGTTTGCCCTTTCAAGAGCCAGAACCAGCAGTGCAGAGAACACAAGGACTTTTCTAACCTGTTTTTTTTTTCAGCCAGTTATCAGCTGAGCATGCCAGGACCTCAGCTGTCATTCTTTCGTGATTCCTTTTGGTGGTGGTTTTGGTGGGTCCAATGTAAACCATGTTCTAAATGGTGTCAGTTAGTTTAGAGTACTGTCTCTGAGAAGGGCAAGGGGAGTAGATGGGAGGCCTGTCAGGGCACCAATAGATCCGGCAACCCAAGCTGACCCTTAACCAACCCTTTCCCAAGGCAACCAACTACACCACTTCATAATGACTTATACACCCTACACCCATCAATATCAACTGAAACCAAGCACCCAACCTAACCCAAGACCAACCCACTCTGCCATTCCACAATGACTTATATAATAACCAAACTCTGATATCACTGGAGGAGGCAATACATTGCCTAACCCAAGACTGACTTAGCCACCCCTCAGCAATGACTTTACCACCAATAACTTATATTACTGAAGGGTTTTGAGTGCCACCCTTCACTACCATATCCAAGACCAACCCATATCACCACTTCACAATGCCCATACATTTCTGACATCACTGGAGGGGCAGGGCAGCACCCTACCAAACCAAACCAAAGACCAACCCACCCACTCATCTCCAATGCCATAGAGGAACACCACTGCCTGCAACCCAAGCCTGATACAAGAGTCAAGCCTTACATCCTACTGGCTTCAGGCAACCCGTGCTTTACATTTCACCCTACCCATTACTCCCTTCCTTGCTAGAGTGTGGGCATGATTTTGTAGATAGGGGGAATATTTGGGTCAACACAGTGTGGCTGGGGCAGATGAGAGAATTGTCTTTTTAGACAAGCATAAAATGGAGGTCCCATTCTACTTAGTTTGCTTGGTTCACCTCTCAGATAGGAGCAGGCTAATAATCCAGGTGGGATGGATGGGTCATGCCAACTAAGTAGTATTGAGAGTACCATGACTGTCTAATGGCAGTCCTACTGAGACCCGTATGTAATTGCAGCCAGATATTGAATGACATGATGATCAATTAGATACCTGAGAGTAAATAGGTTCAGGAGCAGAGACAAAAGTAGCTCGTTTTCATAAAGAAGACACAAGAAATGCTGGCAGTTCAACCAGAGGCAGCTTTAAGTGACAGTTAAGCCAATCTAAATAATGATTTATTGGCTGAACGCGTGGGCTAGGAGGAGGGGGGGGAGGCAGAATCTGAGAGACAAGGAGGCTGGTTAGCTACATGTTACAGTAATCTGCTTGGGAAAGATTGATGGCATTCATAAATGTTTCAGCAGTGTTGTGACATGGAAATGGATGGGATGGGGGAACATTAAAGAACGGGGTGATTGATCAAGCGCCCGTCGGATTACACTTTCAGTTTTAGAACATTTATTTCTCTAAAAATCCCTTCCCTCCTGCAGATTGAAGAATCCCTTAATACACTGAGATGGAGTACTTTTCCTTAAGTGGATCTGAAAGGCAAACATATAGTGGAGTGGTCTCGCTAAAGTGATAGAAGAGAGGCTGCAGTGGGTTCCATTATCTCAGGCTTGTCTGAATATTGCTTAAACATATTGTCCTTACTGACTTTCCTGGTTAAAGGGGAAGTTAACCTTTTGGTGTGATGTTAGCATGGGTATTCTGCAGCTCTTCAATTTGCCTTCTCTCTCTCAAGCAGAGGAAAATAGATGAAATGCACAGCACAGGATAAATACAGTGCCAATTCCATATATGATACCCAGAACACACAGCAGGATAAATACAGTGTCAGGTCCTTGTATAATAAAACAGAACACACAGCAGGATAAATGCAGTGCCAATTCCATATAGTATAATACCCCAGAACACACAGCAGGATAAATACAGTGGAAGTTCCATGTATAATACCCCAGAACACACAGCAGGATAAATACAGTGGCAGTTCTATGTATAATACCCCAGAACACACAGCAGGATAAATACAGTGTCAGTTCCATGTATAATACCCCAGAACACACAGCAGGATAAATACAGTGCCAATTCCATGTATAAAACCCCAGAACACACAGCAGGATAAATACAGAGCCAGTTCCATGTATAATACCCCAGAACACACAGCAGAATAAATATGGTGCCAATTCAATGTATAATACCCCAGAACATGGAGCAGGATAAACACTGTGCCTATTCCATGTATAATACCCCAGAACAAACGGCAGGATAAATACAGTGCCAATTCCATGTATAATACCCCAGAATACACTGCAGGATATATACAGTGTCGATTCCATACATAATAGCCCAGAACAAATGGTAGGATAAATTCAGCACCAATTCCATAATATAGTATAATAACCCAGAACACATGACAGGATAAATACATTGCCAGTTCCATGTATAATATCCCAGAACACACAGCAGGATAAATACATTGCGAATTCCATGTACTGTATAATACCCCAGAACACACAGCAGGATAAATACAGTGCCAATTCCATGTATAATATCCCAGAACACACAGCAGGATAAATACACTGGCAATTCCATGTATAATACCCCAGAACAAACAGTAGAATAAATACAGTGTCAGTTTCATGTATAATACCCCAGAACATGGAGCAGGATAATAGTATAATACCCCAGAACAGACGGCAGGATAAATACAGTGCCAATTCCATGTATAATACCATAGAACAAACAGCAGGATAAAAGCAGTGCCAGTTCCTTGTATAATACCATAGAACAAACAGCAGGATAAATGCAGTGCCAATTCCATGTACTCTATCACCCCCCAGAACACATGGTGGCAAAAACATCAGTGCCAACATCTTCTAAAATAGCCCCAAAAATGCAGGAACAATGTATAATGCCCCCGGACTACATGGCTGTAAATATACAGTTTCAACATCATTCATAATTACCCCCAGAATGCTAAGTGCTTTTATAAAGGTTACTGGATTCTGAATTATTTTTTTTAATACACCAATTTTGGTGAGTCACACAAGTGACATCACTGGCCTCGTATCATAATATGACATCACTAAGTAAGTACCATTTACAGGTTACATATTGCTCTAAAGGTATAATTCACATAACTATGAAGATTCTCATTCATCCAGGTCATGGTATATATATATAAAAAGTAACATGTAAAAGTATAAAGTCTATTTGCCGAGAACTCCCCTACACCAGTCAGTTGAACTGAAGAAGCTGCTTGGATGAGCAGTGAAACGTCTTCATTAAAAATATCTCAGCAAGTCCAGTTGCTTTGAGTTACTTTTTTTATATATATGTATAATTCACATGTTGTAGATTCAGGGGTGGTCTGGCTAGGGTTCCTGATGTTATATATTTTTCTACTTACCTAGACAAGCTTTCGAGCTGTATCAGCTCTGCTACTTCACTACTGTTACTTCACTACTGCATTTTCTCCATTTCTGTGATGCAAGTCTACCTTATACAAATTCTTAAGAATTTAGCCCATTAAAAGTTATCAGCATAAATGACTTTGGGCCTGAAAAGAGATTAAAATTAGTTGCCTGACCCGCCGGTCAAGAGCTAAAGTCAAAGGAGGAGTTTATCAGAATGTGCCACTTTACAGCAAGTAAATGAATAGTAATTATTGGCGAGACATTGGTACAGTAAAGTAATAGCTTTCCCACAGTCGGAGTGATGGCAAATCCAACAGGACATGTTCCTATGAAAGATTAATTTTAGTGAATGGGAAATGGCTTTCTATAAAAGATAAAACATATTCCCTGGGTTTTAAAGGTACAGTAGAACCCTCATTTTTTTGTTTTTCAGGGGACCAGAAAAAAATGGTGTAAAATCCAGGAAAATGTAAAATAAGGTAAATGCAGTATGCACAATATATAGGTGGGACCACAAAACCACAATGTTAAATGAGCGAAAACTTAAAGGCAGGGCATGTAAAATGGGGGTTCCACTGTAGTTGTAAAGGAGCAGGCAGGTCTGGAGGAAAGTACTTATTATTTGCAATCGTATTGTCTGTAACTGTGGTTTGTAATTATTTTAATGAGCCAACTGAAGAGCATGGCAGCTCCCATAATGGCTTCAAAATTAATAATAATACTCGTGCCTCTGAGTAGTCATTAAATGAGGGTTTTTTCTTTTTTCTTTCATGTGAAATTAACAGATGTCAAAGTATAGCGATGTTTGTAGTTTTAGGGTGTTTGTTAACAGCAATTATTATACACGAAGGGGCAGATATATTATGGATTGAACCAAGGGATTCCTGAAAAGTTTTTTTGTCTGCCGTTAAAGTATATTGTCTTGTCTCCAGAGACTTTTTAAGGTTTGAATCCGACCTGCAGTAGTAGGAGAAAATAGGAAAGAGAGATCCTGCAGCTGTGTTGATACACTTGAATTTTAAATTGCAAAAAGGAAAAGTTGTGGGAGCGCTCCATGGCTAAATAATAATTAACTACAGACATAGAGAAAAAGAAGAGAAATTGATCAATGCACATTCCCTGGTCCCATGTCATATACATAATCTATGCAGGTGAATGTATTTACAAAGACAGGGGTTTTTTTTGTGACAAAATTATGATCATAATGTGATAAGCCACCATACGACGTCAATTCAAATGCTTGAATTTTGCTGTTCTGGTGTAATCACCTTTTTAACATTGATTGTTTCTGTGAACTTCAACATGTGCTGCTTGCCCCAAAACTTTTTTTCCTCAGTGAATATAGGTCACTACTGCCTGCTTGATCATAGCCATCTTACAGCATCTAAACCTCTGCTGCCTGCCCTGATCTTAGCCTGAATATCAGTGGTGTAACAAGATGCTACTGGGCCCCAGAGCAAATTCATTTTAGGGCCCCCAACATATCCTGAGATTGTCCTGTTTCTCCTATAAATGCTGAAATAAAATTGCTCATGGTGCCCCCTATGCCTCCTGGGCCCCCCTGCAGCCGCAGGGTCTGCTTCCTCTATAGTTACGCCCCTGCTGAATATCAGCTGTCTGTCCTGTTATCATATTATCTTAGTGCACCTGAAACTTTGCTGCCTGCCCTAATCTTATAATGCATCTAATATTCTGCTTCCTTCCTATATCTCATACTTTTTCAGTGCACCTGAACCTCTGCTGCCTACCCTGATCTTACCCTGTTATAATACAGCTGAACATCTGCTGCCTGTCCTGATTTTGTCATGCCTTGTTGCATCTAAACCGTTACTGTCTGCCAGGCATGTTGAAGGTACACAACCACTTATATACTATCTACAGCAGTAATCCCCAACCAGTAGCTTGTGAACAACCCCTTGGATGTTGCTCCCAGTGGCATCAAAGCTTATTTTTGAATTCCAGGCTTGGAGGCAAGTTTACAGGTGTACTGTAAAACAGAGCCTCAGTATAGGTTGACAATCCCTATGGGGGCCACCAAATAGCAAGTCACAGCACTTATTTGGCATCCCAAGAATATTTTTCATGCTAATGTTGCTCCCCAACTCCTTTTACTTTAGAATTTTGCTCGCAGGTTTAAAAGGTTGGGGATCCTTGATCTACAGTATATATATCCCCTGAACTATAGGTATTTGTCATGAGATAAGGGTGGTGATCAATTGTTTGAATGCAAAAGTGGTAGCTGAACCCTAGAACTTTTTTGCTAAGGGGAATAGAACTAGCTCAGTGAAGCCAAGGCTTTTCCCAAGAGAAGGTTGTGAAAGCCTTAGTGCATTGGTCCTGCTTTTGTTGCTTTTGGGAACAATAACATAGCTGGATGAATAAGAGTTAAAAACTATATATATATATATATATATACACACATATATATATATATATATATATATATATATATATATATATATATAAAGATAGACGGACTGGTGCACTCAAAACGATTCCCATCTGTCTGGGTGCTGGTAAAACTATAGCATAGTAGGGCAGACACACCGCACTCCAAGGACTCATAACCGATGCAAAATTAGTGTTTTATTCTCAACGTTTCGGCATCCTGACTGGAGCCGTCTTCAGGATAAACAGAAAATACCACACAAGTGAAGACATATTAATATAGGTGAGTTTTAATTTTGCATCGGTTATGAGTCCTTGGAGTGCGGTGTGTCTGCCCTACTATATATATATATATATATATATATATATATATAAAACATAGTCCAAATAGGTGCACACAAAACGAAAAGTCAACCGCCCGGGTGCTGGAAACACTTATTTCATATGGAACCTGCAAAAATAACCGCACTCCAGGAAACTTTTTTAGTGAAAAAATATATTTAAAAAAAATTTTTCAACGTTTCGGCACCTCCACTTGTGCCGTCCTCAGGAAAAAAAAAAATATGTATATATATATATATATAATATATACAGTTTGTCTAATGCAGCCGCACTGATGTACTAAATAAACAAGTTTTGATTTTTCATGCAACAATGGTGTGCGGATCTGCTTTACACTGATATATATATATATTCTATATATGTATGGTCTTTATGAGTTCTACACTCATCTTTGATTCATCTACCTTGATCCTAGTCTTTGGTAAGACGTTTGATGAGCCCAGGTCATGGACTCTTGGACTGGCCAGAACAAATCAATTAACCAAACACATGCTTCCGTCAGTGCCCTCTGGATGACACCAAGACACCAGACACAAGCATCATAGATTTTTCTGTCATGTAAAGGCTCAATCATGATGATGTTTGGGTCTGACAAACTAATTTAAGTCTATCTCTGGAGATGGTCTAGGGCAGTGGTCCTCAAGCTTGGCCCTCCAGCTGTTAAGGAACTACAAGTCCCACAATGCATTTGCCTGACTGTGGCTGTCAGACTCCATCATTGCATTCTGGGACTTGTAGTTCCTTAACAGCTGGAGGGCCAAGTTTGAGGACCACTGGTCTAGGGCACAATGTATGGTCAAAAAGAGTTCCTCTCGTCAACCACTTTAATGTTCTAGAAATGGTTAAAGTCAAACAGAGGAGGATTTGGTCGTCTAGCATGATTTTTAATGGCAGAATGCTGGGTAGCAAGGTGCTAGACTCGTCAAGTTAAGGGGCCGCACTTTCTTTCTTTCCATACAAAAGTAATGATCTAATTTCTAAAACAAAAGCTAGTTCATTTTTGGAAGGCGCTTTCAGAGAAGGCTTTAGAAGGCGACAATGAATTAGTAATGTGCTGTGGAGCAGGGACCCTAGCGTTTGATGGAACATTAAGGGAGGAAGCTTACAAAGGTCCCCAAACCAGGAACCAGCTGTCATTCAAAATCCGCTAGAAGATAGAACAAAACTCCTTTAGGAGTCTGGCGGCATCCAATGTGTTATTTATTGCAAACTCCTCGGAATGAAAATGAGGCCAAAGCCAAGGAAATAGAATCCCGCAGTCAGGCGTCTTGTTCAGTCTTCTAGCCCGAGGTCATCTTCTCCAGATACATCTGAACCTAGATTAAAGTCACACAGACACACAGGCTATTAGAGATGTGTCAGGGGTTAATGCCAATAGCCAGCAGAAATGATAGCAACAACAGAGAGCAATTTTATGTACAAGGTCATCTGGAAACCACCCCAAATCTGGACTCTTCTCACAGGACCCCCTTCCTGCCTAGTATGCAGTTATGTCTACCTGACCCACGCTTGCTTATTACAGTCATGGAAATTCATTCCTGTGTTTGATATCAGCCTGATGTCAGGCATACTCGATGCTGCTTTGTTTCTCTGTGGCTTACATAGCATTTGGCAACATTTTTAATCTCTTCTCAGTCCCTGGGAAAGGCAACACAGAGAATGTAGGATATACAGCAGCAAGGGTTACTCTACATTTGATGTAGCTGAAGTTGAGTCTTTATGTTAGCCCCTTATTTGACCACCTTCTTACACTTTCAGGCCCTGCTTGCTTTGCCCATCTCCTGCAAAGCTAATGTTCAAACCAAGTGTGCAAACTGGGTCTCCATGCTTCTGGGTCTCCAGACATAAGCACAACATTATGGGGTCATAACTGGAATGACTGAACATGCTCTGTTCATGATTAGTGCTACAGCAACAATATAGCTGTGCACTTCACAGGAGGGAATGGATTGTTTGTGCAGAGGTATAAAATAGTCTCGGTCTCATGCAGACAGGGGTTCAGATAGATCTGCATGAGGCTGGGGAGATTGAAAAGGGTGAATGACAACTCATGAGGTTGAATAAAAATAATACATATAGAGTGACACAGCATACGATATACTAGATTAGGGGTCCCCAACCTTTTTTTACACGAGTCACATTCAAATGTAAAAAGAGTTGGGGAGAAACACAAGCTAAAAAAAGTTCATGGAGTTGCCAAATAAGGGCTGTGATTGGCCATTTGGTAGCCTCCTCTGTGGACTGGCAACCTACAGGAGGCTCTTATTTGTAGTACACTAGGTTTTTATGCAACCAAAAAAAAATAAAAACCTGCTTTGAGGCCACCAAGGGGCCATCCAAGGGGGTTCCTGAAACTCATATTCTTGTACACTGCTATCCCTCAACCAGGCTGTGACTAATGAATCACTTACCTTTCCTTCTCTTTGCTACAGTTATGATCATTAGGACTAAGTTGTGCCTTTTGGAAAATATTACGATGAGGTCAATGTAAGCCATGAGCATAACAATAATGATTGCTCTTTAGCACTTTCTAAGAACTGGGGTTCAAATCTGTGGGTTTTCACAAGGTTTGGTTATAGAAAATGTTCTGTGAGCTTGATGTGTGCACAGGTGGTGTTGATTTGTGTACAGAAGACAGACAGTAGACAGAATGTAGGTGGAGAACCTCAACCAGTATACAAGCAGGCCAACTGAATGATCTGGAGTCCTCAACCAACATACAAGCAGGCAACCTGAATGTTCTGGAGACCTCAACCAGCATACAAGCAGGCCAACTGAACTTTCTGGAGACCTCAACCAGCATTCAAAGAGGCCAACTGAACTTTTTGGAGACCTCAACCAGCATACAGACAGGCCAACTGAACTTTCTGGAGACCTCAACCAGCATTCAAAGAGGCCAACTGAACTTTTTGGAGACCTCAACCAGCATACAAGCAGGTTATCTGAATGTTCTGGAGACCTGCACTGGACAAAGAACATCCTCAACAAGTGGTTCGGTATGGGAAAGATTAGCGAACAAGTCTAAGTATAATTCAATAAACAAAATTAGAAGTCAAGTATATTGAGAGTTAAAAGGGGTTAGGTCCAGCCCATATCGGGTGGATTCATGAAACTGATCCAATAGCTAAGGTCAGTCCTGTCCAAAACATATGATATCTTCCTTTGAGCATGAGGGGTTAAGAATATTTCTATAAGGATAATTTGGGGGCAGAAACCCAATAACCGAATGAAATGTTCTATTATGTTGTCATTGCTTTTCTGCTACACTAGAAACTCTTCATATTCAGTCTCTGCACTCTCTCTCTCTCCACCATTCTCTTCTATAAACCTGTGTCTGTGCTGTTAGCTGAACAAGTTCAGAGAGTATAGAGAACATGGCGCTCTAATACAAAGTGCCTTCTGCCAGGTTGAGAGAGACAGAGAGGTAGAAGGTCACAAGGAGCCATGTTGTTATGATTCCACCAAAACATGGGAAACATTTCCAGCCAACATCATATTCATCCACAGTGCATTAAGTCCCCAACCTCTGCCATCAGCCTTTCATGGGCAGAATTCCATCTGTCAGGAGCCAGTGCTTCAGTGACACTTGTGACAATTGTTCAGCTTCGTTGGCCGCTGTTCCGCTGTCATTATGTAGGATGAACTGAGCACACATAATGGACACTGCGGGGCTGGTAGCAATGGTTTGTTATGTAGCCCCGCTGAGAGGTATTGACCATGTCCTAGAGGCATCTTCACACCTCCACCAGTGTATACTAAGCCGGCTGTTTCCATGCCCATTATATCCGCGCTCATTTAAGTGGGTGGATTTGTATCTGGTCACTGGTATAACAAAAGAAAGCAAATGGAGTCGCTATAAAAAGACAGCAATGTATTTATTTTCACGGCACAAAATGTCCTTGTGATAAAAAAAAAAAAAATCATGATAAAAAATATATTTTTGGGGCATGTGAGTTTTTTTTAATTACAAAACATTTCTTATCCAAAAATTTTCATCTGCTCCAGGATGATGTAAATCATTATAATTTATGGTAAAACTATATTTTTTTTAATGATATAGTTTTTCCTTAATTGTTTTGTTTTTAAAAAAATTTTCCCCTATTTCTAGCTTCTCCGGTTATTTTCAAACTTTTTTGTTTTTTTTTCCTCTGAAAATTTTTCACATGCTCGAAAGTGGCATGAACCATTTTACATGGCATAAACCATTATAATACATTGCTAAATTGTAGTATTCCATGGAGCTATTCCAAAAGCAGCCAACGGGCATCCATGATAACTTCTTAGGAAAGAATATATGTTTTCTTCAACATTTGCCTGGTAAATAATAAATTGCAGTTGGGCAAACAATATTTCTCTGTAGTACCTGTAGCCGGATTTTTAACGATAGTTTGAAGAGGATAAACCTCCCCATATAAAAATCAATGAGTTTCCTTACATTCACGATGGAGGTATTATACATGGAATGGGAATTGTATTTATATCGATATACCCCTACATACCAGTACATAGAGTTGGCAGTGCATTGATCCTTTTGTTTTTCTTGGAGTTATATGCACGATGGAGTTGTGTTCTGTTCTGTATTCATGCTGTTGTGGGTTCTGGGATATTATACGTGGACTTGGCACTTTATTTATCCCATTGTGTGTTCTGGGGTATTATACATGGAACTGGCACTCTTTTTATCCTGCCGAGTGTTATGGGGTATTATACATGGAGTTGGCACTGTATTTATCTTGCAATTGGTTCTGGGGTATAATACATGGAATTGGTTCTGTATTTATTCGGGGGTATGTTGTGGGTATTATACATGGAATTGGTTCTGTATTTATTCGGGGGTATGTTGTGGGTATTATACATGGAATTGGCACTGTATTTATCCTGCTGTGTGTTCTGGTGTATTATACATGGAATTGGCCCTGTATTTATCTTGCAATTGGTTCTGGGGTATTATACATGGAATTGGCACTGTATTTATCCTGCAGTGTGTTCTGGGGTATTATACATGGAATTGGCACTGTATTTATCCTGCTGTATGTTCTGGGGTATTATACAGTACATGGAATTTACACTGTATTTATCTTGCAGTTGGTTCTGGGGTATTATACATGGAATTGGTTCTGTATTTATTCGGGGGTATGTTGTGGGTATTATACATGGAATTGATACTGTATTTATCCCATTGTGTGTTATGGGGTATTATACATGGAACTGGCATTCTTTTTATCCTGCCAAGCAGGCCCGGACTGGCAATCTGTGGGTTAGGGCAAATGCCAGATGGGCTGCTATAAGGTGCCATAGAAAGTCAGTATTTAGAGGGCTGGTGGGGACTGTTTGGGCCTCTATGTGGGCTGTGTACCTGAAATGCCAGGGCCTATTTTGATTCTCAGTCCAGTCCTGCTGCCAAGTGTTCTGGGGTATTATACATGGAATTGGTACTGTATTTATCCTGCTGTGTGTTCTGGGGTTTTATACATGGAATTGGCACTGTATTTATCCTGCAATGTGTTCTGGGGTATTATACGTGGAATTGGCACTGTATTTATCCTGCTGTGTGTTCTGGGGTATTATACATGGAATTGACACTGTATTTATCCTGTGTGTTCTGTGGTTTTATACATTAAATTGACACAGTATTTTCCCTGCTGTGTGGTCTGGGTATTATACATGGAACTGGCATTCTTTTTAGCCTGCCAAGTGTTCTGGGGTATTATACATGGAATTGGCAATGTATTTATCCTGTTGTGTTCTGGGGTATTATACATGGAATTGGCACTGTATTTATCTTGGCATGTATTCTAAATATATAATACATTAGCACTGTCTCTATCTTGCTATCTGCTCTAGGAGGCATTATAAATGAAGTATGTACTATATCTATCTTGTTATGTGTTCCAGAGCATTATGTATAAAGTTTCTAGTGCATTTATCTTGGCACATATTCTGAGATATCATACGTACATGAAATTGACCCTAGCATTCTCTATAGGAATTAGTAGTTATATCATCAGATATAAAAATCACCCTCCCACTATGAGAGTGGATCAAAACCCATGACAAGAGTGGTGACGTAAAGTGCCATTCATTTCCAGCAATACACAATCAGGCCAGTTGGAAACATCTTTATTAAAAATCCCAGATGACTTTGATGGCATTAAACCCCTGATAGGTTTGATGGCTTCCATTATCCCTGCCCTCCCCCTACCAAGCTGTGCATTTTGAGGTGCCTGATAGGTTTTATTTCTTGGATGGCACACGCCGATCTCAGGCGCGAAACTAATTGATACGTCTCTGTAGCAGCTGTTGCATTTGGCAGTGTAAGGGCCTTAATATATTCTGTGCTCCACTTAAATAAGAAGAATAACACTCCTTCCAGGGGAGGAAATACAGCGCATTAAATGGTTGCACAGTGCTGCACCTTAGACTTTCATTATAATGAAACCAATATTAACACTGCTGGATCAATACTGATCTCCAAAATTATTTCATTGAGCAAAATGTTGTTCTTGGTGGCGTTCAGGCCTATGACTAAGTATCCCTGTGACACAAAACGCGTTAGACAAGAGATTATTTTACGATAAAAGTTTTAATTTTTTTATCTATTCTCAGTCTGATCTATGTGTGACCCCTTAGAGTGCCTTGCACCAACATTTGTCTACATACAGATTGTCCACTCCCTTGAGATGAGGGCCTTGGGCAGGAGCACGTGGGCCACTTATCTACTTTGGTGAGTTACTCTATTCAAGTGTAATATTCTCCGGTTTGCAGGGTGTTGAGGCTTTCTCAGGCTCAACTACTACCTCTAGTTTATGGGTTACATTGATCTACTTTAGTGTGTTGTACCCTCTTTTCCAAGCGACCCAAATTCAATTGCTAAATCTTTGATTTCCAGACTTTTTAGGGGGGTTATGCCCTTTGTGATGCAACATTTTTTTAACTTGTATATATTGGTGGTATATATTTTTGAGAACAATGACCTAATTGGTGTTCATTCTGCTACCACCCTTTACTGCTTTGACTCCCTCTAGCACCACAGATTATCCACATTCAACTAGCCACACCTCTAATGCCGTCAGCCCATGTCCCTTTTCCATACTTGCCCCACCCCCTGTTAATTCCTTTTCAAAGTAGAGGATTTTATGTACAGGTAAAGAGCACAAAGTGAAACAGAAAATGCCAACTACAAGGAATAGAACATCTACATACAAGTAAAAGCCTTTACGGAGATTAGGGAAACCCCAAAGAGGAATATAACTTTAAAATTTCCTTCACATTTGAGATTGGAAACATAAATGTGCACTGAATTATGTGCATAATTCCCTTTCTGCCCTACATCCAACTTTCTTTTTAAAAAGAAATAATTTGTAGGTAATGGTCACCTATGCCATGTGCAACCCCTAGAGGCTCATTTGCTTATACTTTGGGCCAAAATGTATAAGCACTAAGGGGTCAGCTTTCTTTTGAAAAAGAAGTAATATGTAGGTAATGGTCACCTATGCCATGTGCAACCCCTAGAGGCTCATTTGCTTATACTTTGGGCCAAAATGCATAACTACTAAGGGGCTCAAAATTATACATTTAAGGGCCATAGATGTAGTGGTTGTAATTGTGTCATTGGCAGGTAAAAACTGAGGCTGATACCAAACATGGGAATATAAACAGGGATTACGTGCAGGGCCCCCCTGTTTATACCCAAGCTTGGGGTGGCTCAGGAGATTGTCCTGCGTTGACCACTTTCCACTGTAGGCAGCATTACCACGTAAAGCTTTACACTGCACTGCACAACCTTTTGTGCTCAGTTCTTGTACCCTGCTTTTTACCCCCTGATTCCCATAAATAAATATCCATTTAAATAATACAATCATTCCAATACTTTTAAAGCACCTCTGTTCCACATTTTTGTAGCCTTGGGGAAATGATAGAGGGTTTCTTAGGCAAAGTGTCAGCAGCTGCGGGGACTCATTGCCAGGTTAGCACAGTGCTGGGATCTATCTGCTTTATTTATGGTGTGTATCAATGCTCCTGCATACATTATACCGGGGGGAGTGTGCGCCAAATGCGTGCCCCATGCAGTCAGATCAGCACACAGCCACAGCCTTGCCTCCCATTCATCTTGTGGATTCCTGTGCCAGTGTGTGACATATGGGTATCAAACTGGCACCTCTTTATTAACCCATTCACCCAGCACAACATTAGTATTCATAGGGTAGAAACTGCCATATTGTTTCCCTGTATAGAAAAAAGGTTATTGCTTATGACAGCAAGTGCAGTATAGGTGTATCATTTTTTAGGCACAAGTATGTATTTAAAGGACTGCTTATAGAACCATGGAGCTACCTCCAGTTACTTGTTGTGTGTTCTTTGTTATTACACATGAAACTGGCCCTGCTTTTAAATTGACATCTTCTGGGGTAGAAAATGCCTTTCTTTTGCCCTCCGTCTTTGACTGTTGGGATGTGCAGCTTTTTGCAATGGCTAACTGAGTACCTGGAGCCCACCAGGACTGCTAGCTGGTTGGTTGACTGACCCACCAAACACTTACCTTCTCCCATCTCATACCTTTCCTGAATTGTCCTATATAGGAGTACCTGTCCATTTCTGGCATCACTTGGGGCCAGGTGGGCACAGGTTTATAATAGATTGTGACTACCAGGTTCAGTTGGGTAACTTTAAGCTATAAGGGCCGATGAGAACCAGGGCCCACCAGGGTTTTACCCAGTATCCCAGTGGCAAAGTCTAACACCGGGTTTCTTTAGCTTTCAACAGGTATAGGAAAATAGCATAGTTCCATGTGATGGGTATGAATGCCCATTTAAGCAAATTCTCCTTAATTTTGCATTAACTAGACTGAGCCTCATAGGGCCCACTATGGAACCTGACATCAAGGGCCAACTTCCAGATGACAGATGACATTTTCAGTTTGTTCAGACTGAGATCCAATGGGATTGCAGGAAGAACTGTTGCAAGTAGCCCAGCTGAGGTGCCATATTTTGGCCAATATCTGCTAGTACGTGTCTGCCTTTTCCACTGTTTAAACAACACCTTCCCTGTTGTATGATTAAACCTTGTGTACCCTTCCTGCTGGGCTCTGCTTCTGGAAGTGAGGAGGAGGCTTCTTTGTGTAAGCTCTGCAGAGCCCCCTCTAGTTCTCCCTCCTCAAAGAACGACTTGTCAGCTGCACCGAGATGATGTCAGGTCTATGAATGTGCCTTGCTCCCCTTAAAGACGCAGAAAGCATTGCACATTGCACATTAGCACATTGCAGGCTGGGGGCGCAGGTGCAGTCACGGCTCAGCGGCTGACAATAGCCACATCCGTCATGTCTTTTCTTGTTCAGTATCCAGCAGAGCCGCCGAGGCGAGGCCTGAAAAATGGGACCAATCCAGAGCCGACAGGCTGAGGAAATGTGTAGAAACACTGCAGCAAAGCTTCCAACTGTTCTACAGTTTACTAGGTGAAAGGATATTTCCAGACGATATATTGGTATCATCAAGGGTTAAACCATGCTGGGAGTTGTAGTCCAACAACATCTGGGGAGCCATGGTTTAGAAACAGGGTCTTAAAACATTTGCATTGTACTGTTATACAGGTAAAGTTTGCCCAGGGCTAGTAATCCAAAGTAAATGTTTTTATGAACCTTAATTGTTATGGAAGCCTACTTAACCCCAGGCCCCACCAAAAGGCCTCCTGCATCACTGGGGAGTCTCATAACTGCCCTTGTCTCTGGTGGGGTTCCACAGTGGGGTTGGCAGGCTCCATGTTGTGCTATTTCACAGAGTCGGACTGGGATGCCAGGGGCCCACGAGAAAACCTTAGACCAGGGGCCCACCAGAAATCCTTAGACCAGGGGCCCAACTTTCCAAACTATTATTCCTTCTCTCCTCACTTAACCTCTTTATTCTCCTATTCTTTTAGATCTACTTACTATTCTCTATTCTTCCATCATTAAGCCTCTTTTTCCACATAAAGAAATAGGGAATGAACATGAAATAGGCCAAATTGTTAGAAGCAAGAGGGCCCATTGACCCCTGGGCCCACCGGGAGTTTTCCTGGTATCCCTGTGGGCCAGTCCAACACTGCTACTTCAGGACTTCAGAGAGGCCAACTGAATCAAATACATGCAGGGTAGGACTGGACTGGTGGGACACTGGGAAAAAACCTGGTGGGGCCCAGGCTATTTTGGGTCCTGCCAGCCCAGACCTGCTCCCTGCACTTCCGCTATGTATCTCCCTGCCCCCAGATGTGCCAAAAAAAGATGCACAGATG
Source organism: Xenopus borealis (assembly GCA_024363595.1). NCBI lineage: Eukaryota > Metazoa > Chordata > Amphibia > Anura > Pipidae > Xenopus > Xenopus borealis. The sequence continues at coordinate 119,327,684 of CM044445.1, forward strand.
CGAATGTGTGGGGGGTTGTGTATTTTGCACTTTGCAGCTGTGGGGCCCAGGGAATGGTGCGGAGGGCCCCTGATGCTGCAGTCCTGTGGGCCCTAGGACCCCCACAGTCCAACACTGTGCCCCACCCCTTTCTGTCCCTACCCAGCTCTGTTCCCGAGACAACCCACATTTTTAGCCTTGTGGAGAGTTAGGTGCAGTTCAGGAGGAAGGTCTTTGGAGGGGCCTTTAGTTATCAGTAGGGTTCTTGGTAATATTTGGTGTTAGTTGCTATGGGTAACAAGACCGTTCTCAAAAGTTGCATGCTTTATTACAGCACCCCCTTGCTGTAGAATATGGCATGTTGGGGGCTCATCACATTCGCAAGCCTTTATATCCTATGGGGAGCTTCTCAGCTGGCGGCCTGCCGTGTCTCGCAGCTCATTCGCTTCATCTCGTTGCCCGTATGGCAGGATGGGCGCGTGTTTAATGGAGCCAATAAATGTTAAAACCCCATTAAGCTGATGTCGGCGATGATAATTGCAATGACTTGTTTTAGTGGGAACATTACTGTATTATTCTCAGCTATTTAATCTGAGGACAAAGCTAATAAAGGGAGAATTCATGCTGTTCAGCGGATTAAAGGTCATATTTAAGAAAAAAAGTAAACTTTTGTTTAAAAATGAGGCTCCAGCTTAAAAAGAAGGTCTGGTTTAGCCATAGGCCATAAGTTCTTGCTGAATGTTTGTTACGTGTCCCCATGGCCCCATCCAGCCATAAATCAGGGAATCCAGGCCCTTTATTTAAATTAAGCAGAAGAGGAAAGTTTAACCCTTCGGTTCTGCACAAATGCACACAATTTGCAGTAGAAAAATCCCTGTACTGTACATCAGGCCCTGGTGGTTTTATGTGCGAGAAAGGCCGGCGGCATATGATGATGATGATGATGATGATGCCATGCAAACCATGAATAGACACATTTATAAAGGTGACATCAGCTGCTCCCATATGATGAGATTAAAGAGCGCTCCCGCTGCAGGCCGTACTGTATAAATGGCTCATCACATCTCAGTATGAGGCACGGAACCTTCTCAGCTGACTGGCGGCAGCTCTTTGCCCTCAAACCTCTACCATCAGAAAGCTTAATGTTGCTTCTTTACACTGATCTCTGCACCTAAGATGACTTAAAGGCAAAGTGAAGCTGAAACCAGAAATTCCTTGCGACTTCTAGTTTTTAAAGTTCCAACCATGACTGGTAGGCAACCAATACAGTCATAAACAGATACCAGGCCTTTGTTGAAAGTAGACATGGTGTGCAGCACTACAATGAACCAGGGCAGATTTTTATTGAAATTACTTGCAGGGGCAGATTTTTATTGAAATTACTTGCAGGG
>CM044445.1:119346733-119365207 GCA_024363595.1 Xenopus borealis
TTTTTTTTTTTTTTTTTTTTAATGGGGACCACAATTTGCTTCTAGCTCCATTTTACATTTGAATATCTTGGTTGATATACTGTTCCCTTCCATGTCAGTTGACCCGGTGCCTCTCTGAGCTGCTGCTTGAAGGACTGTATGTGCAATTGGCCCATTGAGCAAAGAGTAATTAAAGCCGCACACACACAGGGCCGCTCTGTACTTGCCTTTGTTGGCATTCTAGTGGCGTGCGCACTCTCCCTCCCACACGAGTGGGCTCTAGAATAATATTAAACAAACACAATTATCTCCACAAGCATCTGTTTATCCATCAATGGACAGTCCTTCTATTCGCCTGACCTCCCCACCTTATCTGCCTCTCATGGCACATTGCTGAAGGTCACCCTTTATTCTAGCCTAAGATAAAGCCCCTCATCCTAACAGTAAAATGGCAGATAGAAGGGAGATTTAGTCATTCTGAGCCATGTTTGGGATTCTTGGCATCTCTCTGACAACAGCTCATTGATCCAACATTCCTTCTTCATAATCTGCCTGCGTCAGGCTCAGAGGAAGTGCTGAGAATTAAGGCAAGTGTCTGTCCGTGTCCAAAGGTGCTGTGAGATACCACTGTGCTGTGTATCCCTAACTGGTCACTGACCCCCGTTCATTAGATATAAACACTCACAGGTTCGGAAGCAAACTGTGAGGCCCAGAACTGTCTTTGGGGGTCAAAAAGTTGCACATAGGATGACTGATCTGGAAGCAGAATCACTTTCTATGAGTTGGCCAACCTGCAAACACTCATTTCCATCATGTGCAAGAGGAGGCACGTTTGTAGATTTTTGTATCACTAATTACATTTTGTAAATGCCAGCTTCAAATGCCGCATGACAAAAGTCTGAGCACAAAATAAATCTCTAGGACACAACTCTGACAACAACAAAAAAGGATGTATTTTGTTTTCAATACATTACTAGTCAACACTATACATTCTGTAAATATAAATAATCTTTATATTCACAGAAGACCTTTTTGACACAAAACTAGTCTCTTTTTGTAGTGCTAAATATAATTATTACAGTGCAAACAAAATGTATTTTTCATTCACAAAATATGTATTAACAGAATTAATTTTGTGATCACAAAGTACTATTATATTTATATACATGTATATTTCCTATAGTTTTTTATTTCAAAATGAATTCCGTAAATAGAAAATTTATCTTGTGAATAATCAATTAGGAATTTAAAAGTAGAAAACACATTTCATGAACACAAAATCATTTTACAAAGAAAATAGGCCTTATTTGTAATCAGTTGTGCATATTTGCACCAGTTCTCCTGGTATTGTTGGGACAAAAAACACTGCTTTATGGGTAAAGTACATGGTGAATTGTGTTTTGAATTGCACTGCAACTTTGTTCGTAAATTAAAAGTAATTAATTTTCTGACCATAAAATTAGTTTTGTGTATACAGAATTAATTGTGCCCTGACAACATTAATGTTATGACTACAGTAGAATTAATTTTGTGACCATAAAATTAATTTTGCAGTGGTAAAATGAGCTGAATTTAATGTATGAGATGCAATTTGTGGTGTTATAACAAAATAAGAACTAGAGAATTAAACAACTTTATTTAACCTTGTGTGAAAAAAAACTGTGATAAAAGGTAAGAAAAAAAATTTTTTTTTTTGTTGTGGCAATTTCCTAAAGTTGTGCAACATGTCCAAGATCCCCATTCCAAAGGTGATTCCTGGATCCACATTTGCCCTACCCCCTTCTCCATCCCCTTTGCCTCCAAAACAAAATCAAGGCAGTAAGTCTTGTAGGTAAGAGAAATCAATTTAATTAAAGACTGCGAATGATAAAGCACCGTCTGGGATCCAACCATCTGCCTGGTAACAGCTGATAATTAATTTTATTTGATATATAAAAAAAAGGCAAGTGCATATTTGGTGCGAATCGCAGTAAACAAGTTGTTTGTGGCATTTGTTAGTGAGCGCACGTTGTGATTTAAGGCAGAAACCTGGCGAATGTGTGAAATCGCTGATTTATTCCTTGGCGCTTTTCTACACCGAGGAAATAGGACTTTTTTTTGTAGTCAACAAAAACAGAAAGTGAAGCTTTCCTGGGCTAAATGTGTAGTCATTTATATGCTCCTCATTCACTCTTATGCATTGCAGTCATTCGCTGTATTGCTTTGTATTCAGGATTAAATGGAAAATACAGAACATTTCTTCCTTGTATATTTGTCCACATAGGTGAGGTTTGCCATAGTATTTCCTATACAATACAATATTAAAGGGTACAGCTTATCGTGTGCCCAGAACATTCTGACTTTTTATTATTAGATTTATGCATACATGAAGAAGTTCTCCAGGGCCACAATTTCCAAGAAATTATGGGGACCAATGATACCACCACCTGTAAAATTGATTGCACTTAATTTTGAATGAAGCAACACCCAAAAATGAAGGACATCTGTTTTTGAACATCGGAAATTCCCATACACCTTTGTTTCCTTTTAAGTTTAACATCATACAGAGAGAGGCACTTTCAGGGGTAATCAACTAGATTGGGGGGGGGGGCTGTCTAGGGTAGTAAGTAGGGGCTTTTCTTACTGGGGGTTTAGTTCTCCTTTAAACAAAACAGGCCTGAAAACAAGTCAGACAACTGAGAGCTTGTTGTTACATAGTTAATATACTTATCCAACAAATCGTCCAAGGCATTAACAGAATCAGCTGGCAGTGCATTCCACAATCTCACTTTTCTTTAGCAAGTCTAAGTATATCACATCCACTGCCATCACAGAGTCATAGTTCCTGCTCACCTCCTTATAAAATGGAATTGAATTTGTCTGACAAGGCTATATGTGGTCCCACAACCAATCCATGGCATGCTTTTAAATTTCTGTCTGCACTAGGCTAGCTAACTGCCGATTGGATGTTGCCTAGGATGTTGCATAGGGTTGCCACCTTTTCAGGAGAAAATAACCGCCTTCCAATAATTTTACCTTTCTTCCCTATAAACAAAATTAGTTTTTAGGAACCAGGTAGCAACCCTAGGGGCAGATTTGTTAAATTTGTGTGAATGATTCGAAATTCGATCGGAAATTTTAAAAAATTTAGATTCGAATTTTCAAATAGTTTTTGTGGCCACTTCGACCATCTAAATTAAAAAATTTGATCGAATTGAATGATTTGAATAGATCGAATAAAAATCTATTCGATTATTCGACTAGTCGATGGTCGAATTCCTTCCCCATTAAATTTTTGCCTAGTTCGCAAGATTAAACCTACCGAATTGCTGTATAACCCTATGGGAAGCTCCCATAGGGTTTATCTAGCTTTTTAAGATCGATTTTAAAAAAAATTGATCGAATGGTTAAAATCTTTCAAATCGAACGATTTTATGGATCAATCGAATTTTTTTTTTGTTAGAACCCTTTCGAATTTCAATATCGAATTCAAAGGGTAAGAATTTGATGGTCGAATTTGAGGGTTTTTTAACCCTCGAATTCGACCCTTAGTAAATCTGCCCCCTAGTCTCAGATCATTTGGTTAATTCTGTGCCATTGCTGCACAACAAACGGAGAAAGAAATCACAGATATGTGACAGTGCAAAGAAAAATGGCTTCCCCACATGCTGATAAACAGCCTACATCTCAGGATGTATTCAAATATTATTCCTATTATTATTGCTTATTTATAAATCCCTGGCTGTTTCTGCATCTCCATACATTATATCAGAGTAAGAGTATGAATAAACAATGCAGAAAACAGGCGTGCTCTGTGCCCAGACTGGGGGAGCTCACAATGCAATAAAGCCTTTATGTTAATGTATGGACAAGCACATATTAACTGCAAGGCTGCTGAATGGGATATACAACTGGTACCACATTGTGTAGTTACTGTCAGTTGGGACACTCTTCAGCATTCACTGTATTTTACCAAACTAAAAGGCACCTGTGCCAGCATCTTACACTGGAATGGAAAATGGGCCCTAACACACAGGGTTTGTTCCTGCAACCCCTTACTGATAAACCTTGTGCGTTTCACTGCTGACAACTGCAGGAACAAATGTAGCCCATGCTTCTAATTGGGCTATACTGTACTCATTGAGGTGCATATAAGCACCAAAAGCAGGTGGAAAACATCAGGTTGTATTCTCTGTAGTCTTGTGCCTTTATATGGTCACAGAACCCCTCAGTGACTTCTAATATCCTTATCATTTACAGTAGGGGGTACATTATCCCTTATAATACATGAGTGATACTCAGAGTTCCCTGTATAACTCAGCCTGCAGCCTTGTGCCTTTATATGGTCACACCCCTCAGTGACTTCTAATATCCTTATCATTTACTGTAGGGGGTATATTGTCCCTTATAACAGATGAGCGATGTATATCTCAGTCTCATTTTGTTACAACAGCCAGGGCCATCAAAAAACAACATGACAATTCATGCCACTCAAAGGGTTCCTGCAAGGGGCCCTGACAACACCTTTAAACCCAAACACACCCCCTGATATAAACTCACTCCCTCCACGTTCCACAGCAAACCCCTTCCCTTTCAGAGTCAGTGACTGGGCCCCTGATAGAACCTTCTGTATCTCCTTGACTCTAACTCTGTGTTGCTGGAAGAGCTGCTATTTGTCTAAACTCCTTTACCCTCGGTGTCTGTCCTGATTGTGTTTACTATTGAGCGGGACTGAGCCATCTGTCAGAGCAGCTTATTAGGCAGATAAGAATCACCCGCCATGTCTCTGAAAGGCATCCAGCCCCGTGCCCGAGCCAATACCGCCAGCTACAAGGTTATAGAACAGAACCGTCTCCCTGGCTGGGAATGATCCAGCTCATATTAGAACTATCAGGAAAAATAAAATTAAACTGGTTGAAATATTCAAACCTTTGAAATATCAAATGAGGGGCAACTTAGACCACGACCCTGTTCCTCCTTAACCACGTCTAGCGATGCAAAGACCAGCCCCTCCTGTTCTGCCTAAACTCCTCCCACTTTCCAACAATGTCCCCTCAACTCTTCCAGGTCCATGATCCTTCCCATAAATAATAGGACGGCTGGGATGCATGATATCAACACTAATCACTAGTGTTACAGGTACAATACTGGGTCGCTCCAGAACCCTTGCACCCATACCTTGGCCCCGGGGTCCTGACTGTTTGCTGTTGGCAAGGTGAATGTCCTGAGTTTACTTCAAGTGTCCTTGAATATCCTACTAAAAGTGCAACTTCAATGGACTTTTCTTTGGTCTTCTTGTTATTGTGGGTGTGATCTATAAAAGTAGGTGTGACTTAATATAGAAGACGTAGGGTCCTCACTTTCAAAAATCGTCATGTTTTATGCCAGATGGGCCATGTTTTTTTGCTTTATGATTCGGATGACCCCTAAGCTTAGATTCCCAACAGCAGCCCAGAGCACACTGAATAGGTGCAGTGCCACTGACACTCAAAAGTTTGCCTAACATGATCCAAAATGGGGAGCTGCTGGCCATAACTTTGTATGCCTGGATTGTTACTGTTAAAGGGATCCAGTCATGGGAAAACATTTTTTTCCAAAATGCATCAGTTAATAGTGTTGCTCCAGAAGAATTCTGCATTGAAATCCATTTCTCAACAGAGCAAATAGATTTTTTTATATTTCATTTTGAAATCTGACATGGGGCTAGACATATTTTCAATTTCCCAGCTGCCCCAAGTCATGTGACTTGTGCTCTGATAAACTTCAATCACTCTTTACTGCTGTACTGCAAGTTGGAGTGATATCACGCCCTCCCTTTCCCCCACCCAGCAGCCTAACAACAGAACAATGGGAAGGTAACCAGATAACAGCTCCCTAACACAAGATAACAGCTGCCTGGTAGATCTAAGAACAACACTCAATAGTAAAAACCCATGTCCCACTGCATACTATTCAGTTACATTGAGAAGGAAAAACAACAGCCTGCCAGAAAGCAGTTCCCTCACAAGTCACATGACTGGGGCAGCTGGGAAATTGACAATTTGTCTAGCCCCATGTCAGATTTCAAAACTGAATATAAAAAAATCTATTTGCTCTTTTGAGAAATGGATTTCAGTGCAGAAGTCTACTGGAGCAGCACTATTAACTGATGTGTTTTAAAAAAAAAAAAAAGGTGCTGATCCTTTGAGCTGTCAGGGGTACCAGAGAATCTGCCCCAGCCCTAGTTGTCCTCAATTCTCATCATGTCTTCATTCTTTCCACCATATCTCTATCTAACTGTTGCGAGCCCTGTTTGTCAAGTTCTCTGGTGGGGCCGAGGATGTCCAGTCTGTCTGTATCTAGGAAAATAAATATTTCTTTAAATATTTGTGGGTTTATATTTCGTTACTCCCATCTCTTTCTTACCTGACAGCTGAGAAGTCTTAATAAGTGTCAGCTATTGTTTACTTCCTGCGCCTGATATTCCCACCATGACGAGAAACCCCCACCCCCCTGCTGGCAGGATAGGGGGGCTAAACTAGCCAATATTTGTGGAAGGTCCCCGCAGAGAACAGACTTCCTGCAACAGATGTTCCTCGGCTCTGCTCTGATACCTGCTCTGCCTTTAATGAGGAGGAAGGAGAGGGGGAAACGGGGGACGTCAGGATTAAGCGGGGAGATAATTTTACTTCTTTGCTCTATTGGCAGAGGAATATCCCAAACTGCAGCATGAAAATGAATAAGTCAGAGAATTATCTGAGAGCTTTTTTTCCTCTAAATACTTCCGGGGTCTGGGGAAAACATTACATGTATGGAAATGTAATTGCCTCTATCTGATAAATCAACGGATTGGGGTTTCATGTTCTCTCAGCTGATCCATTTACTGCATGTTAAACTGCCAATATATGGGCCTTTGTTTGGGGGGTGGAGAATTGCACCCTAGGGAACGTTCCTCTTCTGTAGGGAGAATTGCACCCAAGGGACGTTCCTCTTCTGTAGGGAGAATTGCACCCAAGGGATGTTCCTCTTCTGTAGGGAGAATTGCACCCTAGGGACGTTCCTCTTCTGTAGGGAGAATTGCACCCTAGGGAACGTTCCTCTTCTGTAGGGAGAATTGCACCCTAGGGAACGTTCCTCTTCTGTAGGGAGAATTGCACCCTAGGGAACGTTCCTCTTCTGTATACCTCTAGTTGCAGCTCTGGGGAAAGGACATGGATCTTTTTTATCATTGTCCCTCAATAGGTCTCTCCAATTATTAGACCATTGGCCAAGTGATTGGATTAACCCGTATTGGCCAAACCTCTGTAAAATCTTTGCATCCAGGTTCATACTGGGGTGTGCAAGACCCACTGGGCCTCCTACCCCAACCCCCTTACTTCTTGTACAATTGAGGAAGTGCAGCTGGGGATTGAGGGTGCAGTTGGGGTCTATGTCAGCGGGTCCCCCGCTAGGTTTTTTCTCAGTGTCCCGTTGGCCCAGTCCGACCCTGTTTACGTCTATGTTCAGCTTTAGGTTTGGGGTGGCTATTAACTTTTAGTATGATCTAGACAGCTGTCTTCTGAGGCACAATGCAGTGGTCAACTGTCCAGAGGCGGACCCAAAAATGTCTCAATGTTCATGTGGATTTTACCAACTTTAAATATCTTTTAAACCAATCTCATAAACTGCTTTCTTAGTTTGAGAAATCTGATCTGGAGGAGAGGTTCCAAAAATATAGACACGGCTGGTTTCTACGATGTCTGGAGACTTTGCAGCACTGCCATTTTCCAAGGATTTTGGTTTTCATCTGTAAATGTCCACTGTGTAACCCCCCCTAGTGGCCCAACGCAGAATCTATTTGTAAACGTTGACTGTTTATCTACACGTTAGCTCGTTGCTTTTTTCCCCACTTTGCACTTTTTGGAACTTTTTTGATTCTTGGCAGGAAAATAAACAATGAGGGATCCCCTTCTAGCCTAGGACAGGTGAATGAGGAAACAATAGCGTATTCTGTTTGCAAAGCCTTCCCCTCCGTTTATAGCCTGTAGCTTCCCTGTGCCTGCCACAGATCTGACAGCTCTGAATATGAGAAATATGATATATTATTAGCATTTATTTAGAGCGCATACATTTATTCCCACGCAGTGTGATAGGGCCCCCGGGAGAGAGAGTGACATATGGGCAAGAACAAAACACTCACAAATCAATAGTCAAAGCTTTAACTAAACCTGGAAATGCTGAAGTTGGTGCCGGGCTAATGGGGCATAACTGGCGCCAGCGACATTGTAGGTATACAGGTGTGCCCCTATTAGCTGAATAACCTAATCACCTGCTTTTAGCATGTCTGGTAAAGGGTTAATTTAAAGAGACGCTCTAAATAAACTGCATTCGCTACACTCAGCATAGAGAGAACATTCTCTGCATCGGTAGAAGGAATGCGCTAATGGGCTACAAGGGATCTTTTTAAACTACAACTTACAGCATTTACTCACTTCTAATTACTGCTGGGCCTTCCTAAATATTACTATTTATTCATTGTTTCCTTGTTTTCCTGTAATATAAATATGTAATATATATATATATATATATATATCCCTTGAGCAACGGACTGTATTGCTTTCCATCGGTTATTTTAATATTATATTTAAAAAATCTATCTAAAGGAATAAACATCAATTGGAATCTGCAGACAGGTGACAGCCTCCCAAGTGCCCTGTTTATACCTTTTCTTTCTGACTTTTAGTGATGGGCGAATCTACTCCATTTCGCTTCACCGAAAAATTCGCGATCGTAATTACTGTAGATTGAATTTTCAAAAAGTTTCGAATTCGAATTTCGAATATGCAAATGAGGCAACTTCGACCATCGAAATTTCAAAATTTCGATCGATTCGAATAATTCGATTTTAATTGTATTCAAATATTCGATGGTCGAAGTACTTCCCCTTTAAAAAAAATTCGATAGGCCAGTTCGCCAGATTGAACCTACCGAATTGCTTTAAAACCCTATGGGAAGATCCCATAGGTGTTTTAAAGTTGTTTGTGATCGAATATGAAAAATTCAATCGAAGGGTTAAAATCGTTCGAATCGATAGCTTCGAACATTTAATCGATCGAATAATTTAATCGAATGATCAAATTTTTTTCTATTCGATCATTCGAATATTCGAATAGCGGTAAAATCCTTCGAATTCGATATTCGAAAGATTTTACTTCTCCTTTAAAACTCACAGCTGTGGCCCCAGCACAGAGAGTGAGAATAACCTGTTTGTTATTCAGATTCAATAAGCATGTATAGAAAATTCTGTTTTTCAATTCAATTCTTTCCCGCATCCCCCTCACCCTGGCAGTCACTTTGTATTATTAAAAAAAATTAATCCCTTTAGTCTCCAGCTCTCAATTCCCTGTGTAATGAAAACTTCAATAGCTTCCTCTCCGTGATAATGAAATATTCATGGGGACAGCCCCGAGGACTGGACACAAAACAAGAGACTGCAATTTTTTGGATGATGGGGCCATGTTTTTTTACCCACAATTCAGCATATTTTCAAATTTTAGCATCATCATGGGCATCTGTAATATATCGTAACATACATTTTGTTTAATAGGGAGCAAGTGATGGCAGTTATCTAGGAGGCCCTATTTATTTTGCACTAAAAGGTTGGGCGCATGGGAGCAAACCACAGCCAGGTTAGAAGACACGGGTTCCTTAATAATGTTGGGGGTACCTGGTAATTTTTTTCTCTTTTTTACCCTGAGGCTGGAAAAAAACTGGGCAAAGATGGGTCCAGTAGTACTTGTGCCCAAAGTACCCACCCCCAAGCCTCTGCCCCACACCATCAGACCCCCAATACCCCCGTCTGTTCTCTAGGAAAGCCACCTGCCATCAGAACTTTTCCAAAGACATCACTCAGGCCATCCAGAAGTGGGGTCGGGCACCCATGGTTTACCCTCAAAAAAAGACCTTCGGATGTGGGTATAGATGCTGGTTGAGGGGTCTGTGGGTTTGCTGGTTGGGTTGTGGGTCTTATCTGTAAAAAATTTTACTCCTCCAGACCACTGATGATGACAGCACTTTCTGCTTAATGATCGCCAGCAGGTCGTCGATCAGCAACCAATCAGTGATTAGCTTTTTGAAGCCAGCTGCAAGTAGAACAAGGAATGCAGCAATCTGATTGGTTGCCATGGGTTACTGCCCATGGGCAGATTTGCCCACTGTTGATAAATGACCCCCATTCTTGGGTAGCGGGTTGAAGCAGGTAAAAACATGGGTCACGGGTTGGGTTTCAAAAACTGGTTCCACGCATTACTCAAGTCACAAGTCACTACAACTGCTAAGTACCATCCAGACCAGTGATCCCCAACCAGTAGCTCGTGAGTAACATGTTGCTCTTCAACCCCTTGGATGTTGCTCCCAGTGGACTCAAAGCAGGTGCTTATTTTTGAATTACTGGCTTAGAGGCAAGTTTTGGTTGCATAAAAAACAGATGTCCTGCCAAACATTCTCTCCTGTAGGCTGCCAGTCCATATAGGGGTTACCAAAACAATCAGAGCTCTTATTTGACATCAACATGGACTTTTTCATGCTTGTGTTGCTCTCCAACTCTTTTTTTAAATTTAAATGTGGCTCACAAGCAAAAAAGGTTGGGGACCTCTGATATAGACAATGGTGGCATGAAGTGGTGCTCGATGCAAGGAAAAAAAAAAAAGAGTAGCAATTTTGTTCAATAAATTGCCGTTTTTAGGTTTTCATTCCTTATTAAAACAATTCTGTAGCACCGGAGGCAGCTCGATAGAAGCTCAGCCTGTGCCATATTTATCTTGGCAGGACAATTTCTCTCCCCATTCTGTGTAACTGTTCTACCTGGGGCACAGAATCAGAGTGTGCAGCCAACTGCCTATCTCCTGTCTCTCTCCTCTTCCAGCAACATGGACGCCGGGCGGCAGAGACAAACATGGACGCCAGCAGTATGTTAATGAGCAACTGTTACAAACATCGAGGCCAGGCCCTGCACGTGAGATGTCCGTGGCAACGTGCCCGAGAACTGCCAGCAGCACTTAGTGAGGCATCACAGAGACATTTCTTCTTTTATGAGAACTTTTAACGGGATTTATTTATAATTATTGACACAGCCCTGTCAAACTTTGTGTGAAAGTCGATCCAAACCCACAGGTCCACCCACAAGTCACTAGTGGACAAGATGCTGCCATCAGTAATCATGGGCCCCATACTACTAAATTAGTAGGGGAGTCCCAATTATTAGTCCACCGGCAAGAGCATTTTTCCCATATAGGCACTTGAGGGCATGTGCTGAGGGCAGCAGCATTAAGGGGCAAACATTGGATGCCTATATGGTAAAAGAAAATTAGCAAAAAAAACTTCTTCCCCTGAGATACATTCCCTTAAAATCGAGCGGCAGAGGTCGGGGGCTAGGGGGTACCCAGTGCCAATGAAGCAGACGTGACGTCACTGTGCATTGTGACATCACATTCACAGACATCACTGAGCACTAGTAGACTATAGTACAGCAATGTCCAATAGTCACAAAGACTCCATGGAGTGTGGACCCTGACAAGTTAAATGGGGGAGCAATGGCTATGCCCCAATTCACCCGGTATACTACCCAATCATAGCAACCCTAACATCACCCACTTTTGCAACTGCCAGATTGCTCTTTTCCTTCTCAGGGACCATTTGCCATTGGTTAAAAATAAAGTCTCTAATTGCACTCTATAGATATATAGCAATTCTTTCAATTTTAATCAAGGGATAAGTCTTCTTAATTAATTACCAAGCCCCGATTTCATTTATACGCAACATCAATCTGTTGTTTATGACAATTCATATGTAATACCTTATCCTAAAAGTCAATTACAAGTTCTTTATCAATATATCATGTGAATAAATGGTAGATAAATAAAAACATGTAGATGTACAAGCCGATCTAAAAACCATTTTGTGTTAGCAAGAAATTATTTTCAAAACCGGTGGATTCCTGTTAAAAAAACTATAATACAGCACTGTCCACTGGTCACCTAGACTCCATGGAGTGTGGGCCCTCACAATGGAAAAAAATCCCACCATGCATGCTAGGCCAGGCCCCCAATCCACCCTGTAAACTATCCAATCACAGCCACCCAAAAATCACCCACTTTTGCAACTGCCAGATTGCTCTCTTCCCTCTCAGGGACCATTTGGCTATTGGGCTCCTGACTTCAGTAGCAACTGTACCCCCAACAGCACTGTACCTCCAATGATGGCCCTGGAGGTGAAAGGAGTATGAAAATCAAGGTGGAACTAGAACAGGGGTGTCCAAACTTGGCCCTCCAGCTGTTAAGGAACTACAAGTCCCACAATGCATTTGCCTGACTGTGGCTGTAGTTCCTTAACAGCTGGAGGGCCAAGTTTTTACACCCCTGAACTAGAACAATATGATAGATTACAATAACAGGATAGGGGTTTGGCTTCAGGCTAGCCAGTAAATCATCAGGTAAGGTTACAACTGGTATCACAAAGAACTTTCCCTCCTTCTTATCCATTTCTGCCTTCAACTTGCCTCTAAATAGTCCTGGATCCTCCTTGATGCCAATTTCCAGTTGCCCCCCTGGATTCACCTCTAAGCCATACACTCTGCGCCCCTGTGATGTAATCACCTTACCCCCAGGATGTCACCCCCTCAACCATTCCTTGGTAGGGTTGCCACCTATTCTTGAAAAAAATAAAGGCCTTCCTATTAGGGTTGCCACCTGGCCGGTATTTTACTGGCCTGGCCGGTATTTTTGATGGTTGATCCCAATGTTATTAATAGGAAAAAAAGATAAATATATAGGAAGGACGGTATTTTTTTCAGAAAAAGGTTCCTATATGTTTATCTTTCTTTTTTTTCTTATTAATAACATTGGGATCAACCACCAAAAATATTGGCCAGGCCAGTAAAATAACGGCCAGGTGGCAACCCTATTCCTTGGTGCCCCATGAAAAGCCCCTGAAAGGGTGGCAACACTATTTACTTTAGAAATGAATGTTGTTCTGTGGCAATCTAGTTTTGTCACTAGTTTACGGGTCTGGTGTTTAATGCCCTCGAATTTAGAGGTGTGGGGGGGGGTAGAAACATTCCAAGAACAAAAGCTCAAGTATTTATTAACACGCCCACAATACTACCCAGTTACGCCCAAGCCACGCCCACAATACTACCCTGTTACGCCCAAACCACGCCCACCACACACTCACGCCGCCGGTATAAATATCAGACTTCCAGTCAGAAATGGTTTTCACGTCTTCTATCATCAGGCCTAGTAGAAACGGCTCCTGTCTCTGTGCTAATTTTGCAGCGGCGGCTGGAGGGGGGCGTCACGTGACCACCTGACTATTGTTGTTCAGGCAATTAATTGGTTCCAGCCCATTTACACACGCTGCCCTCCGCTGGCAAGGTGACGGTGCTCTGTCCGTCTAAGCGCTTGGTGATTTTCCGGGGCCCCCGCGGCGCCCCATTCTCTCAGACACGAGGAGAGAGTGTAATTCCCGCCGGAATGAAAGGGACGCGAGTCTCTGGCGTTTAATGGCGCCATTTGTCACGGGTGACGTGTTTGGCGCTTTGATTCCTCAGAAGTAATGACTCCTTTATGAAATGGCTCTTGTCTCTGGGTATGAAATCTCCCGCAGGCATTTTTATCCCTGGCTACAAATAGGGTTGCCACCTTTCCCTGCTGCTGAAGCCGGGCAGGGGGTGGTCCCGTGACGTCACGGGGGCGGTCCCGTGACGTCAGTGGGCGGTCCCGTGACGTCAGTGGGCGGTCCCATGACGTCACGGGGCGGAGCTATGACACCGCGATCGCCGATTGGCCGATCGCGGCGTCAATCAAGCTAATCCCGCCCGGTTTTCCTTATATGGAAAACCGGGCAGGAGGAATTGAACCGGGCAGCCCTTCAAAATACCGGGCTGTCCGGTTCAAAACCGGACAGGTGGCAACCCTAGCTACAAATCTGCCCTACTTACCTGTCTGCCTCTGCCACCTTCATGGGCCACTTTTCTTCTCAGTCATTGAGTGTGACAGCTCTGAGGTAATTCATTCTCACTGACCCCACTTAATCCTTACTTTAACTAACAGATATCGGTGTCAGGCTTAATGGTGCCCCCCCCACACACACATTTTCACCTCACCAAATCTGGCCTTTGCTGCAAAAAGTTTGGACACCCCTGCTTTATACCTTAACCCCTTCACCTGCTCATCTCTCTGCTCAGCTTTTCATAATCCCTGTCCCCATAACTCCTCCCCTTATAAAACTTGTCCCATAACGCCTCCCCTTATAAAACTTGTCCCCATAACTCCTCCCCTTATAAAACTTGTCCCCATAACTCCTCCCCTTATAAAACCTGTCCACATTAATCCTTCCCTAACAGCATCCACTCTCTCCCAGTTTCCTATCGCCTGTCCCTATAACTTCTCCCCTAACAGCACCAACATTCTCCCAATCACATGTTCTTATAACCTCCCTCTAACAGCACCCACTTTTTCCCAGTTCCCAATAACCTGTCCCTATAACTTCTCCCCTAATAGCACCCACTTTTTCCCAGTTCCCAATAACCTGTCCCTATAACTTCTCCCCTAATAGCACCCACTCTTTCCCAGTTCCCAATAACCTGTCCCTATAACGTCTCCCCTAACAGGCCGGATTTGTGGAGAGGCCACCTAGGCCCAGGTCTAGGGAGGCAGGATTTTATAGACGGCATGCTAACCGACCACACCCACATCAAACTGAAGTCTAAAAAAACATTTCTGAAAGGTGGAACTCAATTGTCTTGCCTTTGGCTGGGAGGGGAAGGTGCCCCAGTAACTTCTCCTTTTCCTTCTGTAATTTGGGGTAATGGGTTAATAGATCAGGTCCAAGTAGATAATGACCTTGGACACATGCAAAGTGTATGTAGATTTAGCTTACCATCTGCCCCAATTCTCCTACACATTGACCTTGATTGTCCTTCGTATTCAATCAGTGGAATGCGTTGGGGGGGGGGACCTTTGTCGGATAAGATAAAGTTCTCATAGAAAGACTGAATTACTTAACGACTGTAGGAAGACATTTCCAGCTGCTGATGTTTCATGTAAATTAAATATACATAAGATTTGCGCGCTCATTGATATTGGGGTACAAGGCACTTATTGATGAACTGAATATTTACAGAGGCAATTGTGCTTGTCACAAAGGGCAGCAGGTTCCCAGTGCTCATTACAATACAGATCATAGAAGAACTGCTGTTTTCTTCAGTGTATCTTCTGGGACAACTTTGCCACCTTCAAGGCCGACCATCTTTGCCATCACTGAGCAACTTGGAACCCCCGGATAAAAATTAACAGGGAGCTGACAATGGAATGTGAACCAGAGTCTCCAGATTTGAATCAGGTGTAAGAGACTATTATCCAGTCTACTTTGAGACTGAACTTACATTAACTCTAGAGCAAGGCTGGTATCCAAAGAACTCCACAGAAGACTGAGCATTCCTCTACAAACTGTTTACTTATCTATGGGCCCTAGGTGGTCCCCTTTTCTAGAATTAATGATCATGTTAACATACTAGCTGGGTTTAGTGGAAAATTTCATCAACAGAAGACCATATCTGGTCATGACTGCAGAGCACCCCGTACATGAATTTACTGATGGGGTTTGCCACCTGAGCATTCAGGGACCCCATGCTACTAATTATCTGGCGACAAATCATTGACATTGGAGTTTGAAGTTCTAGTGTAAATGGGCACATTTTCTTCTTCTCTAAGTTGAGCAATACTGGTGTCCAAAGAAGGCCACAGAAAAGCAAATACTGAGCTTCCTCTGCAAACTATTGACCCATTAGTGGGCACAAAGTGGTCCCCTCTTCCAAAAATATTTTTTAATAATATAATTATGTAAAGTTCATCTTGAACTCAACACAAAATCCTGCCAACAGAAGACCATGCTGAATCTTGGCTGCAGCTGATATTTCTGCACAGGACCAATACATGATCTTACTGATAGCTTAGGAGAATTCAGCCCTACATGTAAAAAAAAAAGTTTTGGCAATCATTGAGATGTTTTTTAGCAAAATTGAGACGAGCCTTAATGTTCTTTTTGCTTAAAATTGGTTTGCACCTTGGAAATCTGCCATGCAGGCCGTTTTTGCTCAGTCTCTTTCTTATGGTGGAGTCGTGAACACTGACCTTAATTGAGGCAAGTGAGGCCTGCAGTTCTTCAGATGTTGTCCTGGGGTCTTTTGTGGCCTCTCGGATGAGTTGTCTCTGCGCTCTTGGGGTAATTTTGGTCGGCCGGCCACTCCTGGGAAGGTTCACCACTGTTCCATGTTTTTGCCATTTGTGGATAATGGCTCTCACTGTGGTTCGCTGGAGTCCCAAAGCTTTAGAAATGGCTTTATAACCTTTACCAGACTGATAGATCTCAATTACTTTTGTTCTTAGTTATTTTTAACAAGGGGGGCAATCACTTTTTCACACAGGCCCATGTAGATGTGGAGTTTTTTTTCTCCCTTAATAACGTAAACCTTCATTTAAAAACTGCATTTTGTGTTCAATTATGTTATCTTTGACTAATAGTTTTGATGAGCAGAAACATTTAAGTGTGACAAACATGCAAAAGAATAAGAAATCAGGAAGGGGGCAAATAGTTTTTCACACCACTGTAGAAATTATCTGTATTAATCAGAAGATGGGGAGCTACTGGGGCATCTACTGGGGAGACACAGATCTTTACTGCTAAAGGGCTGTGGTTGCTGCGGGCTGGTACACAAGCACAAAACATCATGTACAACATTTATACCTACTTCTTTACTTTAACTTTCCTTGTCCGTTAAGGATCTTTTTTTGACCAATATAAAAAAACCTGATTATTTGTGTATGTCCATCTTGTTGCTACTCCTTATCATCAGCATGAGTTATGGTGGGGGCTGTGATGTATTTTCCTGCCAAAAAGGCTTAATTTCCACCAAGAGGGTGACCCATAGGTAAAAGAGCCTTCAAGTCATCAAGGAGCATAAACTGGTTCATGCCCATTCCGTCTGCAGGCGTTCTATCCTAAGAAGGAATCAGGCCACCTGATGGTGATGTGGTCCTCACAATACAATGAGGCACCCCTCAATACCCAAAAAACACTTGGAGGGCTCAAAGAATATTTAAACTTTTTAAAATATGCTTTTTCCTTTACACGAGGCCCCCCCTCACCCTCTCTGGCCAGGATGGTCTCAGTGCCAGCTTAATTTTGTGCACAGCTATGCTTTTCTCTGGCTGCGGCAAGCAAATCAATTCATCCGAGGGCTGAGATGGAAGATGCATTACTGAGATGGGGATGATGACACCTTCATACTGTAGAATGCCTTGGCAACTGTCTTAGAACTGGGCTTGCCCTGCCACTCTTCGGGAACATAGAATGTGACAGCAGATTAAATACGCTCATCCCACCCTGTCCCCGGCTTTCTGCTTGCACATGGACGGCAGAGCCAATTTGATCTTTGACCTTGGTTCATCATTAGAATCCATCTTCCTGGCAGTTCCCATCTAATCGGCTGCATTGCCTCTTTATAAATATAAGTTTAAATGCTACACATCTGTAATATGAGCTCTCTAGCCTCTTAATGACTTTAACTCTACATTTCCAAGTCCTTTAAATATTGTTCCTACTAGGTTGTCTCCCAGGACATGGTCTTGTCGTGGTCTTCTGAATGGTTAAAATAGATGGAGATGCCTCCTGACAAGAATCCAAAATCACTCTGCCTTCCACCTACATTCCCTGATGCCCTGAGAGAAAGCTCTGGCTTTATTATGCTTCCTCTATAAATAATTTACAGTGGTAACTTGTGCCTTTATAACATCATAACCAAGCTTCCTCCCAGGGCTCCATGGGAATACTGGTAGATTACAAAGAGAAATGCGTACTCACCCTTGAGAGTCACAATTCAAACCACTCTGTACATTGACTTATAAAATAAAGATTCAGATTTTTATAAAGGAGATACAATACAGGCCTGCCAGACAAAGTGACAAGGTAGAATTGGAAAGAGAAAATAAAAGGTAAGGAAATACAGGTAGTGTGCAGAATCAGTAAAATGGGAGGTTTGGGAATTTCTGTCTTAAGGGATCAAAGCCTGAGGAGCATCTCAGATGAAAAATTGTAGGTAGAAAGTAGGAGTGCAAGAAATCTTAATAACCTCTTGTCTGTGCAGGGCTGCATGCCTGTAGAACCAGTAATTATAGCATAGTGTAGTAGTAGTAGTGGGATAATAGTCTCTGGGAAGGGACTGCCGTGCTGCCTGAATGCGGAAGTGCCGAACAGTCCTGAAGCAGCGGAAAGACCCAAAGTCACAAAAAGAGCCAACACTGAAGTCCTGAAGCTGCGAAAATATCCGATGTCACGAAAGGAGCCGACATTGAAGTCCTGAAGCTGCGAAAAGACCCGAAGTCACGAAAACATCTTTGACTGAAGTCCTGAAGCCTCAAGTTCAGTTCTACTGACACTGATGTGTGGTTTTTTTTTCTAATCCCCTGGCCACCAATGTTTTATTTTAATACTCTATAGGCC
>CM044445.1:119369260-119379325 GCA_024363595.1 Xenopus borealis
GAAGGGAGTGTGACTGTGGGATAGCAGGTATAGTAGTGAGAGATGGTTCCTATAGTAACATTGGGTTTATAGTCTCTGGGAAGGGAGTGGGACTGTGGGATAGTAGGGAGAGATGGTGCCTGTACTGCATCGTGCTATATTAGTTTTTGGGAAGGAACTGTGGTTGTGGGACTGCTGTGAGAATGTGCCTATAGTAGCATTGGGTAAATACACAATGGGACTTTGCACCATGTTGATGACTGAGGGTCAGTTCCACCCCAGTGTCTCTTAAGCTGGCCATAGACGCAAAGATCCGATCGTTCAAATCATCGAACGATCGGACTTCCCCATCTCCCGACCTGCCACTAACCTTCAGATTAAATAAAGTAGCAAAAGCACAGATCAGCCAACGTTCTGCCCCTGACAGGGATCGTACAAAAGTTGTACCATTAAAAACCTAGTGACGGTCTCCCACTGAAAATCGTACGATCTGCAATAGACGCAAAGATATGATCGCCAGCCGACAGAAATTTTCTAACCTGGCCGATCGACCAAATGACCGATCAGCATGGCAGGACAAATGTCGGAACACTCCACACACGATCCGAAAATCGTACGAATCGAGGATTCGTACAGTCGGATTGTTGCGTCTATGGCCAGCATTATACTAAGTAGATTATGATAATGCTGTTTATCTCTACTAAATGAATTGTAAACTCACAAACCAGTATCAGTTCCTGGCTATGGATATTCCATGGGTGATTTGAATTGTGACTCTCTAAGGTGCCAACACATTTTTCTTTGTAATCTACCAGTATTCCCATGGAAATTCTGGAGGTGTTTGTTGCCAGTGGGAACATCTCACAGGGATGTTTTTCAATTTATTTTTGGATTATCAGTCCCCCTGCAGTTCCCAGCTAGATCACAGGAACCAAGAGTATGTACCTTCAGAAGCAATATTTGTCTAACATAGAATTCATCTGTACTACTTAAAAAATGGTCAGGTAAAAATGGACACCTAAATACTGATTTACTCAAGGTAACCAACATGGGAGCATGTAAGACACACCTCAGCTATGGAAAGGCATATACCCTGGGATACCTAGCTTTCTACTCCATAGTTTAACTGGTTATAAGCAAAGACAAATCCTTTTTTAGCCAACCATGTCCACAGTTTGCTCTAGTCTTGACCTTCAAGTCCACGAGTATCTAGTAGAACAAATAAGGATTTTTGGAGAATATGTCCCTTAATGGCCTTAAGCCTGGACCCCCCTGTCAAGTCTCTTAGCCCTCTAGAGGGGCCACCCATAAAATTTGAAAACCACTATCTGCAAAATGAGGAGCTTCGTTCACAATCCAACGTGGACCTCTTGACTCAACTGGCTCATCAATTCCAATGTTGGACCTTTTGGTCAAAGAGCTTACACTCTTACTGTAGAAATAAGTCAAAGCAACTGGACTTGTGTTTTTTTTCTTGAAGATGTTTCACCATACATCCAACTGGCTTGCTCAATTCAGAACTGAGAAAGCCAGTAAGATGACTGCTGAAACATCTTCAAGAAAAAAACACAGCAAGTCCAGTTGATATGACTTATTTCTACAGATATACCCTGACCTGGATGAATAAAAATATTCACAAACTGTGTACGCTCTAATTCTCATTCCACTGTCTTCTTTAGAATCCCATCCCCTTGCCCCCTTCTTCATTCCTTCATCCGCTAATTCCTATCAGATGGACTAGAGTTTATAATCTAACAGTGATTAATTTCATTAATTCTCCTATATATTGATTTATCCTGGTCTGTCTTTTCTCCCAGAATCTCAGAATCTCTTGCTCCATATTCTCACAGTTACATTCTCCTGTCTCCCCCAGCCTTCATCTCTCTCTCTCTCTCTTTCCTTCTTTCCTTACTCCACTCACCCCCTCTGTTTTTGGCATGTACCCCCTTCTCTACTACCTCCCGCTCCTCCGATCCTGTTCTTCCTTCTTACAAGAGGTGAGTCCATCTGCTGAGGGGGCTCTGACAGGCTGCGAGAGACAGATGGGCTGCCATGCTAATGTTTCTTCCTCTCTCCCCCCTCCAGTTTCATATTTAAAGAAGAACTTAATCAGATTATTCACTTTGAGAGAGATTTATGCACCCATCCCCGTTCCAACTGATGCCACTCAAGCTAACAGCACAGATGCCTGCCAGGGATGGAGCCCTAGACAAATTGTGTCTGTTATTTCTAATTCACAAAAACAATGTAGCAGAGGAATAGAAAAATAAGTGCAAGCTCTATGACTAGTGGCTTATTGTGCTGATCTGATTGGAAACAGACGGCATCCTTAACCCAACATGCTCCTCACTTGATGGGATTTTCAAGCCAATCTGATCAATCTCTGACCAACCAGCAAGCAGCAGAGCTTGCAATCAATTCTATGACTCTCTATGTGTTTCTCCTACTGCCCTTCGCTCCCCCATAGATACTATTAGTATTGGGATTAACATGTGTAGACCTTCCGTATAGCAACTAATGAGCACTTTGACTTCTGAAACAATGAAGCGGAAGCCAGTTGATGCATGTAGCTGAAGTTGGCTGATTATACACCATAAATCTATAGCTATAGATAGACACTGCCACTCCAAGCTGAGCCCCTCCTATTTTACTAGTGACCGGTGGAGGATGCTGGGAGTGATAGTGCAACAGCAGCAGCAGGCAGGTTAGTTCCCTTGCAGATGGATTGTGTGTTTCACTCTGCCCTCACCCAGATGTTAGTACAAACCATTATATGTAATGACCCATAGAAAAGAATTATCCTACGCCTGCTCTTAAACATAGTGAAGTGCAATGCCCGGGGCTATACTGCCACCTTCTGCATGAACCTGGCAATGTAGCATAACATATTATTGTACCATAACCCTTTAAGTGCCAGCAAAATTTCACATTTCATTTGACTTTTTTTTAACATTTGCACTTTATCATTTCAGGGCCATTTCCTTTGGGGGCATTTTTAGTTTACATAGGAAAAAAAAATTTTCAGGAAAATGTGTGCATTCTAAATCTGTGTCTAAATCTGAGTTTTTGTGTATTTCTGGAACAAGATTTACCCCATATGTAATTAAAGGCGCTAAGTTTACCCAGCAGTAACCCATAGCAACCAATAAGATGTTTGCATTAAAACAGGTGATCAGTAAACACTACTACCAGTGCCAATACCAGATATGTATAGTTTTATGGAGATATTCGACTACAGATCAAAAACTCCCAGCAGTAAATTACCCAATCTCAAAGCATTACAGTACAATATGGCGTACTTTGGATTCCAAAGCCAATAAATCCTGGGACAGTAGGTTTACCTCAGGATAGCATATATTTTTGAAAAGAACAGGTTCTGTCAAATCCAAAATGGGTAACCATGTCTTTCTGCTCCAAGCAATGCTTTCCGAAATTGTCGGCTTTGATGAAATAGCTGAAAATCGTCTCAAAGCTTCCATTTTTGTAGCATCTTATCTTCCACATAGCATAAAGTACCAAGAGAAAACATCCTTAATATGAACGCCAGGGGTTTACAGTTTGATGCCCCATATGCATAGATTTACCAAACTATGTGGCACACAGAGACCCCCAAATGGAAATATAGCAGACAAAATATTCCTGGGCAAAATAAAGTAACAAAAAACAGTGTGAAATGCAATAAAATCAGTAAAATCCAATAAAACCAAAAAATCCAATGCTTATTTTTTTCGCCTAGTGTAATCAGCAGTCAGAATCACAGTTTGAATATTTTAGCTTGGCCAAATACGGACAGAAACAAGAGAGAAAAGTATGCAGAGCTGAAAATGCAATACAATGGATACAAATGCACCAAAATTGCAATATGATGAATATAATATAATAAATGCTGAAATAACAGACAAAAGGTATTGCACAGTGCAGTCAGCAAATACGATATTCTCAATGGTGATAAAATAGTTTTTTCATTTCAAAGAAACAGAAGATGCAATTAATAGTGATGGGCGAATTTATTCGCCAGGGGCGAATTCGCGGCGAAGTCCCGCGATTCGCCGCTGGCGAATAAATTCGCGAAACAGGCAAAAAAATTCGGCAAAAAAAATTCGCCGCGCAAAAACGAGTCGCGCGTCGTTTTTGACGCGCCGCGCCGAAAACGACGTGACGCGCGCTGAAAATGACGCGCCGCGCGTCAAAAAACGACGCGCGACTCGTTTCGCGAATCGGCGAAAAATTCGCGAATTTCTCTGGAAATTCGCAAATTTTTCGGCGAAGCGAAACGCGGCCGTTTCGCCCATCACTAGCAATTAAAAAAAAGCAAAAAATTGTGTAAGTGTGCATATATGTGTCTACAAACTGCCTTGACAAACTGCCTGTTATGTGTGCGTGTGCAAGTGTGTGTGAGTGCTGTGAATGTGTGTGACCCCCCCAAACCCCCCAAAAATGTCTGTAGGAAGACAAATAGATAGACATCATTGCATTACGTTGAATTAGGGGCTGTTTAGAGGTCAAGTTCTGCTGATATCAATGAAGAAGAAGGTAATATATCATCAATATACCTCTTGAAGAAAAACTGGTTTTGGGATTGGATTTCCATATATATCCTAGAACTCGGTTCATAACTGGTCCCAGCGGTAGCACCACAGCACCACAAAATTGCAAAAACACTCAACACTAAATTCAAGTTAAATCGTTAAATGTAATTTACAACTACTTGAAATATCATTGGCATTTAGTAATTAAATTATGTAGACTAATGATGTATTAGACTGCCGTGAATTGCATTTACTTTCATTAAAGGGATTGTTTACCTTTAGTTGAACTTTTACTGTGATGTAGAGACACAATTTGTAAGTGGTTTTAATTTTTTAATATTTGTGGTTTTTGGGTTAGCAATAACAATACATTTGTAGCCTTACAGAGTATTTGTATTTTAGATGGGGTCACTTTTGAAAGCTGTACAGAGTTAGAAGAAGAAAGCAAAAAATGAATAAACTATAAAAAAAAAAAGTAATAAAGACCAACTGAAGTTGCTTAGAATTGGCCATTCTATAACATACTAAGGGACTGATTTACTAAGGGTCAAAGTGAAAATTCGAATAAATTTTTTTTTAAATTTTGGGCTACTTCGACTATCGAATAGCCCAAAATTCCATTTGAATTGACAAAAATGGAATATTCGAATTTCGAAGTATTGGCCCTTTAAAAATCCTTCAACTCTTCATCTGCTTAGAGCTGCCAAATTACCATTTTAGCCTATGGGGGACCTCTCAGGACTTGTCCTGAAAATTTTGCTAAGTTCTGAGAAATCGAAGGATTTTTGTAAAATGGTTCAAATCGTTTCATCAATCAAGCGATTTTTCATTCGACCCCCCCCCCAAAAATTCAATGGTCAAATTTCGAAGTTTTTTCACTTTGCTATTTGACCATTAGTTAATCTGCCCCTAAAAGTTTACCTGAAGGTGAACAACTAGACAAAGACAAGAGGTCCTCTGCACTCAACCCATTATCAATATATTTAAGACATTGAGACATTATGTGCATACAGCTACTAAAAAATGCCTTACCCTTTAAACCAGTGGTTCTCAACCTTCCTAATGCTGCGACCCTTTAATACAGTTCCTCATGTTGTGGTGACCCCCCAACTATAAAGTATAAAAAATATTTTCATTGCCAGCCAAGAGCGGATTGTTAGGAAAGTACAGGAGACAGAGTGGCCGCATTAAGGTTTGTTTTCCGTGTGTAGGCAGGGAGGCAGGGAGAGCTTTATGGCAGTCCCTACTAAGGGGATATAGAAAGTTGTAGTGCAACTGGCTTCCCTACACAGGTTACTGAACTACAACTCCCAGCACCAACACCCGGAGAGCTACAACCTTGCCCCAGGGCTAGTGGGTAGAGAGAGATGAAACTGCTCCTGGAACCCCTTAAGTGACCCCTGTGAAAGGGTCATCCGACCCCCAGGTTGAGAACCGCTGCTTTAAAGGGGTGAATTTGCGGCGAATCCCCGCGATTCGCCGCTGGCGAATACATTTGCGAAACGCCAGCGTAAACAACGCGACGTGTCAAAAACGTGCCGCGACTCGTTTCGCGAAAATTTTTCGACAATTCACGAATTTTGCTCGAAATTCACGAATTTTCCGGTGAAGCGAAACTGGGTAGATTTGCCCATCACTACCGGCCAGTCCTGCTCTAAAATTGCATCTGATTCATTAAGAATTCTATTGCTTCATTATACATTTTACACAGGGACTAAGTTTTACCTGCAACTTACTTGCTGCTTTCAGAGTAAATTTCCCAATCTGCCCTTTTATTAGACACCAGTGGGATCACCTGACTATAGCTGGGAAGGGTGGGGGCTACAACAAGGAGCTGGTCACTGCTCCTGTATAACTATAACAAACAAGGGAAAGTTGTGCTCACCACTAATTATGAAAAACATTAGGCAGGGGTGCAAAATACATATAGACAAATATAAGAGGACTGGCCAGATATGGGATGACTTTGACGTAGTTGGCCAGCTTAAATATATTGCAATATATGGACAAACAATCCCTGTTTTTTCTTGAATTTGTCTATATTTATTTTGTGGTCACAGCCTCATTGCACCCCCACCTAAAGTTTTTAAAAATTATTGGTGAGGCCAAGCTGACTACCTGAATGGCGGCATGATCTGTGAGCTGTGTCACCCACTGCATAAGCACCCAGTAAATAAGCTCATAAATTGGATTTGAAAGCTCAACACTAAGCAGATACCGGTCTGGAACAGGCAGATGGGCCCTAAATCAAGAATTAGACACAAAACTGCAGAGGTGGCTGACTTCTGCAAACGGAAGGATCAGGCCTAGGGTTGCCACCCGGCCGGTATTTTACCGGCCTAGCCGGTAAAACACCAGCCAAGGCCGGGGCCGGTATTACAAATTTACCGGCAATGTAGCTGCCGGTAAATTTGTAATACCCCTTAAAAATTGCCCTTGCCTTGCCTAAATTCAATGAAAAACTTACCTTTCTCGCAGTCTTCAGCCGATCGCTCACGTGGCTCCGCCCCTTTGACGGCACGGCACTCCCCTTTTTGGCCCCGCCGGCCGGTAAGCAAATTTTAAAAAGGTGGCAACCCTAATAAGGCCCCAAGCAGTCAAGATGGCGAGGAGTTACCTACGTCAAAGCTCCTGTTGGAAATGGCAGACCAAGTCAGCATAGAAGACCTTAAGGACTTATATAATAACCTTGCTAAGTCTCGCAACAAAGAACAGTTAAAGAAATAGCTACTGAGGTTGCGGCCCATGGGGAACATGTAGAAGAAAATGAGGAAGCCATAGAAGGGATCCAAGCAAACTGCGCACAAACTTAAGTCGATATCTCGGACATAAAAAGGGCAATTAGTTGCTACGCAGGAACAACAGGGAGACCTTCAGGACCTCTCAAGACGCAACAACCTGCACATTAAAAACTTATCTGAAAGCTACACGGACCTGGAGCCAACCATTATGACGCTGTTTCAGAGTATTTTGCCTGACATGGAGCCTGAGCGGTTGGTGATAGGCCGGATCCACAGAACACTGAGAGGAAACCCCAGGGAAGGGGAACCTCCAAGAGATGTAATGCCACAAATGCATCATTACAAGACAAAGGAGCTATTATTGCGCAGCCGTACAATAAGATAACTAAGTTTGAAGACAACACAGAAATCAAGCTTTACCCTGACATATCTCCAGTTACACTTAAAGGAAAACTATACCCCGAAAATGAATTTTTGAGCAACAGATAGCTTATATCAAATCAAGTGACATATTAAAGAATCTTATCAAACTGGAATATATATTTAAGTAAATATTGCCCTTTTACATCTCTTGCCTTGAACCCCCCATTTGGTGATGGTCTGTGTGCTGCCTCAGAGATCACCTGACCAGAAATATGTCAACTCTAACTGTAACAGGAAGAAGTGTGGAAGCAAAAGACACACCTCTGTCTGTTAACTGGCTCATGTGACCTAACTTTATAGTTTGTTTGGTATGTTTGTGTGCACCGTTGGATCCTAGGATCCCAGGAGGCTGTCCTTATTTTTTAAAATGGCAATTTTCTATTTATGATTACCCAATGGCACATGCTACTAAAAAGTGTATTATTATGAAAATGGTTTATTTACATGAAGCAGGGTTATACATATGAGTTGTTTTATGCAATATTTGTTTATAGAGACCTACATTGCTCGGGGGGTATAGTTTTCCTTTAAGCAGAGGAGAGAACTCAAGCCCCTAAGGGAACTAATCAATCAACATAATGTAAGATACAGATGGAGCTCACAATACTGGGCATTTCAACAACAGAGGAAAATGTGCCATCAAGCCCAAAACGGATATCTCCACCATCCTCAACATTGACAACAGCCAAGCCACACCGCACTTCTAGACCAGAGGATAAGATATCCACCCCATCCACCCTGGGACAGAAACAAAGCTGAAAAATATATTTCTTTCCCAAACCTGGAAAGGGGAAAAATCCATAACTGTACCTATGGTGGGAAAACGGTAGTCAGTTGTTAAAGTGGTTGTTCACCTTTGAGTTAACTGTTAGTATAATGTAGAGAGTGATATTCTGAGACAATTTGCAATTGGTTTTCATTTTTTATTGTTTGTGGTTTTATAGTTATTTAGCTTTTTATTCAGCAGCTCTCTAGTTTGCAGTGTCAGCAATTTGGTTTCTAGGGTACAAATTACCCTAGCAACCCTGCATTGATTTGAATAAGAGACTGGAATATGAATAGGAGAGGGACTGAATAGAATGATAAGTAATAAAAAGTAACAATAACAATACATTTGTAGCCTTACAGAGCATTTGTTTTTAGATGGTGTCAGTGACCCCCATTTGAAAGCTGCAAAGAAACAGAAGAAAATTGCAAATCATTAAAAAAAGCTATGAAAAATAAATAATGAAGACCAATTGAAAAGTTTCTTAGAATTGGCCCTTCTACAATATACTAAAAGTTAACTTGAAGGTGAACCACCCCTTTAATTCAATATACACAGCACAAAACCGGACGGTAACAGTGGGTAAGTGCTCCCAAAAGGGTCACTGAATGTTTACCCTTACTAGTTATATTATTAGGCTTGTGGGCGAAGCCATTCACAGGCACAAAGTTTATTTGTTTTTCATGTTTATGTTTAATGCAATATGAAAGCTATGCGTTGCCACCGTGTCGTAAACCTTATGAAGTGAACCCTAGGTCCACCTTTTGACAAATATATTACCGGCCGGTGGGGGCGGGGCTGAAAAGGGGCGTGACCGCCGTAAGAAGGGGCGTGACCGATGCAAAAGGGGGCTGGACTGATGCAAAAAGGGGCAGAGTCACGGCGAGCGATCGGCTGAAGACGGGAGAAAGGTACGTTTTCATAGGATTTGGCAAGGCAAGGGCCTTTTTTTAAGGGGTGTTACAAATTTACCGGCAGCTACATTGCCGGTAAATTTGTAATACCGGTCCCGGCCTTGGCTGGTGTTTTACCGGCTAGGCCGGTAAAATACCGGCCGGGCGGCAACCCTACCCCTAACACAGCTTACCCAAATTACTAGTAGTAGCCATAAGTTCAACTTTAATAACCCATAATGTCAAAAGTGTTAATTGCCCCCCCAAAAGAAGATTAGCAGTGGATTACTATAAAAAATTAGGGGGCGATGTTTATATGCACGAAACACATTGAACCTAAACATTGGGCAGGGGGATATGCCAAAAGCTACTATGCTTCAGATTATGTTAAAGAGAGAGGAGTGACAATCCTCATTAAGAAGAATACTCCCTTTGTTTAAAATAAAAAGTGGTCAGGGACCCCAGGGGACACTTCTTAATTGTTGAATGTATGTTAAATAACAGAGATACAGTTTTAGTATCAATATATGCACCCAATGACAAACAGAAAACCATTTTATTATGACCTAGAGATGAGACTAGCTAAGTTACATCAGGTTATATCTTGGTAGATATGGACCAGTCAGGTAAACAAATCCCTCCCCAGTCATTATCACCCACCAAAACATTAGCCACTTTTATGACTAACTTATCACTATGGGACGTCTGGAGAATCCAACATCCAGGTAAAAAAA
>CM044445.1:119392014-119410209 GCA_024363595.1 Xenopus borealis
ACATAACTTCATAACAGAACCGCAATTCCCATGATCCTCAGCAGGTCAAATCCAGTTCTGACAGATTAAAATCCCCACCAATTTGTGTTTAAGAACAAATCATTTTGACTTCCCCAGGTTGTGTTTTGCCCATTTCCACGCTGCCCGGAGCACATTGGCATTCACAGCACGGCCAGAGAATAAAAGAGCTGTTTCCAAGTGCTAACTGGTGTTATTATACATTATTTATAAGTCTCTGACAGATGCACGGAGCTGTATATTTGGGGAGCTGTAATTACAAACAGAATGATTTACGCCTACAAACAGGTACAGATGTTAATGCCGGGGCCGTGATCGGCTTCTGAAGTTTGTACGGCGTCATTCGGGTTTGATGTGAGTTTGGCAGTGCCAGTGCCTGGGAATCAGGATGGGGATATGTAGAACAATCTCTCAGCTGATAATATATTAGAGAAGGCTTTGCTAGAAGCCTGGGGCAAACAAATGTTCTTGCCCTCTCCTATGCCACCTGGACCATCCCAACAGCTGTGTCTTGCACCCCTGGCCCTAAAGTAAACTGTTCCCACCCCTAGTGCAAAACCACCTGATTAATGCCCTTTAAGAAGGCAGCATGCTCAGTAAGTGTACCCTGCACATTGCATAGTCCTCTTAGTAGCCTTTCAGCACAACGAAT
Organism: Xenopus borealis; assembly: GCA_024363595.1. Classification (NCBI taxonomy): domain Eukaryota; kingdom Metazoa; phylum Chordata; class Amphibia; order Anura; family Pipidae; genus Xenopus; species Xenopus borealis. Next base: position 119,392,685 of record CM044445.1, read on the forward strand.
GGGTCCCTGTACTTGTACATGGCCTAGTCCTCCCAATAAAACTGTCGCTACGAGTGAATGCGATAGGGACCTTAGATTGTAAGCTCCGCTGAGCCAGTTTCTGCCCACAGTTTTCTTATATGACAGGAATGTCTCCATATGTGCCCTGCAGACGAACGTACCGCTTCAGCCAGAGCAAAAATATGTGAGCCCTTCACAGGGGAAAAAAGCAATTGGCATTTCCTGGGGTTCTGATTGGGGTTTGACTGGGTTACAAAATCATGCCAACCAGGTATCTGTGCACTGGGTGCTTATCTTTCACGTGGTGCTCAGCTGTGGGAAGTATACAGAGCCATCCCATAAGAATGTCAATTACTCCTACAGGGGCCCCTTAGAAGAAATTTCTGGCCCCCTTTGCCCCTTCTATTGGGGTCACGAGTGACCCACAATTTGTTTACCATTGCAGGTCACCTCCAACCTCCCCCTACACAAAACTATTGAGAAATCAGACCCCCACTAGGCCCCCTGCACCTCCAGGCCCCACATGGTCTTCTTCTTTGGTAGTTGCTCCACTGCCCCCTGAGAAGTGTCCAGTCCAGCACAGGCCAATCAGAGCACTGGGAGCTGCAGCCCCATCAACCCCATTATTGCCTTGAATAGGGCCAACCTGGATTTAACCCGGTATCCTGGCAGGCCAGTCCAACCCTGGTTTCCGATGTCCATGTTTAACCAATAGTAAGACTTGTCCACCAGCAGCAACAGGTGACCCAGTCTTCCTTCACACTCTTGCTTAGAAGAATATCTGGAAATAAAGGCACCAGGATTTCGGTTACCTGGAGCCGTGTAGAATATATTCTGCGTGCCTGGGCTCATGTTTTCCAAAACTTGTTTTTTCAAATGTCTGATTTTCCCAGTGTGCAGGACTTGGCAAGAACCAGTCCAAATGAGCGATTTATTCCCTAATATTTCCTGTTTATTCCTGACAGCCGGTGACAGCGGTTTATACTTATCTGTACAATTGTTATATGCTGTCATTCTAAACTATTTATATCAGCATAATCCAGTTAATCCATATAATGGCATCACTCTCAGGGACTTGTATCCTAAAGGCTCAGCCATGTGGATGTCATTCCCTGTGCCAACCAATAGCCATGGTTGTCTGGTGTCTGAGTTTTGATGAAGATAAATTCATAGGGGGCTTCTATGATGTTCCTTTCCAGGGTAATAACACCCCCTCTTGCTACAGTAAGGAGCGAGGTACTGCTGTTTGGGGGTAGGACAGAGAGTGTTCTGATGTTGCTCTGCTCAGGGGAGAGATTGTTAGAGAGATACAACTTCAGAAGGGAAACAGAGAAGTGTTCTGATGAGATTGTTAGAGAGATACAACTTCAGAAGGGAAACAGAGAAGTGTTCTAATTTTACTCTGCTCAGGGGAGAGATTGTTAGAGAGATGCAACCCCAGAAGGGAAAACAGATAAGTGTTCTGATGTTGCTCTGCTCAGGGAAGAGATAGAGAGATATACTTTCAGAAGGAAAACAGAGAAGTGTTCGATGTTGCTCTGCTCAGGAAAGAGATTGTCAAAATTATATACTTTCAGAAGGAAAATAGAGATGTTTTCTGTTGTTTCTCTGCTCAAGGAAAGGATTGTCAAAAAGAAATACTTTCAGAAGGAAAACAGAGAAGTGTTCTGCTGTTGATCTTGAACTTGGTCTGGACTGAGAATTAAAATAGGCTCAGGAATTTCAGGCACACAGAGGACCAATCAGCCCCCACCAGCCCACTAAATACTATGGCACCTTATAGCAGCCCCTCTGGCATTTGCCAGAACCCACAGATTGACAGTCTGGGCCTGTGCTCAAGATTGTCAAAAATAAATACTTCCAGAAGGAAAACAGAGAAGCATTCTGATGTTGCTCTGCTCAGGAAGGAGATGGGAAATGGTATCTGAGGCTTCTGATCTCATCCCTGAGCAGAGCAACATCGGAACACTTCTCTCGTTTTCTCTGAACTGACCAGCAGGTGGTGCTGTTGTTACAAAATTCATTATATTGGAAGTTAATAAAAACAAATAACTGTGAATAAAATACATAATTAATAAAAATTGTAAATGTGCTTTACTGCTTTTAAAAAAGTCCCCTGAACAAATTTACATAAATTTTTTTTTTATTTTTAAAGTTTGCTTATCCTATATGATATAGTGATGTAGAACTATAAATTCGACAGAACTGCCGATTCCAGAACTTTCTGAGAGCCCCCCACCAGCCAGAGACGTAGTTCCCAGCAGCTTCTTTACAGAGTGACCCCCTCCATCCTGTCCGAGGCTAGACGTGTTTATCTTGGGCAAGCGCTCAGGGAGCAAAGGTTTATGTTTGGGATGAAACTATTTATAGTGACATTTGGGGCCACTTAACTGCCAGCACAAAAGTCATTTTTCCTATTGCTAAATCTCATGTAAATCTTTCATCTTAAAGGAGAAGGAAAGTCTGTTAGCACTTGGGGGTGCCAAATGTTACCCAAGTAATTGTATTGACTTACCTGAAACCCCTGGCTGGTGTTCTTATCAGAAGAAAACTGCACCGGCCTGGGGTTTTTCTAGGGAACACAGAGAGGTCTTCTTCCTTCTTCTTCCTTCTTTGAGCAGCTGTGCATGCGAAGAGCAGAACTTTTACTAAAATACTTGCCTTATACTTTTACATTACCTATCATACCCCCTCTATAAGTGGGCTGACATATTTATGCACAAGTAATCTGTTAGCATTAGAAAATATAACTGACAGGGTGAGAAGGGTGTCAGTGTCACTGAGCATGTCCACATTAATGGTGGTAGCACACCAAAAAACGAAATGGGTGGTGCTCACTGCAGGGATATCAATGATCACTCTTATATGAAAAAATTGTCATATTAAAACATACCATTAAATGCATATGCTTCCACCTCCCCTGTGGATAACACAGAAACCCCCCCCAGCACATGATTTAACACCTTAGGGGCCACTAACAACAAATTCAAATGCTAACAACACCCCAGAACAAACCGCTACCAGACTCACATCCCACAGGTAGAGTAAGGCAGGCAGAGTATGACACACACAGGGGGCATAAAGCAGGCAGAGTATGACACACACAGGGGGCATGGGGCAGGCAAAGTATGGCACACACAGGGAGACTAGGGCAGGTAGAGTATGGCACACACAGGGGGCATAGGGCAGGCAAGAGATGGCACACACAGGGAGCATAGGGCAGGTAGAGTATGACACACACAGGGGGCATCAGGCAGGCAGAGTATGGTACACAGGGAGCATAGGGCAGGCAAAGTCTGGAACACACAGAGAGCATTGGGCAGGCAGAGTATGTCACACACGGGGCATAGGGCAGGTAGAGTATGGCACATGCAGGGAGCATAGGGCAGACAGGAGTTGTGAACAGTACTGGGCTTTACAGGTGTGAATCTTAAACAAGATGTAAATTACAGCAGACCTTCATGCGGGGGCCATGGGCTGCAAGTTGGACAGCACTGGTCTATAGGATATTCCACTTGTAAGTGTTTACTTGGCCTTATTATTATTATTATCTATAAAGAACTGTTTATAAAACATAAATGTAACCTAAATATGGTTATAAGATATTAAAGGCCAAATACTAATACTAACACTGTAACTCACCCTTCCCATCTACAAGTAATGTGTGCTCTGCGGTTTTCTGTTACTCTAATCTGTTTGGGATATCAATTATTGACACCACACCTCAGGACAAAAGAGTTCCTGACCTGAGCTGTATGCGGCACCAGAATATATTACAGTTGCCTAGAAAGTGCAAAGTGACAAGTCTATAGGGGTAAAGTGCGTAGGCAGCACCCGCCTCTCTCCTTTTATCAGATTTCTCCTCTTGTTTCTTTCATTAAAACTTAAATCCCATCTGCCGTGCCTTTAAAGAAATAAAGGTTTTGTCCTGTACTGTACTCAACTCTAAGAAACTCCCCAATTGTCATTGATTTTCAAGTTAATATAATTGTAATTGCTATTGAAAGCAGCATGTGTTCCTTTTCAACACCCTGCACTGCTGGTTCTGCTTACTGAAACAAGCAGCTGAAGCCCGATACCTAGCAGACCTATGAAGAAGCATGCAATGCTTTGTGAAAATTTAGGGCTCATTTAAATGGGCTGTTCACCTTTAAATTAACTTTGCAGTATGATGTAGAGAGTGATGTTCTGAGACCATTTACAATTGTTTTTCATTTTTTATGATTTTTAAGTTATTTCGCTTTTTATTCAGCAGCTCTCCAATTTCAGCACTCTGGTTTCTAGGGTCCAAATTACTCTAACAACCCTGCATTGATCTGAATAAGAGACTTGAATATGAATAGGAGAGGCCTGAATAGAAAGATGAGTAATAAAAGTAGCAATAACAATACATTTGTAGCCTTACAGAGCATTTGTTTTTAGATGGGGTCAGTGACCCCCCTTTGAAAGCTGAAAACAGTCAGTAGCTAGGGTCCAAATTAGCCTAGCAACCAGGCATTGATTTGGATCAGAGACTGGGATGTGAATAGAAGAGGGGCTGAATAGAAAGATAAGTAATAAAAAGTACCAATAAAAGTAAATAAAAAAAGTAAACATACAAATAAAAAAATAAATAAAAGTAGCAACATTTGTAGATTTTTTTTATATTCAGTTTTGAAATTTGACATGGGGCTAGACATTTTGTCAATTTCCCAGCTGTCCCAAGTCATGTGACTTGTGCTCTGATAAACTTCAATCACTCTTTACTGCTGTACTGCAAGTTGGAGTGATATCACCCCCCCAGTAGCCTAACAACAGAACAAGGAGAAGGTAACCAGATAACAGATGCCTAACACTAGATAACAGCTGCCTGGTAGGTCTAAGAACAGCACTCAATAGTAAAAACCCATGTCCCACTGTGTACTATTCAGTTACATTGAGAAGGAAAAACAACAGCCTGCCAGAAAGCAGTTCCCTCCTAAAGTGCTGGCACAAGTCATATTACCAGGGGCAGCTGGTAAATTGACAAAATGTCTAGCTCCATGTCAGATTTCAAAACTGAATATAAAAAAATCTGTTTGCTCTTTTGAGAAATGGATTTCAATGCAGAAGTCTACTGGAGCAGCACTATTAACTGATGCATTTTTTTAAAAAATATGTTTTCCCATGACAGTTTCCCTTTAAAGGTGAACCACCCCTATAAGAATGCAGACGCAAGTGCAGCAATGCTAAAATGGATGCTTATACCAATATGTCCATAAGAGTTTTTTTTCTACTAATAGTAACAGCAAATCCCCCAGAATTCCAGTGTAACTGAAACCACAGATCACAGGTACCCAATACAAAGGCCCACCACCCAGCCGCTCCATCCCCAGACACCACCTCTCCTGCTCCGCTACTTATTAACTTTGTTGTCAGTTAGGCATCGCATCCAGGGGATAATGCTAGGATAAATTAGATTACAAATCATGTTCAGTCTATGGGGCATATTCACAGTGTTGGACTGGGCTGGTGGGCCCTAGCCCTCCTAAGCCCCACCTAGGGTTGCCACCGGGCCGATATTTTACCGGCCTAGCCGGTAAAACACCAGCCAAGGCCAGGGCCGGTATTAAAAATTTACTGGCAATGTAGCTGCCGGTAAATTTGTAATACCCTTACTTCGGCTCGCCCCCAATTCCAGTAAACTTAGCTTTTGTCTTCCGTCCTGAAACCTCTGCACCTTGGCCCCACCCGCTTTCCATTATGGCCAGCCCATTTTGATGTCACACCCTGGCCCTTTTTGTTCCGGCTCCCCACCAGCCTGTAAATATTTTAGAAAAAGGTGGCAACCCTAGCCCTGCCCGACCAGACCCGCTTCTGACCTCCCCGCCACCTGATCACATAAAGAATTGTGTGTAAGTGCAGGTACAAGCTGTTGGGGGGGGGGGGGGGGGGGGGGGGGGGGGCTGTGCTGCACACATAGGGGTATCTTTATCAAAGAGTGAAGTCCACCTGAGTGAAATTCCACCAATCTCCATTCATTTCTATGAGATTTTAAAAGGTGTATTTATCAGCAGAAAGTTCATCCTTTGATAACCATGCCTTTAAAAATCCCATAGAAAAGAATGGAGAGTGGCGGAATTTCACTCAGGTGCACTGTGGAGATCTCTAACTTCACCCTTTGTGGAGCACAGCCCCCCCCCCTCCTCCTGGACCAGGTGGTGTGTTGTTAATAAATAGCCCCACAGTCATGAGAAACAGCACCTCACTCCCATTCAATCTGGCCTGCAGTGGAACAGATTTCTCAGAGGGGAAACAGAACGGTAACGCTGGCTTCCTGTCCTCTTCCTGTTTCTTCTCGCTTCTCTGTGTCTTCGGAGAGGAAGTGCTTGTGAAGGGACAGCAGCCACACGGGCCGTGCTTGAAGGGGAGAGACTTTGGTTCATCCTTTGTCAGGCTCAAAATGGCTGCCACAAGGCCTAAGCCTGACTAGAGTTTGTCCACTCAGAGACCTGTTCATTTCCATTAGAATCAGCTCCCACACTGGAGTAGCCAGAAGGGTTGCACACAGGCCCAGGGTCCTAAAGGGGTTTCACTTAATTCGGAAAATCCATTACAAAAGAAAAAAGTGTTGAAAGACTAAATTAATATTCACCACCATCAGATGTTTGCTCTCAATAAAAGACCATGAAACACTACGTGCTGACTGGACAGGCCTGTATCATATATGCAGCAGGACCCATCAGGCTCAAGTCACTCAGCTGGCTTTGCAACGTTTCACAAACCCCTCCTTATCTGCAAGCTTGGGACACACAGGGATCTGGGGGAAACAGGGACCTTTGTATCACTCGTAAATCAAATTTTACTGATTCCTGGGGAATGGCTAGGCAGGGATTTATGGCAAACAACAAAATGTAATCCCATTTAGAATGCAGTATTCTTTAAAAATAATGGGTAGATTTAATGAGAAGAATTGTAAGATTATATTTCTGGGCAACCAGTGATTTCCCAGCACAGCTAATAAAGGGCTAAGTGGGAGCTGTAGCCCTTAGTCAGTCATGCATGCAGTGGTGGAAGAGTTCAGCCAGGCTCTGTACACAGGATTCAGGGTCACTGTACAGCACATTAGCTGGGGGCAGGCTTGTGTGTGGAGGAGCTGCCTATGGCAGAGTGATCGACAGGTAACTGTACAACACATACGTTCCTGCTATACTGATACGGGACATGTCTGCATTCCTATTTATAGCATCTTTGGGGGTACAGAGGGGTAACTACATGTACAGAGTGGGGCCTCAGCAGTTGTATGACAAGTAAAACAAATGAAGGAACAGTAGGACAATATGGCAGCAGTAGGACAAAATGGTTGACAGTAGAGCAAAAAAGGAACAGTAGGACAAGACAGAGACAGTGGGACAAGATATAGTCTGTAGAACAAGATGGAGACAGTTTGGCAAGATGGAGGCACTAATGCACAGGGTAAACAAGGAGAGCCCATACTTTACCAATGGAGGGGTTTACTTTTAGTGATGTTGTTCCATTAGGATCTACATTCCTAATAGCATAGTTAGCATTCTGTTCCATGGAAAATATTAGTTATATATTATATTGATTTATGAGAGAATTTATATTGCTTTATTTAAGAAGCAACTATTTATTCTGTAACAGAATAAATATGTAAATGAAAAGAAGCACACCCCTGGGTTAGACTGTAGGAGAAGATGGTGAACATAGGGAAAGATGGATACTATACAATAGGAGAAGGTAGCAATAGTGGGACATTAAAAAAAGACACTAGGGTAATATGGTAATAGGAGGAGATGAATATCAATCTTAGGACAAGATGGTGACCATATGGAAATATACTGTAGATACAGTAAGGAAAGATGAAGATAATAGAGCAAGATAGAAACTGTAGGACAAGATGGTGAGAATAGGCAAAATGGATATAGTAGATGGAGAAAGACAGAGACAGTAAAGAAAGAATCTGAAACAAGTAGGATTAGATGGATTTAGTAGGGGAAGACTGACAAAGTATGTTTTATAGAGACGGTGCAGGAATCTGGAGACAGTAGGGGTAAATGAAGACAGTAAAGAAACATGGAAACAGTAGAAGAAGATGGTGATAGTAGGGTTAGATGGTGATAGTGGGGGAGACAGTAGGGAAAGAAGAAGATGGAACATGTAGGGTTAGATAGAGACATTATGGAAATATTGAGATAGAAACAGAAGAAGAATATGGAGACAGAAGGGTAGATGGAGACAATAAAAGAAGATGGACACAATTTAGAAAGCAGGAGACAGAGAGTTGGACAAGGTGGAGTCAGTGGAGAACTATGAAGACAAGAAGGAAAGATGGAGGCAGTAAGGGAGGATAGAGACAATAAAGTTGTATGAGAGTAGAGTTAGAGACAGTATTGGAAGATGGTGACAGTAGTGGAAAATAGAGATAGAGACAGTAATGCAAGACGGAGACAAGAGGGGAAGATGACAATAGCTTTTTAAACCAGTGTTGCCAAATTTACACTGCTTGAGTTGTTGTTGAAGTGCAACTCTCAGCAACCACCTAGAGTCAAAGACTGCCTGGTGAACTGTAATGTTTTATATAAAGCTCCTATAGTCTGTTTTGCACTGTGTCTATCAGAGCTAAAGACAGTCCTGGCCTATTGTGGGAATTACCAGGGCTGGGTTTTCTACAAAGACACCTCAGGGACTGTCCTTAGGGCAGGAGTTTTAAGGGGTGTCCGACGAGTGCCCACGTATCCATTTTTTAAACCACCCCCAGCCATCCACTGGGTGCTTTTGGTAGAATCTAATGGCAGAGCAGAGGGGGGGGGGTGAAATTTGTGCCAATTTGGTAGACTTGGGGTGGCCAATATCATATGCCTAGGGCAGCTCCGAAAATTGATCTGGGGCACTGCTTGTATGTAATGTAATGTCCTCAGATATCAATTAGATGTCTGCTGCTTTATCACATGCAGGTGTCTCTTACAGATACCAAATCTCTCTCTCCCTCACTCGGTGTCTTTCTTTGCTGTTACTATAGTATATAAAACTCTTACTTTTATTGAAATGAAAGGGGAATGATATTAGCTCTTTGGATTGGATATATTGCTTCATTTTATGCACTTCTAATTAGTCTGTTTTATATAATTATTTTTAATTGCTCTGGAGTTGTTCTCTTCGCCTCTCAAAGCCTTTTCATCTCAATTACTCTTCCAATTAATCCTGTAACAAGCTCACGATTTTGCTGTGACACAAATAATAGGTATTACATATGATCTGTGCAGCCACTGGGACAGAATGCTCTGTTATACAGATAGCTAGAATCTCAGCTGCCATAAAGCAGGGCAGGACTGCTGCTTCCAATGGGGATCAGATAGGATCTGTGCAGCTACTGGGACAGAATGCTCTTCTATACAGATCACTAGGGTAGAGTTCCCCTTTAAGAGTTTGAAGACAAGGGATCTGTGTTATAACACTAGCCATTTCCCCTGATGAGACACAGAACATATGAGCCAAAATGAATGAAGAACACATGTTTCTTAATAACAAACACAAACCACATGTATTGGGGATGTCAATTGGAGGATGCTGGGAATTCTCCTTCAAAACATCTTGAAGTTGCTAGCTAGCCATCACTTAAAACAGTGTGTACTGGCAGTTGGGGAGCCTAAAGTAAAGGGGAGATGTTCTGTTTTTTTATTTCTCTTCAATGGCCATTATGAGGATGGTGAATTCTTTGTGCAGAATTATTGTTGCATAGGTATACATATGAGTGGGATATATATCAGGTTAGGGCCAGGGGCGATCCAGCCCATTTCGCCACCTGAGGCAGCCTTCTATTTGACGGGGGTAGGGGGGTCCACGGCACAAGTGTTTGCGCGCTCTACACTAGAAGGGCTGAATTTCCAGTTTTAGTTACCAGGAGCGGCCTTAACTTGAATCATTGGCGGAGTGCCCCTGGTCAGGGCCACCATCAGGGGGGGACAGGGGGGACAAGTGGCCTGAAGGGGGGCCTGGCAGTGCTGCACTTTTCGAAGAGCAGGGCCCCCCTTACGAAGAAGTTCTGCGTTCCGATGTACCCGTACAGCTGAATGCGGAAGTGCCGAACAGTCGAATGTCCTGAAGCAGCAGAAAGACCCGAAGTCACGAAGGAGCCGACACTGAAGTCCTGTGGGGTTTTTTTGTTTGTTTGTTTGTTTTAATCCACTGGCCACCAATGTTTTATTTTAATACTCTATAGGCCTCTGCCACCAATATTTTTTAACTTGTAAGGGGGGCCCTGGCGCCAATGTTTTTTAAAAAATAATTTTTGGAGCCTCATTTTTTTAACTTTTAAGAGGGGCCCTGGCACCAATGCGTTTATTAAAAAAATTTTTATGGGGGACCCTGGTGCCAATGTTTTTTTTTAACTTATAAGGGAGCCCTGACCATCAATATGTGTGGGGGGGGGTTACTTATTTAGTGCTGATGTCTGTGTGGTCTTTTAACTTTGATGTGGAGTGGGCGGGATCAGGGGTGGGGCCCTGTGATTTCTAATGGTGGCCCTGTATCAGTTTTATATATATATATATATATATATATATATATATATATATATATATATATATACATCAGACATCCAGGGTTCTCAAGTTACCTGCGCCCAGGTGGGCCAGACAAGAGTGTTTTATTCATGTTTTATTTTCTATCAATATACTTTATTTCCCCTTTAAACCGATCGGCACCTTCTCTCCTGCTGCTTAGTTCCCCTTGTTCAAATTTATCCTGTGTGTCTGTGCCGCTCTCACAGTAAGATGACCCCGTGGTAATTACTTATTTACGCAGTGTCAGTATATTGTGCAGCATCCTGGGCTGGCAGGTGGAGAGAGGGCTCTCCAATCACAATGGCTGGATGGCGGCTTACACAAAAGAAGGAAATTTCCATTCACCCAGTACAAGAGAAAAATGCTGTGACTCTGTACAATTGTTATAATGGGACAGTGATATTAATACCCTGTTGATATCCCCCCGGGACCAGGTTGTATGTACTAAGAATGCTATAGGTTCCTAAGAGGAAATCTCCTTTCTTAATATTCTATTCAATCATCTGTGAATGAGGCATCTACTGCAACACTGCTTTCCAAGTTCCTACTTAAATTAAGAAAACTTGTTATTTTATTTGCTGTGGCCTTTTTCTTTAAAAACCCATGCCCTGTGTCAACCACTGTTGAACCTTCTCTACCACTACAGTGTAAGCCCCTTCACACTGGTTGCTCTGTTGTGTTTAATCATTGACACTATTTGGGGTTTTTTTTGTGTATCCTGTAATGATTGGACTGTTATCAATAATTATGTACAGCTAAAGTAATGTATGGCTGTTTTCAAGTCAAAGTCGGTAGATACTAAGTGAAGGGTTATAATTCTGCCTAGATCAGAGTCTGACCAGATCCCCACATTAACTAGCAACACCTAATAAACAGCGTAATGCCCATCAATTATGAATGCAACACTTATATTTTTGATCAGCTCACACTACAATCACCAGGATGGCCCTATACCTAACTGGACCTATATACTATAGATTAGAATGGCTACAACTACCAAGGTGGCATTGGTCTTCATGCTCAGATCTAAGTACCTAATTGGACCGATATAATATAGATTAGAATGGCTACAACTACCAGGGTGGCCTTGGTCTTCAGGCCTAAGTACCTAATTGGACCTATATACTATAGATTAGAATGGCTACAGCAAACAGGGTGGCTACAACCACCACAATGGCCTTGGTCTTCAGGCTCAGGCATGAGTACCCAGTTCAACCTCTATACTATAGATTAGAAAGGATGCAATTGTCAGGGTGGCCTTGGTCTTCAGGCTCAGACATGAGTACCCAATTGGACCTCTATACTATAGATTAGAATGGCTACAACCACTAGGGTGGCCTTGATCTTCAGGCTCATACCTGAGCACATAATTGGACCTCTATACTATAGATTAGAATGACTACAACAACCAGGGTAGACTTGGTCTTCTGGTTCAGACCTAAGATCCTTATTGGACTTTATATAATAGATTAGAATGGCTACAACTACTAGGGTGGCCTTGGTTTTCTGGCTCAGACCTAAGCACCTAATTGGAACTCTATACTATAGAGAAGAATGGTTACAACAACCAGGGTGGCCTTGGTCTTCTGGCTCAGACATACATACCTAATTGGACATCTACACTATAGATTACAATGACTACAACTTCCAGGGTGGCTGTGGTCTTCAGGCTCAGACCTGAATACCTAACTGGACCTCTATACTGTAGATTAAAATGACTACATCCGCCAGGGTAGCCTTGCTCTTCAGGCTCAGACCTGCGTGCCCCATTATACATATAAACGGTATTCTGAGCTGGTTCAGATTCTAGTATTGGGACAGTCTAGACCATTAGACTGTTAATATGTTATTGCCCAGGACCCTTTGACCAAGAACAAATGGTTCAATGGATTTAGATCTCAACTTTCATTGTACTTCAGGCTGTCCCCATCCCACATTGGTTTTGGACTCCCTAGTGGGCCTGCACCACAATTTCTCCAGGGTTCTGGAGCTGCACTTCACAATGGGGTGGTTTGGTTATGGTGGAAATATGGCTGATAAAGTAAAAACATTGCAAAACAAATATGTGGTTATGGGCTAGGAATTTCCTGTATTCCAGTATTTCCCGTATTTCTTGACTTGGTCTAGTTTAAATTGCCCTAGGACATGATGCTAATGTGTGCTGTAGAGAGCAGTTGGTTAAATCCCAATTACTCCCAAGAATTTAGATGGAATAGACATCTTGTCCAACCTAAATGTCCTCTGTATGTATGAACATTTTTCACCAATGTCCAGGTACCTGGGGTCATCCAAAGAACATGACCCCAAGGGCCACCATTGCTAACCAGGACTGGACCCACTGGGATTTGTACAGGAGCCCTGTGAGCCAGTCCAACCGTACCCTCCATGAACTCTGTGTTCTACTGTCATTTGTGAGCTTGTACAAACAATAATTTGTGGGTTGAAGCAACAAAGAACTTTTCACTAAGACATTTCCTTCCGTATTTCGGGTTATGTGACATAAAAACACAATGTTTCATTCTGGCTGGAAAGCTTAAGCAGAAGTGATTGCATGTGGGCTATTAGCCCCACCCCATGAAGCAAAACTTGTCACCCTTGTTCTCACACAACCTTATTATTCATTATAAGGCATCTGTGGTAGAACCTGTAAGGAAGGAACATTCCCTCAGTTATCTTCATGGGGGTTCTAGTTGTCCCTCATGTTGGGGGAAATTGGCCAATTAGTGCAAGAATAGATGTATACTGTATTATATAACAGGCAGAAGAGCCCGCTCAAAGCCCACTATATTGTTCTGCTCCAAACATACCCGATCAGGTGCTCAGTCAGCAGCGTCCCCCTGCTAAAACTCCACAAAGTCCAAGGAAAGATGGCACTCTGATCAGGAACAAGTTTATTCGGGAAACTATGCCCTACGCATTTCGGGAAACAATCCCTTAATCATAGGCCTACAGGTATACTGTATTAGACTCATGGAACATGGTCATGTTATCACTTGGCAGTTCTGAGCCAGACCTGGGTTATGAGGTTACCGATTATATTCACGGGGGGGGGGTTGCCTAAACTGAATATCACAAATAGCTGAAAAGGGTGAGGTAGGGAAAAAAAGGGGCGGCAAAAACATATGGGAAGCAAATTGCAGTTCTTCTGTTTTCAGCTTATACATAGTATTTATTTCCCCTTGAGAGGAGAACTAAACCCCAGATATGAATATGATTAAAAATGCCTTAATTTATATAATCAATTTATTGCACCAGCCTAATTGCACCAGTTTCAGCTTATCAGTAGCAGCAATGATCCAGGACTTGAAACTTGTCACAGGGGGTCACCATCTTGGAAAGTGTCTGTGACACTCACATGCTCAGTGGGCTCTGAGCAGCTGTTGAGAAGCTAAGCTTAGGGGTCGTCACTAATTATCCAGCAGCAGCAGAAAATGAGCTTCCCTGGCTGTAATATAAGCTGATGCTACAGGTTTGCTGATTATTAAATTCTGATGCAGCTAATTGCATTGGTTTCTAATTATCTGTATTAATCAGCCTTATATTGTGACTATATTTCTATGACACTATCAGGTGTATATTGTGAGTGGGTCCCTAAGCTCAGTAAGTGACAGCAGCACAGAGCATGTGAATCAGTGAATCAGTAGAAAAGAAGATGGGGAGCTACTGGGGCATCTACTGGGGAGACACAGATCTTTACTGCTAAAGGGCTGTGGTTGCTGCGGGCTGGTACACAAGCACAAAACATCATGTACAACATTTCTAGCTACTTCATTAGTTAGGCTTTAGTTCTCCTTGAAAGAAAAAATATGTTTTGGCCAGCCGTGGGTACCACCATGGCACCCGTCCCAGTCTCATCTCAGGACTTGTGTTTGGCCAGGGCTGACAGCTGGGTTATCCGAGCATCCCTCCCCGGCAGTTGAGGCCAACAGGGCTCAGGTAACAGCAGATCCTGATGACAAGGGACTCAGGTTTGTGCTGAATTACGTCTCTTAAGGCAGTACTGCCCTCTCACCCCCACCTTCTTCCTCCTCCCAACCAGATGGGCGGGCTGGGGCTCAAGTTCCTCAAGGAAGTATCTGAGAACTCAGCTGAGAAGTTTGTAGGTCTGAGAGAGGCGGGAGACTCTAACAGCCAAGGTACAACAAGCAGCTGGAGCAGTAGAGAAGCGTGGCACAGTAAGTCCTGGGGAAAAGGGGGGGTTGACGTTACAATTGGGGCTCTGCGCCCCCATAGCAGATCCAATATCTCCGTTAGCCTTTGCTAGCTGCCACATTGTCCCTTAACTGCACAATTTAGATGAAGAATGAAGGGAAAGGGGAAGTGTGATGCTTTCGCTGTCTCTGCCACTTTTCTTGGGAAATTGTGCCAAATACAGACCAGCAGAACCCAGCATTTAGACACTAGGGAGCAAAGTGGGGCAAATAAGTCAGATGTTGGGTACCATGAGGGTCTGGTGCCGGCTTGGTGCATCATTCCGATAATTAAAGAAGGTAAGGACCATTTTCATTGGGAAATTGGTCTTGGTCTCTAAAAAGGAGCAAAAAATACATATTAGGTATTGCAACAGACGGTATGTTGGGAGTTGCAGTTGTAGGCTGATAATTGTAGGTGTGGGAACTGCAGTTAAGCACAAGATTGAGCAACTCCCCTTCAGTTGGA
This sequence comes from Xenopus borealis, assembly GCA_024363595.1. Classification (NCBI taxonomy): domain Eukaryota; kingdom Metazoa; phylum Chordata; class Amphibia; order Anura; family Pipidae; genus Xenopus; species Xenopus borealis. The sequence goes on from CM044445.1 coordinate 119,407,888, forward strand.
CAACACATCCGTGTGCCCCCAACAATGGACCACTGTGAGTTTCAGTTGGACTAGAAGCCAGCTATCTAACGGTATTGCGTTTCCTATTAAAAATGTTATGTTTGTATTTAAATGTCACTGGCTATGTATTGTGGGTGCTCATCCAGAACCCATGTATATGCCTTGCTGAGCAGAGCTAGGAGATGGCAGAAACATCAGCCCAGTTTAAGCACACAAACTGCTTTTTGTTTCCTTTTTTTTTTTTTCTCACCGTCCAAGCTGAGATTTCTTGTAGGAACACGCCAACTGGAATGCATGGATTTTTAAGAATTGCCACTGCCTCTGAGCTGGAGGCAAAATCCTTTTGTGGCATAATAATAAAATACAATGTTATGGACCAATTTTAATAATCCGGGGGGGGGCAGATTATTTTAAATTAGTTACAAAGTTTGTGGAGGTTTTGGGGCATGCTATGGGGCCACATATGGACCCAGTGCCTCTTATAAAAGACAAGGTCTTCTTGTTGAAGGGTTAGACTTCTTGAATGTGTCTTTATTCAGCTGAAGTAACAGTGCTGCTATCTTTGCTAGAAGGAAACCGCAATCTTCCTCTAATCTAATCTTTTTCCTGTTTGCTGTAAAGCACAAGGCTGAAAGTGACACCTATATCTTATATGAATCAGCAGGGGGTCCTAACTCTTTTTCAAGCCTCGGGGTGCTCCATATCACCACTGTTGGGAAGCTAGCCTCTGTAGCCACCACTGCTTAAATAGAAGCAGCTCTTCCTCGCCATCCCTCCAGCCATGTCATTTTTTTATGAATATGTTTTTGGAAAAATCAAAGTTGTTTGTCCTTTTTCAGACAGGGGGGGGGGGAGGTCAGGACGCAGATAAAGTGCAAGGGCAAAAACAACAGGTCAGAGGAAGAAGAGGAGGAAGCAAAGTGAAAAGGGGTCAGAATGTGAACATGCTGTCAAAATAACTAAACCTGGCCATGGCTTGCCACGGGGGCGGCAATTGGTGGAGAGTTTGTGTTAACCCTTAGTGGAAAATAAATTTCACTTTAAATTGATATATCCAATGAGCTGGAATTAAAGAGATGACTCATGGCACATAAGGTATAAACACTGGCAGAGAAGTAGTAGAGATACTTTAAGTACTTCTCTGCTATCAGAAAAACACCAGTGCTTCTTGTATTTGTATGATGTTATCAGGGTGTGAGTTACTACCCCCATCAATTACTCATCTTGATCTTATCCACTCTGGTGATTGATGCCCATTGGCAGGGTGCATGGGATAGTGCTGATGTTGAATTTGATAGAGGATAATGACCAACTGACTTATCAGACTCTCCTCCTCCATTGCCAGATAAAGTCTGTACATTGGTACTGGGTACAGTGGTTTAACAACATATGGATAGGCTAATTAAATTCTGTGTATAATACCCAGAATACATGTCAGGATAAATACAATGCTAATTCCATGTATAATATCCCAAAACACACAACAGGATAAATACAGTGCCAATTCCAAGTATAATACCCAAGAACACAGAGCAAGATAACAACATCAGTAGGATAAAAACAGTGCCAATTACATGTATAATACCCCAGAACATGAGGCAGCATAAATACAGTGGAAATTCCATATATAATACCCCAGAATACATGGCAGGGTAAATACAATTCCAATTCCATGTGTAATACTCCAGAACACAGAGCAGAATAAATACAGTGCCAATTCCATGTATAATACCCCAGAACACAGAGCAGAATAAACACAGTGCCAATTCCATGTATATTACCCCAGAAAACAGAGTAGGATAAATACAGTTCCAATTCCATGTATAATACCCCAGAACACACCGCAGGATAAATACAGTGCCAATTCCATGTATATTACCCCAAAAAATAGAGTAGGATAAACACAGTTCAAATTCCATGTATAATATCCAGAAAACATAACAGGGTAAATAAAATGCCAATTCCATGTATAATACCCCAGAATACAGGGCAGGGTAAATACAGAGCCAATTCCATGTATAATACCCCAGAACACATGGCAGTTGCGGGGAGCAGGGGGTGCAATTGGGCCAGGGCCTGCACCCCCTCAGGGACTCCCAGCAGCTCCCGCTCTGTCGATTTGCGGCCACTGCGGCCGTTTTCTGGCAACAGCAGTCATGATGAGAATCTCACACTGAGGGGGGCAGGGGCCCTCCAGTTATGGCAAGATAAATACAGAGCAAATTCTGTGGATAATACCCCAGAACAAACAAAAAAATAAATACAGTGCCAATTCCATGTTTAATACCCCTGAATACATGATAGGTTAAATACAGAACCAAT
>CM044445.1:119526620-119538751 GCA_024363595.1 Xenopus borealis
CGGGAGGGAGGGGTGCCTACGGGGGGGGGGAGGTTAGCGCCCGAGGAATTGAGGGATTTTTCTTTAAGAACCAGTAGCCACTGCCCTTAATCTCTGAATTTTTCAATCAATTGAGAGGGGCTAAAATATTCACCAAACTGGATCTTCAAGCAGAGTATAATATAATCCACATTAGACAAATGGACGACAGCTTTCAACACTCGGGATGGGCATTACCAATATCTATTAATGCTCTTTGGCCTCTGCAATGACCCAGCTGTCTTCTGGCGTTTATGAATGACATCTTCCGAGACCACTTGTGGTTGTGTACCTAGATGACATCTGAATTTTCTCCAAAGACTTGGAAAGTCATTGCTCCCAGGTGAAGGAAGTACTTTCTGGTTTAAGGGACAACTCCCTCTTTGCCAAGTTGGAGAAATGCGTCTTCAAGGTACCCAAGATCTCCTTTCTCGGTTATGTCATCTCCCCAGAAGGATTCGAGATGGATTCTGCGATCCAGAAGTGTCTGCTTCCCTTAAGCACCAAGGTCATACAGAGATTCATCTGGTTTGCAAACTACTACTGGCAGTTCATCAAGGGGTTCTCTACCTACATAGCCCCATCCTCGCTCTTATTCGAAAGGAGGGTAAACTCTGATGATGGGAAGTTACACTCTTATTTTTTCAAAAAATTCTCCACAGCGGAACAGAACTACAATATTGGGAATCGTGAACTCTTGGCAGTGAAACTTGCTCTTGGAGGGTGTCCCTTATCCAGTCACTATCTACACTGACCATAAGAATCTGGAATTTATACAGACTCTCAAAAGACTGAATCGATATGGGATGACTTTGACATAGTTAGCTATCTTAAATATATTACAATATATGGACAAACAAAACCTGTTTTGTTTAAAAGGTAAGGCATTTTTAGTTGCTTAAGGCACAAAGTGTTTTAGTGTCCCTAATATATTGATAATGGGTTGAGTGCAGAGGACCTCTTGTATTTGTCTTCCAGCAGTTTTACCCCTTTATCCTATTATTCCTTCCGCCTAAGTCATTGCCTCCTTATTCCCTCACTTCGCCAGTCAAATCTTGTCCAGTCAGTCCTCTGCTCCTCCAAATACTCCCATTGGAATGGCGTTTGTGCCACCGGAACTCTGGCTTCCCATTTTGCAGCAGACCCATTGTTCCAAGCAGGCTGGACATCCTGGCACTGAAAAGAGTTTAGAGCTATTGAATTGACTTGTCGGGTGACCGAATATACGAAAGGATCTCAAAGACTTTGTTTCTGCCTGTACTATTTGTGCCACCTCCAAGCCAAACCAGCAGTCTAATACAGCTTTTGCCCATTAACCATGGACTTTATTGTGGAGTTGCCACCCTCAAAAGGGAACACTGTCATTTGGGTGGTTTTTGACTACTTCAGTAAGATGGCACACTTTATTCACCTTCAGAAACTTCCCTCTGCAGTGGAACTCTCCCAGCTATTTATTCAATTTATTTTCTGTCTGCATGGCTTCCCAGCGGAAATAGCCTCTGACAGAGGTTCCCAATCATATCCCAGTTCTGATGCTCTTTATGTTATTGCACTCCAATTCTCATACCCTCCCCAAACCAATGGGGCAACAGAGCGGGTGAATCAAGCACTGGAACAATTCCTGAGGAATCATGTCTCCCTCTGTCAGGTCAATTGGTCCGATCTTCTCCCTTGGGCGGAATTCTCTCATAACAACGTGTGTCACACATCCACTGGGAGATCGCCCTTCCTGACTGTGTACAAACAACACATCCACAAGCATTTCCCAAAGATTTCCTCTTGTCAGATGTTTCTGCTGTGGGCAACTGTCACGGTCGGCACCCAATACCAGAACAAACGCTATGCACCTTGGTCTAGGCTCGTGCTTCACCAGTAGTGTGACCGCCTTTGGCTTCGAGAGGAGCCCTCAGCTACTCAGATGCCACCTGGACTTAAACGAGAGGTGCAGGGCAGGAGTTCTGGCCAGCAATGGGGCACGACTGTACATAAAGTCTTTAAGGCCGATGGTCACGGTACAGACAGGAGTAGGCAGATTCGTGGTTAAACAAGCCCGGTCGAGGCAGGCAGATAGCTAGGAGACGTCAGGCAGGCAATGGGTCAAAACCGGGTGATCAATCAGACAAGGATGAGGCAGAGTCGATAGTCAAATTCAGGCACAGGTCGGGATACAGAATATCAGAGTAGTCAAAAGCCAGGCAGGGTCAAAACAGGTATTCAGGGGCAAATAGAAGCTATACAGCACAGAAACAAGGCACCAGGGTAAAACCTATCACGGGCAATGTAATCCTAAAAAGTGCCCCTTTAAATAATTTGAATTTCTCGCCATTGCGCGCAGGCGTAATCACGCCAGCGCGCATGTGCTATAAAGCCAGGAAGTGCGCGCCGCGTGCGCACTAAGGAGAGGACTGCCGAAGAGGGAGGAAGCGGCGCGGCAGGCGTCCCCGCCGCACCACTAGACCACCAGGGAAGGTATTCCTTACAGCAACCAGGTGGCCCATATTTCTGCTATTTGGTCTACCACCAAGGCCAACTTGGAGAAAAGTTATTTGATCCACAAGGAGTATGCTGACCGTAGACGGAAATCCTCTCCCCAGTATAAAGTAGGGGACAAAGTGTGGTTTTCTATGAGAAACATTCATCTCAGGATTCCATCTCCCAAGCTGGGCCCAAGATTTGTTGGTCCTTTTTCCATTGTGGAAATCTACCTCCTTCAATACCCAATGTCTTCCATGTTTCCCTGGTGAAGCCAGCAATCTCCAATCGTTTCTCTCCAGGGCAGTCTCTCCCTCTTTCTATCACTGTGAATGGTTAACAGGAGTGAGAGTAGGATTTTGGACTCCAGATTTTCCAGGGGGTCTTTACAGATCCTTATCAAATGGAAGGGCTTTGGTCCTGAATAATGCTCCTGGGAGAAACATTCTAATGTTGGTGCAAGATTTCTATAGACAATTTTCCCATAAACCTGGACATAGTGGTCCAGTGACCCCCCTGGGGGAGGGGGCACTGTCAGGAGCACTCCAGGGTGCTCCTGTCCGTGGCAAATTCAAGATGGCGGCACCTATGGTCGCCACATGGGTTCGGGCACCGGCACGTTGGCGTCAGAGTGCAAACTTGTGGCGTCATGGCGCCACATTTTTGGCCAAATTCAAAATAAAAGGATGCCCAGGATCAAAGCCCGATTATAAGATTTGTTGCATTCCTGTGTGTTCCTAAATTACGTTAATTGCTGATTCTTGAACATTTGATTCATTTTGGTTCATTGCTGCATGCCTATTGAACTATTGCCTGTATCCTGACTATGTTTATTCTTGATCTCTTTGGTACTGCAAACTTGAACTTTATCCAGAAGCTTCATCCTTGGTCTGGAATTCTCCGCTAGGAGCTGATAGTCCCCTGACACCTACGCGCTCCCAGCCCCCCATCATCGACCCAAGTCTGTCTACTTCTCCCACTCCCTGGCTGCAGGTAGGAGAGTGGCTGTGGAGGTGGAATTTCTATCTCCTTACACAGCTATAGAGGAAGCAATCGTGACCATGGGGTTCCCCTTGATCCCATTACAATCTAAAGGACGTAAAGATAATTTGTCATTGGCCTTAGGCAGTCAGAATAATAAGAGCACTCATCAAATGTTTGCACATGGGTCTGTTTATTTTTTGCCAGGAGCTATTGATTTGTACCTGTGTATATTTATATTTATTGCTTGTGGTTGCCGAGACTAGAGAAAGCAAAAACAGACTGCTGTACATACATCTCCCCTGAAAATAACTGATTAAGCAACAGGGCCAAGGAATGTCCCCTGAAGCTTTCCCCTGGCATTGGAGGAATGGCTTGCACGCTGGTATGCAATGTTAGGTACTCACTAACACCATATTATACTCACATGTGTAATGTCTTACCTAATATACACCCACTCTGCACTGGGAATTTTAATATGTTTGTGTCTTTGCATAAAGCCTCCGTCATCTCACAAGGAATTCAGATGAGCAGTGATTATCTGCCTTAGCCCAAGAATTTGGTAACATCTGTATGCTACTGGAAATTTCAGCCTACTTCATTTTGAGTTACCTACTCCTTCTTTTGTTAGCTTTGGCACTTATCTTTTGTACAGTGTGGGCACAATTGCGCCACTGATTCTATAACATGCGGCACTTAAAGGGTTATGGAGTGGAAATGTAAGCAGTATGTGTAGGGTAAGGTTTCATGGTTTAAGGTATCTTACAGCTGCCATCATCACTTTACAACTAGACACCCATAAATCCACAATTCTACACCAAGGCCTGCGGCAGTCAATGTGTCATGCCTTCCTTCCTTCTCTCTGAAATTTATATTTTACAGCATTGACACACAGCTTTAGTTAGCACTGTAACATTGGGTAGATCCACACTCTGCAGCAATAACCTCTTCAAGGCTTTTTAGGAAAGTAGGTAACAACTGTTTGGGAGAGATTTTGGCTCATTCTTCAAGATAGATTTGCTCCATGTTGGTCAGGTGATACTTGTGTGCCTCATTTTTTAAACAGGGTCACATATTCTCAGTTGGATTGAGATCAGGGCATGACTGGGCCATTGCAGGACATTCGCCTTAATGTTCAAGAGCCTACAAAGTTCCTTTGCCTTGTGTTTGGATTCATTGATCTACTGAGAGATCAACTTTCATCTAAACCTTCTATTTAAGATGCCCAGTCCCTGATGAGGTACCTACTAACCCCACATGGCTTAAGGGTAAAATATCACCCCCATTCCTTTTTGACATGAGCTCTATTAGTTGGAGCTATGCGGAAACAATGTCTGAACTTCCAGAAATAAATATAATTATCTTATTTTTTGCACAGACATACCATATTTCACCGATTGAAAGGAAACCAGCATAATCTGCCTATGTACTCACTGGGAGCAATACCTGAGCCCTTAGGCTCACAGGGGAATTCCAATATGAAGTGATGGATTGTGGGACATGAAGTCCCTTTGCTTTGCAAAGAACCTGTGCACTACTCCCTATTGAGGGCAAAAACTCCCAAAATCCTTTACTTCTTAATGGAATAAGGTGAAAGGGGGGTTGCATTACTCTATGAGATGAGGGTTTGGAAATGCTTCATCAGAGTAATATGGTTTCCTTTCAATGTACGGAATAAGCCCTATATGTGTAAAATACCTTTTATTCTTTTTCAAACTGCAGAGGAAGGGTTTTATATAACATTAGAGTGTGGGGATAAAATACTTATGCTGTATATTTTAAGCAATTAAACATTTTTTCTAATATAAAACAATATTGAAACAGCATATAACAACTAAAATGAACTTTATGTTTGGAAACAATATTCCAGATAACAATATTCCAAAACATCTGTATTGAGATTTATCAATTTGAAAATTAAAAAATGTAAAGTCAATTAGGGGTGTATAATAAATATTCAGTCTTTTTAGTATTCAAGTTTAAAAAAAAAGTTGATTTTTAAAAACAAATGGGATTGTGAATTTCCCTGCATTTTATTTGCAAATTATAGATATCACTCTCACATGAGTTTTTTCATAAGTATGGCACCTGAAAAAAAAAAAAAACATGATCAAGTATATTCAAGATTTTTGTCCATGAGTTCTGGAAAAAAAAGTAAAATTTGAAAACTGGTAAATCTACCTCCCAGATTTGGAATATTTTTTCTATGACTCCAGTATACCCTAATTAATAGGGCATATTCTTCTCCAATTCAAAAATACAATATTTTAGTCCTAAAAGATACTTTCCCATAGTCCTTTATTAGAAAAAAAAAAGAAAAGTGTGGCGGCTTTCAATTATTTCAACAATGTGGCGTAAGAATGCCAACCATGTTCATATAAAAAAGTAAAAAAAAAAAGACGGGTGGACACATCTAGGTGTAAAAAGCCTCGCAAATATTGCAAAACGCATTCATAAACAGATGTAAAATGAGAAAGATGAAATATGAGAAAGAAAATGCTTGAAAAGAGCATTACTTTGTGATAAATAGGCTCCTTAGTAAAAGGCTGAACTTGATCACCATATCTAAACATTTTTACTACAGTTAACTCTACTGAAGTCCTTCATAGCTCCCCACAGCCATGACTGCAAATACACAGGGTAAACAATCATTTTTAGGATTTGGCCAAATGCACAAGGACTGAGCAGAAAACTGAACCAAATCTGAACCCTCATTTGCATGTTCTAACAAATTGCAAAAAACTGTTACGCTCAGTTGTTACAGTTTGGTTTTGCTGAACACTTAGGTGCAAATTAATTAAAATTTGAGATCACATTTGTATCTGAGATTTGAGAAAATTGCTGCAACAAAATGGGATCTTGAATTTTTTTATTCACATTTTTCAAACTTGAATTTTCAAGATTAATCAAATGAAAAGATTTCAACAATTTTAATGAAACCATTTGGCAACTAAAACCTGGCAAGCTCCTAGAGCAGTCAGTTGGGAGGTGTATATTTCATATTCAAGATATTTTTTGTTGTTTTCAAATTAATTTTGTTATGTGATCAAGTTTATTTTTTCTACACCTTACCACAATCAAGTTTTTTTTCCCATTTCTAGTTCTTACGTAAATATGTTAGCAACGGAGAATATAAAGTGAAGATTCTCATTCATCCAGGTCATGAAATATCTGTAGAAATAAGTCAAATCAACTGGACTTGCTGTTTTTTTCCTCTTGAAGACGTTTTACCAGTCATCCAACTGGCTTTCCCAATTCAGAAATTTTTCAATAAATGCTGACCTAAGACTAAAATATTTATACCTTATTTATTATCCATGGCACAGGGAAAGTGGCCAAAATGGGTATAAATTTTAATCTTTTCCAAAGGAAATACCAAAAGAGCATTTACACATAAAGGCACATTAATCAAAGGTCGAATTTCAGATTCTTGCGAGTAAAAACTCCCCTAAACTTCCAAAAAATTTAAATTAATTAAACTCGGATCAACCCAAAAATTTGAATTCTAAAAACTCGATTGTGAGGAAGGCAGCAAACAACTCAAAATTGACCCCCGGATCTCTCCCATTGACTTAAACAGCAATTTGCACGTTTTAGGTGACAAATAGTCAAATTCGAGTTCATAAAGGGCCAGAGTATGATAAAAATCTAATTGGAATATTTTTATAAAACTTGAATCAAATTTGAATAACTCCCTTTCTCTCCCATTGACTTATATAGAATACCAGCAGGTCTGAGATGGAGTGTTTTCGGATTTAGACTTTTTCCATCATCAGGAAGTTTTTTTCCCCCTAAAAATTCTGATTTCATAGTTAAAAAAACTTGAACTTGTTTGAGTTTTTTTACTTTCTGACATTAATAAATAACCCCCATGGTGTCTGGACTCATTGCCCAAAATTACAGTCTAACATTGTTTGCCTTGGGAGATCAGGTTGGCTCTTTTTCGGCAGTTGATGAAACCAAACAGTTGCTTTAAAAAAAAAAACCTTGCAAGTCCCTTTAGTTAGGCAGAACATTGATGACATTCTTAGAACTCCTGAGGCAGGACAATTCTCTTTCCTCACTGTTGATAGAAGGGGATACATCAAAACATTCCCACTCTCAAAATGTGGTCAACTTTACTACCCCTTGAAGTGTAAAAGAAGCCCAGTAAGACTCTGGGTTCACTTTGAGATCCCTCTGGGCTCAGTGACTGACTAGGTGCCTGCAGGTTGCTGACACTGTTGTCACTGCCTATCTCTGAGATGCTTTTGCTGTGTCTGCTGATATGGGAAATGAAGAAGACTACCGTGTATATTGGGACAACTATCTCATATAGACATATATAGAGAGGAACCCAAGGGAGGGGGTGTGAATGACGAATATTCAGCGTGCCAAGCCTGTCAGGATAGGGTAGACAGCTTCTACTCCAACCCCCTCATCCTCTTTTATGGCCTTGGTGTCAGGTTCTGCCTTTGCTTTTCAGTGTCTCAACACTGACACTGTAACCACCACAATTCCCCAGACTCTCGCTCCCAACTCATCCAGCTCTGGCAGCTGCACCCAAGTCCCCAGTGAGAGAGGAGCTGATCCACCAAGAAAGCCAGGGACCTACTTGTTAACCAGGGATTTTTTTCTTTTATCTACCCCCCCCCCTTGATTTAAATTGGACTTCTCAGGGGACCTGTTGACTTGGAACGTGCGAGAGGATGAAGGGGCCGTGGCTGATTCTGGCAGCTCTGTGCCTCGCCTTGGCAAACCTTGGTGCCCGGGCAGAGGATGGGCTTGATTTCCCCGAGTATGATGGAGAGGATCGAGTGATTCACATCAGCCTCAAAAACTACAAGGCTGCCCTGAAAAAGTATGATGTTTTAGCCTTGCTGTACCATGAACCAATTGAGGATGACAAGGCTTCACAAAGGCAATTTGAAATGGAAGAGCTGATCTTTGAGGTACCAAGCCATGCATGCAGGTGTTCAATATGTTTCCTAGCCCATCATCTTGTTCTAAATATAGGAAAAAGCCCTATTAGGGAGCAAACTGGAAACCATGGCCTTGGAAATAGGGTTGGGGCATTGTTCATGCAGACTTCATAATATTAAAATATTTAATTGCCCAATGCACCATAGAGCTGATTGCACGTAAACCGGTGAGCATGGAACAAGGATCTCCCAGAAGTCATGTTGGCAGATACAATAGATAGCTTGAAGGAAGGGTTGGATGCCATTTCCAGCAAGTCAGAAACGACAGTACCACTGGGACGATTGTAACCAAATTATAGGGGTTTGATCCAGGAATAAGGCCAATTTGGGGGCTGAACTACTTTGACTCAGTTGGTGAGATCTTTGTTTTCTTCTGGATCAACTAAAACCTAAATAGGAATGATATGGGTGACATGTTCATCCTAGGTATGTATGTAAGGATGTATGTGTGGATGTCACTTTTTACTGAAACTAAGCACAGAGCTCTGTTATACTCAACATTGGCCAGCTGTTTCTGAACTACAACTCCCAGAATCCATTGGGCATCTGAGACTGCTTTGAGCTGTGTCTTAGAAATAGACAGTAATAGATAGTAATAAAGGGTATATTAAAGATTTGAAGAACATGGGCGTATGCAGCCTTGTTTGCCATGTTGTAACTAATACCATCAGCAGAGATTTGCTTTGTCAGCATAATATTGTATTACAGCGAACAGTCACCATAATCAAACACCTACTTTCCTACAGAAAGACTCCTATACTTCATAGTGGGATACAGCACATACTGTAAGACTAATATCCACTTGAGACCTTTTACCAGAGCAAGTAGGAATGTATTCTGTCTTTCACCTCCTTGGCTCTCCAGAGCATCTGTGGGAGGCAAAGAAGATATTTGATTCTTCCTCTGGGTTAAACCTTATTCATGATCAACTCCTCCTTATCTGGAAGGCTTGGACACAGTGAGAGAAGGGGAGGGGCTAAAGTAAACTTGCATGAAATGACTCAATAAAGGGAACATATAGCCTATTATAAACTGGTTTAACATCCATATGTTTTAGTTTATTGTATGCAAGTTTCTTTCTCTTTGTATTGGCATTATATATTTGTAAGGAGGAGACATTATATTGCTTGGCAAAGATTTCCATAGACTTCAACAGGCAGGCAACATCTAGAAGTTAAAAATAAATTGTGCTGCTCTAATGCAGTAAGTGAAAGATATGTCAGGGGGGATTGTTGCTCATCAACATTATAAAGGAGTTGTAGCAGTCAGCAATCTCATATATCCCCAATTTCCAAAATGGAAAAAAAAAATGGGATATTGTAGGCCACACCCAGTGAAGCCACTCCCATAATCTGCATGAAACCACTCCTAGTTTAAGGTATGCCCCTCTTCATATCAGGGCTCTCCTGCCTAAATCAGGGCAGTTGATAGGAAGCAGATTCAGCCACAGGCCCCAGGATTTTTCACAGGGTATCAATGAGACAGCTCAGCATCTGATTTCCGCTACATAATGTAGTATCCCCCCAGAAATTGCTGTTATATATGCAGATATCCTCCATGATATAACCACTACACTTAATTTAAACTTATCTAAATTGTTCCCCTCCCAACTGTTTAGGCATAAGTGCACTAGAGATGCTGATTAACTCCATGTCATTAGGGTCACACCGGTCCAGTCCAGGATTTTATTAAGCCTGGTTCCCTTTGGCTCTAGATAAAAATAAGAAACAAGAGATCATTATCTCTATAATGGCATGGGGTTATTTGGCTGCCCCGTGGGGCCCTATAACAAGGCACAGATTTGTGATTATCCAGGGGGGGACTGTAGGAGGATGGACAGTGCTGGTGCAATAATCTTATTTTGGGAGATGATGTGGGTTTTTTTTTAACCAATCTTTGGGTGCGTGGGAACTTGCTGAATCATTTCATCCGGTTGCCATTACATTCCTTGGTTTAAAACTACCTCTGGCTGCATTTGGTGCCTTGCCATCACCCTACTTTTAGCTATCATTTAATGCTTAATGACATTAATTCTTTCTATAAATAATGCTCACTAGTGATGGGCGAATCTGTGGCGCTTCGCTTCGCCGAAAAATTCGCGAATTTTCAATGAAATTCGCAAAACGGGGAATAACTTCGCGAAAAGAGTCGCGCTGATGTTTTGTCGCGCGCTTATTTTTATAGTGAAACATTAAAAAGGCATATTTTAATATATTTATTTTTAAAAATAGTTTTCACTGCACAGATTGTGCTGTTTTGAAGTGAAGCGACAAACTCGACCCGCGGCGAACTCGGCGCACAACGAACTCGGCGCGCGACGAGACAAGACACACGGCGAAACAAAACACGCAGCGAATTTTCGTGAGCGAATGTCGGAAATTTGCCGCTAATTTATTCGCCCGTCACTAATGCTCACATGGCGGTGCAAGGTTGTTGTACAAAACTTGCACAAATCATACAAGGACACATTTTAGTGCATTCAAGCATATCACACCCATGTGTAATACCTCATACAATCACCAGATCTATTCCAAAACCCATCACATCCATTACACAATCCCTTACCCTTTTAATCCATCGCTATTGCTGGAAAGATTAAATAGTTAGTAACTACTAGTTGATGCCACCAGCTGATGTTAACAGAGCCTTGTAATTTCAGCCTGGTAAAGATGTTCTAGAATTTATTTTGTGGTCTAGGACCCACTGTGCTACCTGACATGGACTGCTCTCATAGGCCATGCAAAATGAGTGCCCAGAGACCTTCTGGAGTTGTCCATCTCCTGCTTGGTGGGTAAAAGCTATAAGTATGTTCACCAAAGCCCAATGTATATATACAGGTTAAGGATGTCCTTTGACCCATTCGCTCACTTTAATCCTAAATATTGGAGGTTAGGACGCAAGAGAGGCTCAGTTAATAATAATGGGGGATACATCTAAGAGTCAGATGTGTGCCTCAAGAATTGAACGTTTAAAGAAAACATACACTAATCCACTCAACTGGCTATAAAGGGCCATCACCCTTCCTATTAAAGCAGAACACTGGGTCAGTTTCAGGGACACTTTAAACCCTTCATCAGGCATCTTACCCTGTTCTTCAGACTTTTAAATCCTATAGGATTCAGTTGAATTAATTTCTGCCTTTTTTGTTTGAACCTGAATCTGACGGTGGCATAATCAGTGTTGAAATCATTACTATAAATGTATATTGGACTGTCTAAGTAGGTGAGATGCCACCTAGATCTAAGGAAAGGTATGAATACTAGTTTTTATGCTCACCACCATCCGTCCATGGCATTGGATCTTGTATACTTATATATCTGTACATATGTGTGGCCCCCGGGAAGTTTAATAGAACCAGCTGCCCACCCGCATAGTACAGGGAAATAACCGTGATGTCTACAGGTCCAACTGCATGGCTTGCGCACCTCCATTGACGTGAATGAGAATAAGACTGGATCAGACTCTAAAGACATCAATACCTGAATGATAGGGCAATACCATTAGGATAGGAATTATTCCATTAGCACCCCAGAAGAAGTCAATAACAGCTTGGCAGCTACAGGTCGAGGATTCCAACTGGGGGATGTCAATCTTAAATCACGGCCACTGTTTCAGATTCAGATCGTTGGCCTACAATGTAAACTGATATTTGAGGTGTCACTGTTGATTCCTGGCACATCACAGTATGTGCCCTCTACT
>CM044445.1:119574797-119598074 GCA_024363595.1 Xenopus borealis
ACTTTAATCAGACATTGCTATTTATATTCTCTGCACTGCTGGTGATGGGTCCTGCAACAATACAACCAGCTAATTAAAATTGTTTCAAGAGTTATCGTATATTTCAAAGCTGCTTAGAAAGACATTCTCTTTCTTTAGGGAAATGATGATATTTGGGTTGACATCCCCATATCTATTCTACGTTATGGCTTCACTAAGTACAAAGGTGTGTTTCCTTGCTGATCTGTCAGACTTACCATTCTGTGCTTCCCATGGCTGGAGATTATCCTTAAAAAATTGTAGGCAGAATTAAAAGTCACGGAAATCTACATTTTAAACATGTTTAGCCAAGGGTAGGCACAGGGTCTAAACAAGACAGATCTAGATGGATCTACCCAAACTCAAGTCAACTGTATCCCTCTATGACCTCAACCTGCCTGACTTACAGTTCTGTTGAGTTTCAGTTACTTTATGTAACTGAGGCTTAAAAAGTGTCCTTCAAGTTCAGTCTTGTGACATTTTCTGGTTTAGGTTGCTAAGAAACTGGACCTCAAGATAAACGAAATTGACTACTATGAGCCTTTCCATGATGAGCCTGTCACAATCCCCAACAAGCCCAACAGTGAAGAAGAAATTGTAGACTTCCTGCACTTACACAAGAGGTAAGTGCTCAACCAGGTATTTCTATTCAGACATCATTTAACACGAGATGCTGCTTAGGGTCTTCAGACAGTTGGGAAACCATGGGCTGAATGATCACACGTGGAACTGGGACTAGGATTTTCTATGGTTAGAGTGATAATACTCGGTGCTGCTCAGCAGCAGCACTGAGCACCGTAACCTGCCCAAATCTTTGGTTCCTGATGAATTTTGGAATTATTTATTTCAGCACTGAAAATTCTTTCTCTGTGCATGGAAAATTCATCTTGGGGCTAAGGATCTGGAAGGGTGATAGTACTCAGTGCTGCTGCTGAGCTGCTCTGAGCACTATCACTTCATATTACAGAGGGGGGATCAATTGCTCTGGGCAGTCAAATGCCATTTGGTTTTATAGAGTGACAGTGTTTAGCAGTGATGACAAGGTTAACCCACACCTGACTTTAACCCCAACCCACTCCCAAACAGACCCAGCAAGTCACTGGTATTTATAGTCCCACACCTGACAACACCTTCTTATAAATACAAGGTGCCAGAGGGGGAAGTGTGACATAGTAAGGAAGGGGTGGGTTGAAGGAAGAGTTTGTGCTAAACCTGCCAGTAATTTGCAAAGAAAGTGTGAATATTTGCCCAATCCACACAGTTCATGGGTTGCTGGCTGACACACACACATTAATAGTCCACAGTTGCTTTGAGCAATAACAGTTGTCCAAATTCTTGCTCCCCGATGAGTACTGGAATTACTTATTTTTTCTATGTGCATGGGAAACTCATCACGGAGCAGGATATGTTGAGCATCACTGAGAACCATCACTTCTTATAATAGTGGTCAACACCATAGGGCCTAGCACCCCACCCCAGGTGAGCTAATAATTGGTGCACCATGGGGGGCCCAAACAACAAATTCAATGTGGCTGCAATGAAAACAGGATGTCCCATATACACATTTTCCCACCTACTACTCCTAGAGCCAAAATCAATATAAACTGGTATTTTTACCATTAACAGAACTACGTGGGGGTGGGCCCTGGTGCGGGCCATGCAGGCGCCCCCCCCATCTGTGACAAATTTCTGTGCCGCTGCAGAGGGTGCAAGACTCCCGGGTGGCCAGTAGTTACTCCCCTAATATTTACTCTACCTTTTTCGTTTTGGTATCAGGAACCCTTGCTTCCATCCAAAACAATATAATCAATAAATCTAGTAGATGGGTAATGATACCAATAGGCACAGGGATTCTGCTGCAAATGTGCCTTTCTTCAACAACACAACATATTTCAAGCTTACCAGCTCTTTATCAAGTGTGAACAAATTCACCATGGTACAAAGTTTAAAAACCCTCCCACAATTTTTTTTGATTGGTTAGCCAGCAACTGCTGGGAGGATTTAGCAGCCTAGCTGATCCAAAAAAGTCCAAGTTTCCCACATTTTGTGAAATTCAGTCCAGCCATACACCAAAGTCCAACATTTTGTGTGTAGTAGTGATATCCATTGATTTCCCTGTAACCAAGTGTTCCAATCCACTCCCCACGAGCCCTGTCGCCCCCACTCAAACGAATTGTTAAACCAATCGGTAAAAAGCGATGATAAATCAGCTTTCAGGCCTTGCTGCCTTTCTGAATCAGTTGCCGGGTAGGTCTTCTGCACTAAAACCGATTTCAAACTTCACTTCAGAAGAGAAAGTGGTGGCCAGGCCCGGACTGGCAATCTGTGGGTTAGGGCAAATGCCAGATGGGCTGCTATAAGGTGCCATAGAAAGTCACAATTTAGTGGGCTGGTGGGGACTGTTTGGGCCTCTATGTGGGCTGATTGGGCCTCTGTGTACCTGAAATGCCAGGGCCTATTTTGATTCTCAGTCCAGTCCTGGTGGTGGCCATATTCGTGCTTCAGGTGCCGCCGCTGTGAACTTCGGAGCCCATAGTAGATCAGTGGAAGGAAGCGTTCCAACAGACCACCAGGGTGTAGGATCAGTTAAACCATGAACTTATGAAAACTCATATAACAAATAGCGATGGGTGAATTCCATTCGATTCGGCGCCGGTGAATAAATTCAAGAGACGCATGACTTTTTCGTGAAAATATTCGAATTTCACGAACGTTTAGTGAAATAGCTCGAAATTCACAAATTTCTCGTGAAATCGCTCAAAATGCACAAATTCTTTGTGAGATTTTTCGAAATTCACAAATTTTTCGTGAAATAGTTTGAATTCTTCAGGAACTTTCTGATTTCACAATTTTTTGAGAATTTTTCGGCGAAGCGCCCAAGATTCTCGCCCAACACTAATAACAAACTCAGGAAAGTTTGCACACACGTGTCTTCGAATCTGAGCTTTTTCGAATTAAAATAAATATATATATATATAATATGAGTTTACAGGTGATAATGGCATAAACTGTATCAAGCGTCTACTTGTGCGGCTCATTTCGCCGCCTTTTTTTCTGTTCTGTGCAACCTGCTGTGCCAACCACCGTGCCCTGGGTGTGCCGAATGAAAGGATTACGCATTTGGAGGTACACGGGTTAAGCCATTAGTCTGAACTTTTAAAGTAGCCTCTGATCTCTTTTTTTTTGGCTCTAATTGCATGCTGGAGAGCGCTGGAAGGTTTATAAAAACGGGCCGGCTTTATATGAGGCACAAGTCTTGATTGGCTTAGTTGCCATGGAGTTTGTAGAAAAACAATTTAGCTGCCATAGAAACATTCAGTTGAAAAACCGGGACAATTTTCACCCTTTTTCTTCTGTCTTTTTTTTTCTTTCCTGTTTTCAAATGCAGCTGCCTTAACCCGTTGTTTGCCTGTCATATGATTTAAATCAGAAGCCCCCCCCCCCGTACATCACAAGCTTTAGAGCTGTATGCACCATTTTCATGCTTGTTACCTCCCTGGTTTGTTAACACGCTGTGAAATAGAATTACTTGATGGTTTGCAGGACACAAAACCAGCTTGATTGAAAAATATAGATTGTATACAAGTAAACATAGAAATAGCACTTTACAGTACATCAGTTTTCTGGTTGCCGGGGTCAATGACCCACTGACTTCAGTTTTTGAAGGATAAAGGCAGAAAAGTAGGACAAACCATTAAAAAAAAAAAATTCTTACTAATATTAAATAAGTAAACCTTTAAAATAAGTGAATGTAAATTAATGAGAGTGCTATTTTTATTTATTTATTTTTAATTCTAAGGGCTACATGTGCTGTTAAAGGAATTGTTCAGTATAAAAGTAAAAACTGGGTAAATAGATGGGCTGTGCAAAATAAAACATGTTTTCAATATAGTTAGTTAGGCAAAAATGTAATGTATGACAGCTGGAGTGACTGCAAGTCTAACCTAATAGAACAGAACACTACTTCTTGCTTTTCAGCTCTCTTTTGTTTACACTGACTGGTTACCCTGGTTACCAGGCAGTAACCAATCAATGACTTGAGGGAGGGCCACATGGGTCATAACTGTTGCTTTTGAATCTGAGCTGAATGCTGAGGCTCAATTGCAGACTCACTGAACAGTTATGTCCCATGTGGCCCCCCCTCAAGTCGCTGACTTACTCAGATTTAGAGAGCTGAAAAGCAGGATGTTGTGTTTCACTCACTCCAGTTTTTATACATTACATTTTTGGCTAACTAACTATATTACTAAAATCTTTCCTAAGCAGAACATCAGATCAGCCCTCTTCCTGTCTCAGGTGCTGTACAACATTGATGGAAAATTAATTAAATTAAGGGGGTGACAAGTGGAGCCTAAGATGCTTCTCAACAGCAGGCCAGAACACACTGAGCATGTGCAGTACCACTGGTCCATTAAAGGAGAACGAATTCCCCAACTAATAAAAACCCCTACCCTCCATAGTCCTGCTCCCTGTTCCCCCTGCACAGGTATGAATACATGTAAATGCCCGTAAGTCTTTAATTACCCTTCTAAGCAGAGTCAATGCAGCGGAGCTCACAGGAGCATCTTCACTGCTTCAGGAATCTTCAGTAAGTAATCTCCATATTGGCACATGTGCAGTTGTAGTAATATTCCGGTCCTGAACAACTGTGCATGTGCAGAGCCACGGAAATTGCCGAAGGGACCCAAAGATTACTGAAGCGCTGCTTGATGGAGCCCATAAGTGGGAGGGGAGGTCTATGGAGGGTAGTGGGTAGGCGTTTTCATTAATTGGGAGGTTTAGTTCTCCTTTAAAGATGGCTGTCCAAGATGGAGAGCTGCTGTGGACAGTTTTAAAGCATGGATTGATGTCACAGAGCTGACAAACCTCTGGGCTAGTATAATTTAAATCAGGGGTCCCCAAACCTTTCTACATGTGAGCCACATTCAAATGTAAAAATAGTTGGGGAGCAACACAATCATGGAAAAGTCCCTTGGGGAGTCAAATAAGGGCTGTAATTGGTTATTTGGTAGCACAGAGGGCTCACAGAGGTGCACTGGCAGCCTACAGAGGGCTCTACTTGGCACTATATTTAGTTTTTATGCAATTAAAACTTGCTTCCAATCCTGGAATTCAAAAATAAGCACCTGCTTTGAGGACACTGAGAGCAACATCCAAGGGATTCGAGAGCAACATGTTGCTCACAAGCTACTGGTTGGGGATCACTGATTTAAGTCATAATACATATATAAGTTCAGTACATAAACTTCAGCACTTTTCACTGAAGTTCTCCTTTAAGTGCACAAACCTTTCCCCCCATTCTCCACCTCTTTAAAAAATAGATTCTATTATTGCGGTTTTAACAAAAATATGTGTTCCACCATTTTCAAAAATTGTCCCTTACATTTACCAAACCATTCTATTATACCTGTAACCCAGTTATAATACCCAGTCACAGTGGCCAGCGAAGATGTCCATAGAATCCACCTTATTTCTGATAATCATACTCTAGCTTTAATGTTTCCCCGTTAATGAAGAGCCCAGTCCACAGTCTCCAGTCATGGAGACTGAACTTACACCACTATAACAACTTCTAACTTAAAGGACATGTAAAGGCTAATGAAAAAGAAATCTATATACAATATACATTAATTAAAAAAATGTATACTGTTTTTATTAAAAAAAAAACTGACTGTATGCAGTAAAATTCTCACTTCATTTACTGCTCTGGATAGGAATTGTCAGATGGTCCCTGACTGCTGTGCAGGGAAACAATCATACTTATGAACAGCATGGGGAGCCCCTGCCTTATTTCCCAGCCTTTGGGAACTCCAGTAGTTTTGTTTCCCTGTAGAGCATTCAGCAACTGTGTAGAGATTTGTATTGGATTTTATTTTTGCCTTTACTGTTTCCAACTCCAGCTGCAGGGACAAAGATCATGGAGCCAGATTTAAACAGATGAACTGGGATTCTATTTGGAGGTTATTTTGCTGCAGCCACTGGTTCTGCAGAGTTGGAGAAAGTTTGTATTAAACAATACAAAAACTCACATAAGCTACAGATATAAAATCCACATTTGATTACATGGCAACACAGGACGATCCGTAAGCAGCCCAGATCACACTGAGCATGTGCACAGTCTTGTCTTGCAAAGATGTATAACCAAGTTACAAGATGACAGCCCCCTGTGGCCAATTTTGAAAGGATAAATCATTTGTTTGATTAGTATACAAAATACAGCATTTCTAGCCTTATTCTATTTTAGACTTTCCTTGTCCTTTAAACATCTTGCTACCCCACCCTCCAAATTAATTTTACCATTTCATTTATCTGACTCTTTGACACCCCCTTTTTGAATGGATTCTTACTCTTCCATTCTTTTTGTCTATTAGTTTTGCCTAATTCATTCATCCTACTTCCTTTTTTCCCATTTTATTCATAAAGTATCAGTTGTCTTCAACTCCTCTTCTTCCACTGCATCTCTCAAACTTTTCCCTTCTGGAAGAACATGCATCTGAAATAATAATTCTGCTTTGACCCATTAGTCTTTCTTCTGTTTTCTTATATATTTTCTCTTCTTTTTTCTCACCAAGAAAATATGGCTTTGACACAGTAACAACCTAAGACAAATCCCACCCAACTTTTTTTCCCATCATAATTGAAACCAAAGTTCCGTTTATCACAGTCTTTCGTTCTTGATCAGGTGCCATCTTGTCCACACTAAGAATGGAGGCCATCTCTCTTTAAGAGGATGATGGGGTAAAGGGTTTCATAGAGAATATGGCCACAGGGTCTGGGTACCCCAATCCCCATTATGCCCACACCAGCCTCATCTCTAGCAGTCTGCTGGTGAAATTTATTGTGCATGGAACATTCCTTGTATCCACACATTTGGGCTGGATATTTAGAAATATTGAGAACATTTCCCATCCTAGCCTGGGACAATAGCCTATGGCTATTATGTACTGTACAGTGTTGGACTGGTACACTAGGGGCCCACCCAAAAATCTTAGACCAGGGGCCCACCAAAAAAAACTTAGACCAGGGGCCCACTCTGTACTAATATTCTTCATCTCCTCAATCAACCTCTATTCTCCTAATTTGTTTTCTTTACATACTATAATCAATTATTCCATCTATTTAGCCTCTTTGTTCTCATAGAAATAGGGAATGGCCATGAAATAGGCTAAAAGTTTAGCAGCATGAGGGCCCTCTGACACCTTGGCCCACCGGGAGTTTTCCTGGTATTCCGGTGGGCCAGTCCGACATTGGTACTGTATCATGCAGAGAGAGAGCAGAATGAGCAAGCTAATAAGCACACAGGATTAGGCTGGGAAATAGAAGAACGGCGTCTTTCTCTTTCACTGACTTCCCTGCGATTAGTCTCTATTTCACTAACAATGGTCTCACTCCTGTGAAATCTTTCCCCTGTTATTTTGTCATTAGCACATGGTTGGGCTTGTTTTCATGGGGAATCATGTGTTTATTTTCCTACTATTTAACCTGTTTTCTGCACAGACGGATGTGACAATTTCACTTATTTAAAGGGGAGCTCAACATCATCTTCTTCACTATAAATTTCATAGCAATGACTACTGTTCATCTTTCCATGGTAAATTCTGTGTAACCAAATAAGCCTAATTGCAGGGTCAAATGGGCCACCAGGAGAAAAGCCAGTGGGATCCAGTCCTGGTGTTCTCGGCAAGCTGAGGGGTGTTATATTGTGATAATGCCATAAAAAAAGAAATCTATGGGGTCTGTGGACAGTCCTGAGGCCCATGAAAATCACTGGGAGGGTCAGATCTGGCCCACAGGCCTCAAGTTTGACAGAATTTGGTCTACATTGTGATGTATGTATCTCCATATGGTCTATGTATGTAATTCATGTGATTTAGTTGTATAATCACATTCACTTTACAGCGCTATGAAACAAGTTGGCACTATAGAAATACATGTTATTATTAATAATAATAATAATAATAATACATCATAGCAAAGTTTGCCTTCAAGGAGAAATGTTAGATTTCAGCCAGTTTTTGATATCTTCAAAAATATTGATTTGGGACATTTCTGTTTGTGGTTTCCAAAGCCGTGATCCCAGATCGGCTCTTGTAACTGATCTGTAAACCCACGGCCTCTAGTGGGTTTTATACAGGTAGTCATCAAGCCGCCTCCAGGCTGGATCAATTTCTTTTTGAACTGTTCATTTCCCCAGATCTGTAGCTGTAGCTCTCTGCACAGTCACAGGTCAGAGAGTTGGATGTTTTTTTCCTTGGATGATATCATTAAATGGACTAGAAGACTGCATGCTGGGAGTTGTAGTGTTGGGAATTAGGCTGAGTGGATTTTTCTAAAGACCTGCTATGTTGCAGAAGCCGAGTAAATCCCTGTGTGGGGGCTAGAGGGGTTAAAGGGACACACTTTCTTGCTTGGTGCTTTTTTTCTGAGATGAAAGCTTGTCTTCTTAGATGTACATTTTAAATATTGGCAGATAGGAGCCTTAGGTTGCTACGGCAACAGGGCCTTTATGCCGAGCGCAGAGCAAATATATTATGATTGTTTTGTTATATTGCTTTTTCGTCTTTCATAGCACCACCCCTCTTCTCGCTGAGCTAGTTTACACTCAACTGTGTGTACACGTTCCGTTTACCAAGATTCGATTACACATACACACACAAGTAGGATGTTGGTGTAAAACATATGTTGTTGTCTGGGTTCCTTTTCACTGAGATGAATGGCAGGTAGCTTGGGCATCTGGAGGGTGTTCTTCTACCAGTGAAAAACCTTAGATACTGCTCTTTAGCAAATTTCACAACTTTCTCATATTGTGGAACCTGAAGGTCCATAAATATGGATATGGACCTTAAGGTCCTTAAGCTTACGGTGAGATTTGCTAAGAATTAAAATTTTCCTTCCTAGGTGCTCCACTAACCCCAGCCTAAAGGTTAATTAGGGCTAGATCTGGGGTCAACACTCATTTTCTGTGCTGCATATTCTGGTACTGCTAAGCTAAGAGTGTTGGGATCTTCCATCATTGGTGTATATTTTCAGGAATTTGGGAGATCCGCATACACCCAGAAAAAATGTAGAATGCATATTTTATCTTGTATTTTGAACTATATATGAATGGGTGGTACGGCAGTGATGTTGTATCTCAGTAACCTTGATATGAACTAAGATGGGACCTGGCTAAAAAACACCTCCTAAATTTAGTAACCATTGGATGAGGACCTATAGTTACGGGGGGGGGGGGGCTCAGCAATGTTTCATCCAAATTGCTGGTGGTTAAGACAGAAAGGTCCATGTTGAAAATTGCTGGTGGATGAAGCAGGCAGGTCCATGTTAAAAATTTCTGGTGGGTGGGGGACTCAATCCTTGAAAATTCTTTTTAATAACCAAGCAACAATATGTGAAAACCTAAACACTACCTCTAAAACCTTTTCTACGACCTATCCCATAAATTTGGAAAAACCATTAAATTTAGACCTAAAATCTGTCAGGATAACTTCAAATCTGTTTTAAACTCTTCAGGGAAGAACCTTGCAATGTAATCCAAAAGATGCTCTGCAAGCCATTGGACACCACCAAAATTTGGTGGCAAAACTTTAACTCTTAATATTAATCGGGAAAATGCCCCTGGGAAAATCCTGAAGCCTTGGGAAAAACCTTAAACGCAAACCCTAAAACCTCCCTTATGGGAACATTGTAAAAGTGTGAAACCCCTATTGGGAATGTCCTGAAAATTAGACGCAAATCTACCTTGGAAAACCCCAGTACACTTACAGCAACTGTTCGTTGTGACATTTGGATCTCCCTGGAACAGTCTTTGACCCAGCAACTGCATTCTAGCCATTTCTCAGACTTGTTACAACAATGTAATTCTGGGGGTGCTCCTTTGATTTACAGATCTCTTACAACCAGTCACATGTTTTTTTACAGCTTAATTTTATAATAGACTCAATTTCATGGATGACGTGCTGCACTTTTAAAAAGTTAACGTTCTTAAGCAACAGTTCCCATGCATTAGTGTTACATGCATACACTACATAATTCATCAACGTGAGACGTTTCAGAATCAGGTATATCGATGCTTTATTTTGTTTTTGACTTCTATAGGTATAAGTTTAAAAAAAAGCCTACCGTTTCTAGACGCCGCTCTAAATATTCAATACTCCCAATCTGGTCAGATGTCCCCTTTCTTTGCCCTTATAGTTCACTTTGGCCCCTTCTGTGCCTTTGTGTTCTATTAATATTGAAGCGTTTATTTTGCTTAACTGCAAATCCATGTTCCATTTCTGAACCCAACACTAACTGTAGCCTTCCTTATCTCCTGTAGACCAACACTGAGGAAACTTCAGCCTGACAGTATGTATGAGACTTGGGTAAGTGCATCCATATACACCCCCTTGACTATTTTGGCTTTGCAAATACATGAAAGATAAGCACTATAATGACTGCCTATCTGTTAATGATATGGAAGTCTGCTGCACTACCTTTTCTCACTTCCAGGCCCCCTCTATCTCACTTTTCTAACATATCTAACATATCTAAAATCAAATCGGAGTGTTCCACTGTACAACCAGTAATGACGTTTCTCGAGGCAACATAAGCATGAAAGATCCCCTTTTGAGAAATGTTGTATTTTCCTTTGTCCGTACTTGATACTCTTGAAACTGCATCAGTACTCTATCAACACTGGGATTACAATGGAGTATATAAACAATGGTTTGGCTGGGATATGAAATATAAAGATGCTGTAGGAAATTTGAGAAGAAGAAGATATCTGGTAGGTTTCCTGTTTCAGAAGATACAGGATCTTCAACATCCATCCATCTCTACATAGACAATCGTTTTGGATTCTAGTTGCTTGTTCCAATGACATGATAGGCCAATGTGCTTTGCTAACAGACTATAGCTTGCAAATACATCCATCTCTACACAGACAGGTCATTTAGGGTTGAAGCTACTTGTTCCGATGACCTCAGAGGCAAATGTGCTATTTGATAAGAGCAAGGTAGCTTGCCGATCCATCTCAACAGAAACGGGTCACTTAGGGTACTAGGAGGTCCATTCATCTATATAGACAGCTTGCAGAATACATACAGTGTCTGCACAGACTTTTACTGGTGATTGACCTCACACGCTAGTGTGATATTTGATAGGAATAATATATTTTGCAGTTCCATCCAACTCCATATAGACAGGTCACCCATTTTTCTAGATATTCAAGCTATACTCTAGCTCCATTTGATGAGAAGATACTTAGCAGATATCCCATCTCTGAATGCAGTGATCGCTCTTTAGTGTTCTATCTACTTGTTCCTATGACCCCTGAAGGCAGCACAACATTTGACAAGAAGACAACTTGTGACTACATCCATTTGTGAAGAGCACTTTTTTTTTTTTTAGTTTGCGCAGATCATAACAACCAACACCCACACTTTCTCAGGGCCACTGCAATTACTTGAAGCTCAGCTCTTACTGATTTAGCTTTCAACTGTAATCTCCAAAGGCCCTTCCTAGATGAGAATATAAAACTGTCCATTAGATTTGGCTGATGTACTGACTAACCCACTTGTATTCAATTAGGGATATCCTCCTAATGGCACTAGAGCGCCCAAGTTGGGAGCTCTCTCATATAGCTCATTATACATGTCAGTGCAATTCAAACGAAAGCAGGGAAACAAATTCTCATTGTATAATTGGCAATGGGAATATGAAGGCGCAAGGAGTCATTGGAGAGTATATGAGGGAGCCTAGACACCAAGCCGTGATGTAGGGATATTATTTTCAATGCCTGGTTTCCAAGGCAACACAATGTTTAGTGCTACATGAATTAAATGTCCCTTTTTTCAGTTTCCTTCTTATCCTCCATGGGATGGTGGACCGTGATTGCAATGGCTGAGGTGGAATATTTATTTTGTATATCTCATCAAAAACCATGAGGCAGTTTATTAACCGAACTGGAGAATATGGGGGAAATCTATGCAGTTTGCTATGTTTCCCATTTGATTACATTTTCCAGACAGTAAGGGCAACAATCCTAACCTGTCCTCTCCCAATCCAATCCCAGGTTGCAATTAATTATATACAAGCATAGGACCTGCCATCACTAGTGCAAGTATATCATTTAAAAGCGACATGGGGGAAACCATTGTGGATCCACCACCCACCCGGAAAGTTGTCCAAAATCCATCTGACTTGTGGATCCTACAGGTTTTTGGGTCTTAGTGGACATCACGTGTACATACCTAGCCACTCAAAGCATGGGGTTAAGCCAGGAAAGTATGGCAGAGACAATATTAATGACATGGGTGGGAACAGTCCGTGGTCCAAACCCACCTGATCTGCGGGTCCTACAGGTTTTGGGCCTTATGTACCACTAATCCATACTTAGCCATTCTAAAACTGTTGGGAAAATAAATGCTGGTACTTTTTTTTTGCATGAGAGTATGAATATTTATATATACTGTACAGTAGAACCTTTATTTTAGGTTTTTCAGGGAAGGAGAAAAAAATCAGGAAAATGTAAAATCATTAAGCATTATATATTATTTATTGATAAAATAAAAAAAAACATGGTGTAAAATGTGGGAAAACTTAAAATCAGGGTATGTAAAATTGAAGTTTCACTGCATATATAGACCAGGTTGTAATTTATCATTACTACCTCTTTGAATAAGATTATTTTAAGTTTTTGTTTCTTTGTGAGAAGATAAAGAAACCATTATGACCCTTGCCTTATGGTATGAGACGTTCTTCTCTGCTCCAATTAATCTTGTCTCTACCCCATTAATAGGAAGACGATTTGGATGGAATTCACATTGTTGCCTTTGCTGAAGAGGATGACCCTGGTAATTGAACATCTGCTTTGATTTATTCTTCCTTAAATATGACGCATTGCCAATACGTATATGGGGGAATTTGGTTTCATTAAGACTTTGATTCCATTGATTCCACTAAGTAGCCTCCTTCTTCTGTATGTATAACAAGAAAGGATAACTATTTTGGAATTTGTAGACTGAGAAGCCTGTTGTTAATGGCAGAACTTTCATCCTGGATGGATGTGTCCACAAAATTATTGCTTATGTGAATCATCAAGGAAGGTGCTTATTGGGGCCATTCTGCCCTCCCCCGAAGCAGACCCCTATGCTACTTAAACCTGATCTCCCTTACCTTGTGTTTATCACACATGCTCATTCATCTGGTGGCCAAGGAGGACAAGGATATTAACCTTCTGCTTAGAGAAGGACATTTGTTGGAGTTAAAGTGGAATGTCTCCTGTGGGGAACGCTTTGCCTTCCCTGTAGGAATCCCCCCTCCCCGAGACAAGGTCCTTCCCTTTGCAGTGAATGTAGCTATTCTGTAAGGTGTCACTTATTTGACTTATAACCCAATCTGCTGTTCTAATTACAGATGGTTATGAGTTCCTGGAAATCATTAAAGAAGTAGCAGAAGACAACACAGATAACCCTGACCTCAGCATCATCTGGATTGACCCAGAGGAGTTCCCACTGGTGAGAAGTCAAAGACATATATAAATTGATAGAATGCAAAAAAAAAAGCAGCAATGTTACCTAAAAAGTGTGTTTGGTTTGCTGTCTTCCTGTTCTGAAGAGCACCTTCTTTCCCTAGACACCCTACTTTAAAGCTTACTACACATGGACAGATTTGGTAGTTTCTGTTTAAAGCGGTCTTCTGTTACCATATATGCTCCCCCAAATTTTCTGTAAACAATCCTGTCTGAATCCAACGGATTTTAACTGGAATATCTGCCTACACCGTATGGCACCGATCAGGATTATGGGCCCAGATGTTCAAATACACATTTAATACTTCCCGAAATGTAACAACTGCAGAAAATGAATCCTAATTTTTTTCAGTACAATTCCCTTAAATAAACAGAAAATTATTGGTTAAAGATTACATTCCTCCTTTTAATATCAGCGTTTATAAATGTCAGAGGAAGATGTCACTTTTCATTGGCTCCCTTGATGTCTATAGAGGCCATCACATACTGTATAGACCAGCAATGTTCTGAACACGCAGTGAGCCATGGCCTCCAGCTTTATACGGTTGGGAGAATTGGGAAAAATTACCATTTTTCTTCTAGATACAGAGAATGTTCTGAGAATGCAGTTATATTTAAGGAAAGGGCTAATGAAAGAAAAGCCTCCTTATAATGATCAAATGTTTTCCCCTGTGTTTAAAATTAGTATATAATTTCTCCAAACACAAAAGAACAAAAGGCAAAGAAAGTCAAAGTGACAGCTGAAAAACAACCCCCCCCCCATAGAAAGTCTCAACAGAATCCATCGTCCTTTATTTCACACGCACTTTGTCTTTTAGAGGCAGCTTGGTTATCATTATGCTGGCAGCGGCACATCAAGAGAGTGGATAATGGCTGCCATTGTTCAAGGCACATATATAATGAACATTAGGAAAATAGCCGAGACCATCCGGAGTATAAAAGTGTTCCTGAGCCAGGCTGGAACACTGTGTTCTGAGCTGAGCAAAGAATATTAAGTTTCATGGAAAACATGTATATACAATGTGCCTTCATAATAGAACTACCATTGCTTGAAACATGCGTCCAGACTTCAATTACAACTGTAGCTGCTGTTTAATAAACCGGTTGCAGGGCCGGAAACCAGGGGTAGGCAGAGTAGGCAAGTGCCTAGGGCGCAAAGCAGGGGGAGGAAACAGGCACGTACCTGCTCCATCACCTACCCCATGTCTGGTCCCCTCTCTCCCTTGCACAATATCCATATTCTTGCATCCTGCGTGTGCGCACCTGCTAGCACCCACTTGTGCCGACGTCCCACGCATGCACACCAGCATCAATTCATGAAAGCTTGCGCCAACTCCAATGCACCCACTCAGCTGGCACCACCACCAGCCAGGTTGCCTAGGGCACCTGGCCGCCTTGGCCCGGCTCTGACCAGTTGTTTATTTATTTTACATCTTATGTGAGAGTTCCTCAACCTAACTTACCCCCCCCCAGCTGCAATCAACACACCCATGCTGTGAGTCACTGACAGAATACACCCGCTCTAATTGGCTGATTCCAGTATAAGTCAGCAATTTGCATTAAACACATAGCAGCGTTGGAAAAAAAATGTTGGGTTGAGGAAGCCACTAACACTCAAGAGATTTATCAAACATCAAATGGTAGAATTCTGCCATGGGGTAAATGTGAGAATATTCAAGTTGTGGTTCAGCCAAACGATATATGTACCATAAATCAGAGTGTGTGAAAATTATTAGGCTGAATATTGCTTTGTTTCACTAAGCATTGTCTAACTTTGTTCTTTTCAGTTGATTCCATACTGGGAGGAGACATTTGGCATTGACTTGTCCCGACCCCACATTGGTGTTGTGAATGTCACAGATGTGAGTATATTTTTTAGAGAAACCAACATGGCTTTGAAATGGCAATTAAAATATTCAAGCAATAGAACAAGGCTCTTATCAACATTATATGGAGAAAATGGTGGCAATCGTAGGTAATACTAGAGTTCTACTGACAAGACCAGTGGTAATTAGAGCTACACGGCATACATTAGATTACAGGCTCCGGAGCAAAATTTGCACCAGAAACTTTCTTCCACAGTGCAGCTGGTCTCCTAAGGGGGTTGACTGAAGTGAGGTTGTACCTCATGCCACTGAATATGGACTTTTCCTGGGTACTATGGTCTACCATAAATGTTGCCACAACTTGCCAATGATCAATTCATGGCTTTAAGCATATGGCCACCTTAAGGTGGCCATAGACTTAAAAATGATGATCTTTCCTGGAAAAGATCTTTCCAAGAAAGATTGTTTGTTTTAATATAGAGCTGAATTGTCATGTAGAGCTGAATTGTCATGTTTGGGTGTCTTAAAAATTTTCCACCTGGGTTAAACAACACATCCAAGTCTTCTGCTGATATCGATTGGCTTGTCTCCCACCATACACGCACCAAATATCATACAAAAATTTGTTTTGTGTGATAATATCAGTGCAAGTATGGACACCTCAAGTCAACGGCACCTAATCGAGATGCATACCTCTTTGTCATCACAGACACTCTTCCTCAGTGATCAAATGACTTACTAAGTCATCTTACTACAAGCAATTGTATTCACCTTCAGTTCCTTCTGGCCCTCACTAAAGAGTCAACCCAACTGCACTGTATTGAGCCTCACTGATACCGAGTTGTACTCACTAATAATGAATGTCTCCTCCATTCAATATGCCTTTCGGTGGCTGAGACTCAGATGTGATGTGTATGTTCTCTTGTCATTGAGTCTGGCTTTCTTTCAGTAAGGGACAATGACTTCCATTGACTCTGAGCTAACTAACTAAATATATATATATATATATATATATATATATATACATTATAAATATATATATATCAGTATATTTATAAATAAATTGAAATTGCATTTACAAATAACTGTAGGACCAATGAAGATTAACGGATATTAGAAATTAACTTTCCTTTCTTTAAGCACAACCCCTATTAGTGAAGATTCCATTTAACTCTGTAAAATTCCACTTAAAATAGGAGGTGAGTCACCAACACTTTTTTTCCCTATAGCCCCCACTCCCCCCCCCCTTCTGCCTCTTTCATGCTCCTTTTGCTTTGACACTGGGTTATTTTCTCCTTTCAAGCCAACCAACCAATGACATTTCCCCATCTCCCTTTTCATTCGTCAGTTCATTCCTTCAGCATCGCTTGCCATGCACATTCAATGTGCTCCTCACTTTGTAACCTTAGAAATTTTCATCTGAAACAAACACCCCAGCCCCCATGTCTTTTAAACTACCTGCCTTTTTCCACCTCACTCTCTTCTCCCCTTTCATCCCATTGCACCATTGTGTCCATGCACAGAGATATAATTACTGCTTGCGTTATTGCACTGCAGCGAGCTGACATCTGGTTTCAGTTTGGGGCAAGAAACAGCTGTTTTATTCAGCAGTCAGACTGACGTCAATTTTCATCATCTTGAAATAGGCAATGATCATTAAAATGAATGCATTGTGGTGAGTACTAACTATCGGGAATCTGAATATCCTATTTGCTAGCATGCCGAAGATACTTAATGGTGACAAATTCTTCCGAATATACAGAATACAACCAATGATAATTTGGCCACACTGTTATTTCACACCATTTGCTCAAATCTCAACGAATGAGGAACCTGCTCCAGGGAGCAGCTGTTATGGGTTGGAAGAATAGCGTACAATAAGTATCATAAGGAAAGACGGTGATGCCGGTTGCTACAATTTACAGGGTTTGGGCAAAAACGTCTCTATTGGATCAACTACAGTAAACTGGTGCATATTTATGATTAGATTTCTGATGAGTGCCATCTGTAGCGGTGGAGGGACATGACCCGAATGGACAATGAATGGAATCCAACCTTACTTACTCTCTCAATGTCTCTCTAGGCCGATAGTGTTTGGATGGACATGGATGATGAAGAAGACTTGCCCACAGTAGATGAATTGGAAGATTGGATTGAGAATGTTTTGGAAGGAGATATCAACACAGAAGATGATGATGACGATGATGATGATGACGATGATGACGACGATGATGATGACGATGACGATGATGACGACGACGATGATGACGATGATGATGACGACGATGATGACGATGATGATGACGACGATGATGACGACGATGATGATGATGATGACGAATAAGCAATCACTGACAAAGTCGTTAGCAACTAACTAGTTTATACCCCAATCTGACAATCATCTGTCAATGGAAACAACTTATTTTTATATGAATTTTAGAAAAATGTATTTCCTCAATAATCCCATGGTATCAACACCTTGTAAATGTGGAACTCCCAGATTTTGGAACATACTCTGATATGGGCTATGGGCATATCAAAGCAAATTCCCCTCTTGAACCAGCCTTTCAGTCCATTCATTGGTCACAAACTCCTGAAATTTTTATGAAAAACCCATTTGCCCATCACAAAAAAAACTTTTAAAGCCAATACCAAGAGACTCCAAGACCAAAACATGTTTCTGTCCATCCAGACAGTTTTATTCAATGGAGTTTCACTGAGGGTCTATTACTAACTTAGGTACAAAAATGGCAATAATTGGCTTTATTGATCTACTGTGAGTTAGACCAATACATTTGCAGCCATGGGGGTCCTTGCCCTGTGCCATTTAGCACCTAATGTTGGTGAATGTACCCCAGCATCTATAAAAAATAGAGTTGCCTTTCACACATGTATTAGTTACATGTCACAAGGAACTCAAAAGAGGTACTGAGATCTGACTCTAGAATGTTACACATCTAGTCTTAAAGCTTCCCTAAGTGGAAACATCATATTAAGACAGTGCACTTACCAACCAGACAGCCCTGAAGTATGAGAAGAACTACATTGTTAGCACAGCTATTATTTATTGTGTAGTTTTTTTTGTATCAAAAGACAAAATCTCATTCTCCGTTTTTTCTAAAATCCAGAAAAAGAAATGTCAAAACACACATCACTGACAATGTCTTAAATCGTTATTTCCTTTGCTTCTTCTTTTTTTGGAAACATACAAAGGAACATCCCAGATTCTGAAATCTAATGGTACAAAAAAGAAAGATCGATAACACCCAAACTGCATACGAGTTGTTTCTTTTTTGTGTGTGTGTGTATTGGGGGTGGATGGGATTAGTCCATCTTAAAACATTTGTTTTCATTATTTTCAAAAAGATGAATGTTAGCTGAAGGGCAGTAGTCTTGGACATAACAAATAGGGGCAAATTTAAAAACTATTCGAATAGTTTTTGTGGCCACTTCGACCCTCAAATTTAAAAATTCGATTGAGTCGAATGATTCGAATAAATAGAATAAAAATCTATTAGATTAATCGACTATTCGATGGTCGAATTACTTGCCCTTTAAATTTTTATTCGATTGCCTATTTCTCCAGATTAAACCTACTGAATTGCTGTATAACCCTATGGGAAGCTCCCATAGGGTTTTTCCAGCTTTTTTAGATCGAATAAAAAATTCGATCGAATGGTTAAAATCGTTCGAATCCTTCGATTTGAACGATTTTATCGGTCGATCAATTTTTTTTGTTCGATTAATCGGATTGCGTTCAAACCCTTTGAATTCGAAGGGTTAAAATTTTAAAACAATTCGATGGTCGAATTCAAAGGCTTTTTTAACACTCGAATTTGACCCTTAGTAAATCTGCCCCATGGTGTAAAAATTTAAAGGGAATGTGAACCCAAAAATAAGATTTTACATTATGAAAGAAAATATCATTCTAAAGTACTTTCCAATATACATTCATTACACATTTTCACTGGTTTTAAATGTATTTGTAAATATAATTGCTACTTTAAGGAGTATCTGTCTGTCCATTTATATTTTCTATTCTGTTCTTTAAATAGCTATTAAATTTACAAACAAAACAGCAAAAATTTGTTATAAATGTATTTTGGAAAGTTCCTTAGAATTACATTTTCTTCCATTATGCTAAATTTTATTTGGGGGTTTACATCCCCTTTAAGTCACTTCAGAGGTTTGGTAGATTAGGATGACATTTATCAAGGTTTTTCTAGTGGGCTCTGAACCAGGGTCGGACTGGGGGGACCTTGGACTGTAGCGCAGCCCCCCTCCTGGCTGCACCGCGCATATGAGCAGGCATGTGTGTGCACAGCCTACCCAAACAAGGGAGGTACAACAAGAGCAGCGTGTGGATCTGGGCTGACCCTGCTCCAAGCATACGTGGGGAATTTAGAAAGCAGGTTGAATTTTAGTGGTTTTTTTAAACCACATCCAAACTCACCTTCTCTACAGCCACAAATGTCTTGAAATTTATTAGATCTGAATAAGTACATATGGAAAACAATCTGATCCCAAAAATATGAATACCTCTAAAACCTCTAAAGATTTTAGTTTTTCGGACAATTCTTAGTGGAAAAAAACCAAAAACTTCTAAAACAGTCCAATGGGATCAGCACAGCTCCCATTGACTTCTGTAGGACCTCAAGAACTTTTACCTGGCTTTAAAAAAAAAAAAAAAAAAAAAATAGGAAAACCACACATTTTTAGAGATTTGTGGAAAAAAAACGAAATTCAATTGTTATAAAATCAGCCCCTTAGTTTGCCCAAAAAGAGACCAAATGCTTTATATTCGAGTTTGCCAGTGAAAAGTATTTGATTGGTCAAAATTTTGGACCAGGACAAAAATTTTGACCTTCCACTTCTGGCTCAAAAAACATAAAGTGAAAAAAGGCACTACCCAAATAAAGTACAATCCAATGAAAGAAATTAAATAGAAATACAGTTCCCCCTGTATGAGGGTTTTGTGTTTCCCACAAAATCAATGAAAAATAGTTAAAAACGCAACATCATTTTATTAAGTCATAAGAGACAAAAAGCCTGACGCGATTTGTGTCTGTTGGGACACTTACTCCTTTTTGATTGATTTTCTGTGGGAAACATAAATCATTTTATTAAGACATAAGACAGAAAGCCTGACGCCTTTTGTGTCTCTTGGGACACTTACTCCTAGGCTGAGCCTATGCCTCATCCTATAAGTGTCCCAACAGACATGAAAGATATCTCTTATGTCCTAATAAAGTTACGTTGTTTTCTAACTCTTTTTGATTGATTTTTGTGGGAAACTCAAATCATTTTATTAAGACATAAGACAGAAAGCCTGACAAGTTTTGTGCCTCTTGGGCACTTACTCCTAGGCTGAGCCTATGCCTCATCCTATAAGTGTCCCAACAGATACAAAACATACCAGGCATTTTATCTCTTATATCCTAATAAATTTATGTTGCTTTTTAAACTCTTTTTGATTGATTTTCTGTGGGAAACTCAAATCATTTTATTTAAACATAAGACAGAAAGTGTGACGCGTTTTGTGTCTGTTGGGACACTTACTCCTAGACTGAGCCTATGCCTCATCCTATGTGTCCCAACAGACACGAAAGATATCTCTTATGTCCTAATAAATTTACTTTGCTTTTCTAACTCTTTTTGATTGATTTTTGTGGGAAACTCAAATCATTTTATTAAGACATAAGACAGAAAGCCTGACGCGTTTTGTGTCTGTTGGGACACTTACTCCTAGGCTGAGCCTATGCCTCATCCTATAAGTGTCCCAACAGACACAAAAGATATCTCTTATGTCCTAATACATTTACTTTGCTTTTCTAACTCTTTTTGATTGATTTTTGTGGGAAACTCAAATCATTTTATTAAGACATGACAGAAAGCCTGACGCGTTTTGTGTCTCTTGGGACACTTACTCCTAGGCTGAGCCTATGCCTCGTCCTATAAGTGTCCCAACAGACACAAAACATACCAGGCATTTTATCTCTTATGTCCTAATAAATGTACATTCCTTTTTAAACTATTTTTGATTGATTTTTATGGGAAACTCATTTTATTAAGACATAAGACAGAAAGCCTGACGCATTTTGTGTCTGTTGGGACACTTACTCCTAGGCTGAGCCTATGCCTCATCCTATAAGTGTCCTAACAGACATGAAACATACCAGGCAACTTATCTCTTATGTTGTAATAAAATTATGTTCCTTTTTTAACTCTTTTTGATTGATTTTTATGGGAAACTCATTTTATTAAGACATAAGACAGAAAGCCTGATGCGTTTTGTGTCTCTTGGGAGACTTACTCCAAGGCTGAGCCTATGCCTCATCCTATAAGTGTCCCAACAGACACGAAACATACCAGACATTTTATCTCTTCTGTCCTAATAAAATTACTTTGCTATTTTTTAACTCTTTTTGAATGATTTTTGTGGGAAACTCAAATAATTTTGCCTTGATTAGTGACCTCAACTGGCAAATATCAGCTTCAAAGTCAAACTATAAATATTTCCAGAATATCCCTGCTTACAGTATGGCAACAACTCATTATAAAGTGCAAATCCACTTTAATATTCATATGCAATTAGGTTTGGTTTAAATATTTATACAGAAATAGTATAAGGAAGAATAATCAATGAATAATAAAAAAAAAAGTTTAATTAAATGTAGGAGACATCTCCAGTCAGAAGTCCCAGTTTGGAGGGTGCAAGCAACATGCTATATTTTGATAGCAGTTACACCCTCCCTAACCATCAGCACCGGTGCCCCCTCACACAATTCTCACATAGTCACAGATTTTGATTCTCCTGATATTATCCATGAAACCCCATGAGGCAAGTTTGAAAAATGATGTCATACAACGGCAGCTGTGGAAGTTGTCATAGGTCTGCGGGCCAAAAAATATCTTGGAAGGCTAAGTCTATCCCACGGTCATCTAGTTGGACAGCTGGAATTCAGAGGGACATCAGTTGGGTAAAGATATTTGAAAACTATCACCATTTCTAACCATTATTACAGGCCTCTAGTAAAATTAATCACTTTAATATACCCTTTCTGATAGGGTATGGCATCCATTACCCGGAAACCCATTATCCAGAGAGCTCTGAATTACGGAATGGCCATCTCAC
Organism: Xenopus borealis; assembly: GCA_024363595.1. NCBI lineage: Eukaryota > Metazoa > Chordata > Amphibia > Anura > Pipidae > Xenopus > Xenopus borealis. The sequence continues at coordinate 119,597,287 of CM044445.1, forward strand.
ATAGACATCATTATAATCAAATAACTCAAATTTTAAAAAAACAATTACCTTTTTCTGTGTGGTAATTAAATAGTAGCTTTTACTTGATCCCAACCGAGATATAATTAATCCTTATTGGAAGAAAAACCAGCCGATTGGGTTTATTTCATGTTTACTTGATTTTCTTATAAGGGAATTCAAACAACCCCCCTGTAGGCCTTTAGGGTTAAAAAGTAAAACAAAAACAAGGCGTTTGCTGCTTAAAACGTATCATTTTGGTTCTTATTTTGGGAATTTCACACCGGTCTCCCACAATCCATTGTCCGTCTGTAAGCGCAGGTGCTAATTATAAGAAATAAACACATAGTACTTGTTCTATCATGAATTCACTTCTCTCGGCTGCCAGACAGATCAGTAAAACCGTGACCTTTCCAAACTGAAATGCGTCGACGACGGGAAGACTGGCATGTGTTAGTCACACAGATGTAGTCACTGAGGGAACAAATACATTTACGCACATCTTTATAGCCCACTTCTTATATTTTGTAACAGAAAAATGAAACCAGCAGGTTCTTTATATCCTACTAAATGACTGCACATCAGTCTGTATCGCCCTTTTGCCTGCCTCGAGCCACCATTTTGTGATGATCTGTGTGTCGCTCACCGATCACCTGACAGGAAATACTGCAGCTCTGTTACAGGAAGACATGTGGGAGTTAAAGACCCGCCTCTCTCCCTTCATTGGCTTAGCCTGGACGTGTGCCCTTGCTTTGTGTGTGAGCAAAACAATCACACCCAGATTTGTGGAG
>CM044445.1:119618204-119628849 GCA_024363595.1 Xenopus borealis
TATGAATATGGTTTATTTACATGAAGCAGGGTTTTACATATGAGCTGTTTTATGCAATATATTATTATAGAGGCCTACATTGTACATGGGGGAATAGTTTTCCTTTAATTTATTCCTAATGGCACTTAAAGTGACAGTGTTCTAGCTATGAACAAGGGTCAAGTAAAGGGCCCCACTGACTGGTGTCACATGACTGTCTGGTGTTGCTCAGATCTGCCATTCAGAAGAGCTGGAGGGAGGGCTGTCATCAGTAATCATGGGGCCCCGTACTACTAAGTGAGCAGGATCGTCACCATGGGGAGCCCCAATTATAAGTGCAGTGGTATCTGGGGCACCCTGGGTATTGGGCCCTGTCAACAAGTAGTGGACATATCAGCTCACCTGCAAATATATAATGAGACTCCCAGCTGATTCCATATTAGTACAGAGACCCCTTTAAACACAGACTCATAATGAAGTGTGGGGGACATGGCCAATACTATGCTTTATCATACTATGCTATACTATTTTCTCTCTTTTGAAAATCTTGAAAAGGTTATGGATTTGATTGAAGATAGGTGGGGACTCACTCTGGCCCTTGGGTTGCCATGGAGATTTCACCGCATATAGACGGGAAGAAAAACATTTGCTTGTGTCCCTCAAGGCCTTGTTTGTTTCCCCGCGCCGAGCACTGAGTCAATTCTCACATATCATTCAGGCCGAGCAAATATAATTGACTCTGTCAAATTCCTCGGATCAGTTCTGCGCTGGCTTGGGGAATGATGAGGAGGAAACTGGGATCAGGGATGTGGAGAGGAAGAAGAGGGAGATGGAAAGAAGGGGTTTTGGAATAGGGAACAATATAAGGGAATAGTTAGAATTTAAAGATTAGTCTTGTATTTGTTGTTTTTGGTAGTAGGTGGGCCTTTAAAAAAACAGGTGTGGCTTGTAGAACTTTTTTGGTGTCTGAGTCACTTAATTTTTTCCCCCATCCCTGTGGTGACACAACAGCTGCAAAGCCACATGTAAGCAGCAGGTGCCTGTGCATCACTATTCCCTTTGCTGCGCTCAGTAGGCCAGTTATTCAGGCACAAATTAAATGTACAGGTATGCTTAAAATTGTCCTTATTCTCAAGTGACAACTGTCCTGGCGGGGTTGCATTATGACAGTGTCCGACAGAAATAAGGAAGTACAACCCACCCTGGGAAATTCCCTCTTTAAAGAGGGAGTGTTTCCTTTTAGAAGAAATGAGGTAATCTGTCCCAGTGACTGGCAAGCCAGTACAGTTCTTAAAGGAAACGTCTTGTCACCGAATCCCTTTTACAACAATAACATTTGTTATATACACAAACTTTATGTCGTTTGGTGCTAGTACTTTTCCTCATCTTAAGCTGGCCATACATTATCATAATTATTAATAATAATAATAATATGTATTTATTTAGCGCCAACATATTTTGCAGTGCTGATAGGGAGATCTGCTCGTTTGTGGTGATATTGGCTAATCTGATCATGGGCTGTAGGGTCCAACCATCGGATCACAGCGAGAAGAATATGGGCAATCGGATCAAGGGCTGCTTCAACAAACCCATATGGTCCTTGATGCAACAGGATTTTTTAAACTCGCCGATTGCTGTCTGCCAGACTTTTGGTTAGATATCAATCAAGGAAGCCCATTGTAGGGCCCGATATACTGCCCAATAGTCTGCAGACTCAAAGGGATGTCACATGACTGGGGGCAGCTTGGAAATTGACAATATGTCTAGCCCCATGTCAGATTTCAAAATTGAATATAAAAAAATCTATTTGCTCTTTTGAGAAATGGATTTCAGTGCAAAATTCTGCTGGAGTAGCACTATTAACTGATGTGTTTTGAAAAAAAACAATTTTTTCCAATGACAGTATCCCTTTAAGGTGGCTGGGCAGATTAAAACTGACTCCTTTACACCAATTTTTACACCAGCTTATTTGCCTGTGAATGGGGGCTTCCAACAGGCTTTCGCAATAGATATCGGGTCAGATATCGGTTGGGCAGGTTTAAATTTTCCTGCTATTGAGCATACCTTCTAACATTTTGGAAATAAAAAGAGGGAGAAAAAAGTTGCTGAGCTTAGCGTGGCTAAATGTTTTGACCATGCCCATTTTTGTGGCCACACCCCCCTAATTACCAGGTTCATTTTACAAAATTTGGCAGGTTATAAAAGTGTGCACATATTTCTGTGGTATTTTTCAGTTATTAATGAAGGGAAATTAACCTTTAAGCTGTGAGTCTAACTTTTCCCAAGGGACCTGGTATCTTATGTTGTTACAATTACTTATTTGCTTATCTCGAAATTGTTACAAAAGTATCTTATCTTCTGCTGGGCTTTCTGCCAAACAACTTTGTTTCTTTTTCTGGCTGTTCAGTGAACAGAAATAATTTCCTGTACAAATGAGGGACTGCGGGTTGAGCTGTCCCTTTAAAAACGGGACAGTTGGGAGATATGCTATTGAGCACTGCATAGGCGCCCATAGCCATCGTTATAATCCGATCACTTGTACCTAGGGCCAAACAATCGCATTCACCAGATATCGCCATGGCTTTGGTGGGTATATTGGGGAAAGATCCGCTGCTTTGGTGAGTGGATGTAATAGTTTATGGCCACCTAATCTGTCCGCAGCTTTTATCTGCCCATGTACTGTATGGGGGATTTAAGCCTCCTCTGTCTCTGTCACTCTCACTGTTAAATCACAGTAATTCTGAGGTAGTATTTTACAAGCCATTCCAATAAAGGGCAACTGATTTGTCATGTGGAGAAAAGTATTAGATTTGGGGGCTAGAATACATTTGGGTGCAGATTATGGGAGCCTCCCTAGAAATTTAGGCCAGGGGCATTTGTTTTCCTTCCCTGTTTGTGAGTAGAAGTGATAGGGTTGGACGTGGCCTTCTCCGAGCCTGAAAGTGAAGCCATTTCCTGTTTGTGCTCTGAGTCATTCTCCCAGAATCCCTTTCTGTCTGCCATTAAACTCTTTCACAGACTATGAGGGAAAATGGCCCAGATCTTTGGGATAACACAAACCCATCCCCTTCATGATTTGGCATTCAGACTTAGCAGTACTGAGAGGAAACCAATGATCATGCATGAAGTATTATTAGGAAAGCTTTATATACAGTTCAGGAGGGGGGAACAACATAAATATTGTGCAGCCTCTGGAGAGGAATCAGTCATGTCCTCGTAATGGAAGCGACAGGCAATGGGATGCCGGTGGCTGGAACAAAAGCTAGATGTTATGCAATCGGAAATAAATATTCCATGTTGCGTTATGTTTCTCCTTCCTCATCCAATGGCGTTTTTTAACATTTTATTTTTGGGTTAGAGTTGAAGGGGCCCCATGCAGTTAGACAAGGACCCCCAGCTTATGGTGGGAGTTGAAATGACATAATTGTTATGCAGCATGATTCTCTGCACTGTTAACTATGTTTTTGCCCTTCTGATGCCATGTACCCCCAATATACCACTGATCACAGTCGTCTCCGTATCAGACTTCTCACCTCTGTATCTGTCCATACCCGGGAAGAGAGGCTCACAGTTGACGAGATGCCAAGCCTTTTGCCAGATGGCTGTTCAGGAGTGACCTATGTCTTATGAATATATAAAAGCCTATGCATATATTAACAGTCTTTTCACCACTCGCATACCAGTCAAAGACCCCTTCTGACCTCCAGCCACCTGCTTATGACACACATTGGCACTGCCAGGAGGGTATAGTACAAGAACAACCACTGATAGCACCAGCATTTGCCATTCATTTTTCTGGGAAGCAACTTCATATCATTTCAACTTGTTTTTAGGTATAGTGCCACTTAAAATACAGGGATGGGATCCATTATCAGGAAACCCATTAACCAGAAAGCTCAGCATTACAAGAAGACCATCTCCCATAGACTCCATTATATTCAAACTATTCAAATCTCTTGAAAAATATTTCTTTTTTCTCTGTAGCAATTAAACAGTACCTTGTACACGATCCCAGCTAAGATATAATTAATCCGTATTGGTGGCAAAACCAGCCTATTGAGTTTATTTAATGTTTTAAATTAATATAGAGAAATAAATCTCAGTAAAATCCCTTATATGGAAAGCTTCAGATTATCACAGACCTGTACCTGTAGCTTTGCTGTATATCAATGAGTGGAATTTAAAGAAGAAATAAACCCTAAACATTAATATAATTAAAATGCCATATCTTAAATACTGAACTTATTGCACCAGCCTAACATTTCATCTTGTCATTAGCAGCAATGATGCAGGACTTGAAACTTGTCACAGGGGGTCACCATCTTGGAAAGTGTCTGTGACACTCACATGCTCAGTGGGCTCTGAGCAGCTGTTGAGAAGCTAAGCTTAGGGGTCGTCACTAATTATCCAGCAGCAGCAGCAGAAAATGAGCTTCCCTGGCTGTAATATAAGCTGATGCTACAGGTTTGCTGATTATTAAATTCTGATGCAGCTAATTGCACTGGTTTTGAATTATCTGTATAATGACGAATCAGCCTTATATTGTGACTATATTTCTATTACACTATGGGGCAGATTTATCAAGGGTCCAATATCGAGGGCTTTTTGCCCTCGAATTCGACCCCTTTCGATTTATTGAATTAAAATCCAAAAAAATCGAACATTGCATTTGTTGGATTTTAGTGCTATTTAATTTCTCGATAAAATCGTACAAACGTCCGATTTTACGAAAAAATCATACATTTTCGTTTGATTGTTCAAAAAAATCTTACGAATCGAACATGAAACTTAAAAAAAAAGCCTATGAGGGATTCCCATAGGCTTCTATTGCAATTTGGTAGGTTTAATCTGGTGAAGTAAATAAAAATTTAAAGGGGAAGTACTTCGACCACCAAATTATCAAATAGATTTTTATTCGATCTATTCGATACAGTAGAATTCTGGAAGTTCAATGGTCGAAGTGGGCTAATTTGCATATTCGAAAATTCGAGGAATCGAAAATTTGCAATTCAATCATTCACACGAATTTAGTAAATCTGCCCCTTAGTGCACTGTATATTGTGAGTGGGTCCCTAAGCTCAGTAAGTGACAGCAGCACAGAGCATGTGAATCAGCAGAAAAGAAGATGGGGAGCTACTGGGGCATCTACTGGGGAGACACAGATCTTTACTGCTAAAGGGCTGTGGTTGCCTTGGGCTGGTACACAAGCACAAACATCATGCACAACATTTATACACACTTCTTTAGTTAGGCTTTAGTTCTCCTTTAAGGGCATTCAACCTGCTATTGGCTTTGGTTCTATCAGGAGATGGACTGTTTGCTATAAGCTTATGTGGCAAAACATGACACAGCAGATTTATGTAATGGAGGCTGCCCACCCTTTGCTTGAGTACCTGAGTATCCGAGTAATATATATAGTAAAAATCATGAATATGCCTTTGCTTCATAAGGGAACCTTTTTTTTTCAGTGAGAAACATTGGGCGAAATACCTCCAGATGTTATTTAAATGCAACTCCCAGCACCCTTTGATACCACTGAATGCTAGTAATTGTAGTTCAACAACATCTGTTGTTTACCCCCCAAACCTTCCGTTGGTGGGTCTTGCTCTGCTAATGCACCTGTGCCATGTTGTTGCATGCAGTTGGTGAGTGCTGTGCCAGGCTGATGGAGCAGACTAGGGATAGATGTGACCTTCTATGCTTGCTAGTCAATCATTAGCATGTGGGCTGGAGGTCTGGAGTGTCTGTGTTAGTCAGGCAGCCCACAGGGGGGATATTTGGCAGGGGGATGAATCATTTCATTGCAGTGACACCTCCATCAGCTTCACTCCCACGTGTGTCTGTAGTGCCCATCACAGCTATTGGCATTAAACATTTGGGGGCTCTTGAAACCAGGCAAAGGATTCCAGGTGCACCAACTTTCTTTTACTCAGAGTGAAACAGCTGCCTACCACATCTGATTTATCCCTTACATATCCTATACACTATGACTGGGGACAACTAAAACCCAGCAGCATGTACATTCTGAATCTGAGTCAAACTGTTTGATGTAAAGCTTTAATACTAATATATTACATGTTGTAGAAGTACTATGGAGTTTCTGTGTCACTGGGACAGAATGCTCTGTTATACAGATAGCTAGAATCTCAACTGCCATAAAGCAGGACAGGACTGCTGCTTACAATGGGGATCAGATAGGATCTGTACAGCCACTGGGACAGAATATTCTGTTATACAGATAGCTAGAATCTCAGCTGCCATAAAGCAGGGCAGGATTACTGCTTACAATGTGGATCAGATAGGATCTGTGCAGCCACTGGGACAGAATGTTCTGTTATACAGATAGCTAGAATCTCAGCTGCCATAAAGCAGGGCAGGACTGCTGCTTACAATGGGGACAGAATGTTCTGTTATACAGATAGCTAGAATCTCAGCTGCCATAAAGCAGGACAGGATTACTGCTTACAATGTGGATCAGATAGCCACTGGAGCATGTACATTAAGTGCATCATAATCTCATAAATTGCCCTTTCTAGCCTGGTAACACCGCTATTGAGTCATGTATTTAAATCCATCCCTGCAGACTGCACATTTTCTGAATTTATACAGAGGCAGCCGCTCTCCTCAAGAAGGTTAAATTCCAAGTTAACTCCCATTAACAAATAGAATGATGTTTCTGGTGCTAATAACGAAAGTTCACTCCTGGTAGACAGAACGCCGGGAAACCTCTATGTGTATAGGCATAAAAAACTCCAAAAATAAGCCTATGCACTCTATATACACGGAGATGTCATTCTCACCCTACTGTACCCTCTGGGCTTCTGAATTAAATACTCCCCTCCACCCCTCACTGCCCCCAATACAATATGCTATTGCTTCCCTCCTCCCCCAATAATCTTTACTGATGTTGAACTCTCAGTTGCCTGGGGAGTGACAGGACTGCACCACACACAATACGAGCTGTGAAAAATATGACAAATTATCACCCACCCCAGGAGGGAACTGTGCTTCTGCATATGTTGCGGAATAGCGTTATATAATATAGAAAAATAAGTGGCTCAGAGCAAGGGCGCAGTTCCTCTTTTATCAGTAGATATATACAATGAGGAATAAACTGTAAGCCCCTCAAGGTCACACAGTCAATGCTAACTGTACTGTAAAATATGCTGGTGCTCTATAAATACAGGTTAATAATAATACTAGGTACATCTGCAGTAGTGCTGTGTGGGCTGGCCTGATATTCACAGGTTGGGCAGGTTCTGGATGACCTTGCTGCACCGTTTGGGGCAGGGTGAAGTGTAGTTAGATACTTCTGTAACAATTTAAGATAAGCAAAGAAAAAAAAAAAATAAACAATTTAAGATAAGCATGTCTCTTGGGGAAACTGTGACCAAACTTTCATAACCTGCCAAATTTTGTAAAATAAACATGGTAGCTAGGGGGTGTGGCTACAAAAGCGGGTGTGATCAAAAAAAATTTGCTGAGGCAAATCTTTTTGACCCTCTTTTTATTTCCAAAATGTTGGGAGGAGGTCAGGTGCTTTTATATAGGCCATAGTACTCCAAGGGCACTGCTAATATCCTGGTATTTCATAATAATAGGGGATAAATTATTCCTAATGATGCACAAGTTTTAATCATGTGACACATGTGGTCTCATTAAGTGCCAGTTTTAACAGCTGACATCACTAAGCATCATTTATATGGATATAGTTCACAGGTTATTCATTTCTCTTGCGTATTATAAAATTAAAGTGAATATTTTGGCTTTTATGAAATGATGTTGGAAATGCGAATCAAGTAGACGACTCCCTCACTTGCATTTCACAGAGTCCTCCCTCTGTGAGTCTTTTGATTGAAACCAGATGATGAGGATGCTTGTTGGTTAACTTGTTAGGTTAGAAAGGAAGTGGATTTTGACTTTACGCCAGGGTGCAGAAGGTATCTGGACAATGTTACTTGCACCTGCCATGCCTCCTGCCATTACATATATATATATGCTGTATGCAGACCTGCTCCATGTTTTACAGCTTGGAATTTGCTTGTGGTCTTTATCCAGCCTTGCAGGGAAGTTATGGAGCAGTCGCTGAGATGCACTAGTTTCCACACCAGTTAGATGAGTTTCCCAGGCTTTTTGCACTACCAGGAGCCCCCAAATCTCCAACTGTGACCCTGAATGAGCTTTATAAGGAGAAGGGAAATCTCAGGGGGAAACCAAGCATCAACTTATTTCCTGTCAGGGAAGCCCTGAGAATAAGACAAGCAGGGATCTTGCATGGAGGGAGCTGCTATGGGAAGCTCACTAACTCAAGCAGAGCCAGAAAAATGTCCAGGGTGGAAATAGTTCATTGACCTTGGTAACGGAACAGTGGTCTCTGAGCATAGGGTTGCCACCTGGCTAGTAAAAATGATGTTTGATCCCAATGTTATTACTATGGAAAAAATGTAAATGTATAGGAAGGCCTGTATTTTTTTCCAGAAAAAGTGGCAACCTTATATGAGCAGCTATTGAGAAGCTAAGCTTAGGGGTCATCATTAATTATCCAGCAGAAAATGAGGTTCCCTTGTAATGTAAGCTGATGCTTCAGGGCTGATTATTACATTCTGATGCTAATTGAACTGGTTTCTGTGCTGCCATTAGGGTTGCCACCTTTTTAGGAAAAAAATACCGGCTTTCCTATATCTTTAGCTTTTTTTCCTATTCATAACATTGTGATCAACCAGCAAAAATACCGGCCAGGCCGGTAAAATACCGGCCAGGTGGCAAACCTAGCTGCCATGTAGTTATCATCTATATTAATGACTAATCAGCCTTATATTGTGACTACAGTATATTTCTAGGACACTATCAGGTGTATATTGTGAGTGGGTCCCTAAGCTCAGTAAGTGACAGCAGCACAGAGCATGTGAATCAGTGAATCAGTAGAAAAGAAGATGGGGAGCTACTGGGGCATCTACTGGGGAGACACAGATCTTTACTGCTAAAGGGCTGTGGTTGCCTTGGGCTGGTACACAAGCACAAAACATCATGTACAACATTTCTAGCTGCTTCTTTAGTTAAGCTTTAGTTCTCCTTTAAAAGAGATTTAAAGCATTGTGTGCTTTCATATTTGTAGGACTTTTTAGAGCTGGTGTATGGCCCCTTAGTTACAGCAACTTGTCAGGTCATGCTGAGTCTTATAGTCACACTGTCACACATAAAGTTCAGGGTAAGGGAGGGCTGGAAATGCTGCTGTGGATGGGGAACCCTACAGAAGCAGAGGCGTTAGCTTTCAGAATTAAGATTGAAAAAAAGACACATGCCCATCCAGTCCAACTTTTATTCAATGAAACCCTATCTATTCCTTACATCACTGCATGATTTTCAGCCAACAACAGAATAAATCAGCAGAGCCCACTCATAGGGTTAAAGAGTGCGGGCAACAGGGTAACAAAGTGAGGAGGAAGAGGATAAAAGGCTGAAAGAAAGTTGCCTAAAGCCAATGGGACAGGCTGGGAGAGAAACAGCTGAAAGCAGAGGAGATCCCCCTGTGAATGCTGAGTGAGTCCTAAGCCTGACACCAGGCAGGGGCACCCACAGAAGCCAAAAGGGTGATTCAGTGTTTCAGGGAAAGGGAGTTCAACTGGAAAACTTCCTCTTAAAGAAACAAAATACCATATGGATGTCCTGCCAGGGAATGAAAAACATGGTGGGAGGGGTTGCTTCCCTTGCTCTGAGCTTTAACCGGATGCTCTTGTGAGACAGGTCACTTACCCCCGAGAGTGAAAAATGGAGCACAAAGGCAGTTTTTTTATGTGCTGCCCAGCGAACCCTGTGGTGCATGGGAAGTTCTGATGACAAAAACACTGTATTCAACCAGTCTCTAAAGGGGAAGTTAATGTACAAGATGTTTACTGTAAATGTCGTCATTTACAGAAATAAAACCCAAGTTTTTTTATTTTGACCTTTTCAGATTCATATTTGGAAGCAAGAATAGATTAAGTGAGGGGTTTTATTTTGCTTCTTCTAGGCCAATTCATCAGTAGTCATTCTGTCTGGTTAGGGTGCTGGGAGTCCCATTAACAGAGACTGAGTCTTGATCATACACCCCCAAATCAAGACGGTTGTGAGCTTGTTGGAATGTTTCCCTGTGACTGCTAATCTCCAAGCCATTGCTTTATTTTGTGTGCTAGCCAGCTTCTCAGACGTTCCAGTCTGTGTCACAAAGGATAAACATCAGTAGCCTTATAGAAGGTAAATTAGTTTGCTCAGAGCCCTGTCATAGTGATTTCCAAGATGGCTGCCTCGGCATTTTCCACATGACATAACAATAAGAGATACTTAAATGGAAATTGCAGTACATGTAAATGTCCAGCCATTACTTGGTGCTTTTGCCAAGTAGCAGCATTTCCTTCTCAGGAATGTGAAGATGGGAATTTTAACCTCCATGGAGGGGCTGCTAGTAATGCAGCAGATTTGTTTGTATCACCCTGAGGCACGTCCTGATCCTTAGATATAAAAGTATGGAAACTTCAACATAAACACCAAGAACATCTTTAATTTCATACAGTTTAAAGGGATCTCACAGAGCTAAGCCTTGTTTAGGAACCCTTGCCTTTACTGATTTACTGTTACTCAAAGAGAATGATGGGTAAGTGGGAGTAGTAACAAGTAGTTTATGTGAGGG
>CM044445.1:119721823-119735971 GCA_024363595.1 Xenopus borealis
CTACTATACCTGCTATCCCACAGTCACACTCCCTTCCCAGAGACTATTATCCCACTGGAATAATCCCACTGCCATGCAAAGAATTGCAACCAATAAAGGTGGTTTTAACAAGATATTGGAGTGCTGTCATATTTATACACAGTCAAGAGATAGCAATATATAATTGAGTATTCCATCATCTTTCCTTTACTCCGATGTTCTTCTGTGAGCAGAAGACAAGGTAGTGGTCCCCCTTCAGCCTATTGGAGATTATAATAATTGTTACAGTTAAATGTGTTCATGATCAAAATGTTTTCTATGTTCCAAATATTTTTTATGTTTGTTCTAAGGTGCCCTTGATGATTTTGACAAGACTAACCAACCTCCTCAAGCCTCAAGCACAACTACAAAAGCTCCTGGGCCTGAGGAACCTCCTGGAGATGCTGCCAAGGTGAGTCAGCTCTGTCCCATACTCCTCAGTTTGACACAATCATTAAAGGGGCAGATCTCCATTTGGTAATCCCCTCTCTGTTTCCAATCAGGACCCTCTCTTCACATCCCAAGAACAGTTCTTTCAAGAGTTGTTCAGCACTGAGCTGGCTGCCCAGGCCACACAGGAGTTTGAGAAGGCCATGAAGGAGCTGGCTGAGGAGGAGCCACACCTGGTGGAACAGTTCCAGAAACTCTCAGAGGCTGCAGGGAAAGTTGGTAAGATGGGACATGGGGAAAGGAATACATGTCTCAGAAGGTGCATAGCCCACCCATGAAAAAATGTAATTAAAAATATCGAAAAGGTCTAACTTGTATATGATGCTACTAGCATAATAGTTTTAATAGTCTAGAGATCTAGACATCATGGTGTATTACTGTGCATATCATAAACATTCTAAGATCTTACTCTAGATTAAACAAGGAAAGTACTTTATACAGAACAATATGGCTGCCTCCTTTTGCCAACAGGAAGTGACGAGACCTCACAGCAAGAGTTTACTTCCTGTCTGAAAGAGACTCTCTCGGGTCTAGCCAAGAATGCAGATGATTTGCAGGTGAGAAACAATGGCCTCTGCTAAGGACCTGTAAAGTCCAGGAAGTCCATGATTCAAAAGGAAGTGTTTGGGAATCTTGGTTTACTGACCTTTAATTCCTTGTCCTATTAAAGGGGCGGTTCATCTTTGAGTTACGCATTAGTATGATGTAGAGAGTGATATTCTGAGACATTATTTGTGGGTTTTGAGTTATTTAGCTCTTTATTCAGCAGCTCTCCGGTTTGCAATTTCAGCAACTTGGTTGCACTGAGCTGACTAAGAGACTGGAATATAAATATGTGAGGCCTGAATAGAGAAGCAATAAAAAGCAATAACGATAAATGTGTAGACTTACAGAGCGTTTGTTTTTCGATGGGGTCAGTGACCCCCATTCGAAAGCTGGAAAGAGTCGGAAGAAAAAAGCAAATCATTCAAAAACTATTCAAAATAAATAATGAAGACCAACTGAAGAGTTGCTTAGACTTGCCCATCCTATAACTTAAAGGTGAACCACCACATTAAACGAAAGAAAACACCTCAGCAGGTGCCACTTTATTAGGCACTGAAACTGCCTCTTTTCAAGGGCAGGAACTCTCCTATAAGAAAAACTCTGCTGTCCAGCCAGGCCATGGCCATCTATCCCCAGTTGTTCAGGTATCCACTGGCCGAGGTCAAGCTCGACACCTGTACAGTACAGAACTATTCTGATGGGACTAACTTATCCCTCTTTCTCCTATACAGAGCTCAAAGATGTCAGAGGAAGAGTTGGCCAAGGCAATGGAGGGTTTGGGGGTAGACGAAGCAGAAGGGGATGGGAACATCCTACCTCTCATGCAGAACATTATGCAGAATCTCCTCTCCAAGGAAGTTTTGTATCCATCCCTTAAAGAGATCACAGAAAAGGTGAGGGTCCAGCCTCTTGGCTAAAAAACAAAATACCAGTGGATATATGCTTCCTGAATTTTAGGTAAAATTGTAACTTTGTAATTGTTTTTGATATACTTACTAAAGGCAGTTAGGGGGAGATTGACGGATACCCCAATGTTTCTATATATCTGTAACCTTGTTATGAGCTAAGGGGGCCCAGTCTGAAGGTCAGTTAGGGGGAGATTTGGGGTGAGTGTTTATTTGTACCCTGGGTACCCCTGGAACTATAGTGACACCCCAATGTTTCTATATATCTGTAACCTTGTTATGAGCTAAGGGGGCCCAGTCTGAAGGTCAGTTAGGGGGAGATTTGGGGTGAGTGATTATTTGTACCCTGGGTACCCCTGGAACTATAGCAGGATGACTGTCACCCCAATGTTTGAACAGTATAATTTCAAAGATTTTCCTTTTACCCTTTTCAACCACTTAAGAGGAATATACCAATTATAAATGTGAATTTTATTGCCATGATGCCTTTAATGCATCAGGTCACCAATTGGCAAGCACGGGGACTTTTATAGCATTTGGGCAGTAGGCCATGGCAACAAGTCAGTGATTAGCTAGTGCAGCCAACTAAAACAATAAATGCAGTGATTTGAATGTGCATTTGCCCAGATTTAGTAAATGAGGTGCACTGACTTTCTTCTGCCTTTTCCCAGTACCCAGAGTGGCTGAGGACTCATCGAGACTCTCTTCCAGCTGAAGAATACAACAAATACAAAGAGCAGCACAAGCTCATGGGGAAGATTTGCCAGCAGTTTGAGTTGGAGCAGCCTGGCAACAATGAGGCAGCGCGGTTCGAGGCTGTGATGGATCTGATGCAACAAGTGTGTGTGGGGGGGGGGGGGGGGGGGGTTGTGTTTGTTTGGGCACACCGGTATGGGCAATACAGCTCTGCCGTGTCATACTGTCCGCTATTGTTGGTTGCTAATAGATTCTAGAATACCATTACACTTGTCCTAAGCAAGACTAAAGCTGGCCATAGCCGCAAGGATCGGATAGTGTGTGGAGTTTCCTGACATTTGTTGTGCCATGCCGATCAATCATTCAGTCAATCGGACAGGTTAAAAGATTTCTGTTGGATGCCGGCCATATCTCTGCCTGTACTGACTCTGACGATTTTAAGTGGGAAACTGTCACCAGCTTTATCGGACAAAAACTTTCTTATTATTGCTGTCCGGGCATAACATTGGCTGATCTGTTCCTTTACCGCTTTGTTTGATCTGGTTAGTGGCAGGTCGGGAGATGAAGACGTCTGATATTGCAGGTAGATCTTTGCGTCTATGGCCAGCTTTAAAGGTGAACTCTCGTGGAAATTGACTATAAGCTTCGTCATACTGAAATAAGAAACTTTCTATATACAATCAATGACATATTCTGCATGGTTTCTGAAATAATCTAGTTTATGTTCACTATTCCTCTCCCAGCATCTGCTTCTCTTTATTCTGTTTTCATGCAGCAGTTGGGTGTCAGATATTTAACAGTTACATCCTATATATCTTATAGGGGGGCTTCCTTTCCTAACAGATGAATTAGATAGGGATGCACCGAATCCAGGATTCGGTTCGGGATTCGGCCAGGATTCGGCCTTTATCAGCAGGATTCGGCCGAATCCTTCTGCCTGGCCGAACGAATCCGAATCCTAATTTGCATATGCAAATTGGGGCCAGGGAGCTAAATCACGTGACTTTTTGGCACAAAACAAGGAAGTAAAAATGTTTTCCCCTTCCCACCCATAATTTGCATATGCAAATTAGGGTTTGGGTTCGGTATTCGGCCAAATCTTTCGGGAAGGATTCGGGGGTTCGGCCGAATCCAAAATAGTGGATTCGGTGCATCCCTAGAATTAGAGCTCACTCAAATAACTGATTCCATTACAGACAAACTCTAACAAAGCTCTAATACATCTTGTTGGCAAGGGAGCCCACCCCCAATGAGATATATTGGATCAATCATCAGACACTCAACTCCTGAATGAAGACAGAATGAGGAGAAGCAGATGCTGAGTGAGGAACAGTGAAGATAAAATTGATTATTTCAGAAATGGCACAGAATTTTTAATTGATTGTATTGAAAAAGTTATGTATTTCAGTATGATGAAGCTGATACTAAATTTTCATGTTCAATGTAGTTCCCCCTTTAATTCTGTTCCTGTTTTGTGGTTACATGGACCAGTAAAATAATTGCTTATTGATTGTTGTGGGTTCCACGACCCTTGGCCACTAGTGCTTCTGCTGGAAATGAGCTGCAAGAAACCACTACTTCCACCATTGCAGCTGAGCTTTCCATCCAAAATATTCAGGGCCCAGGCATTTGCTTTGTTGTTCTGCTGCCTATAGAATAAACTCTCATCCTGGATTTTAGTTAATACTATAAATTGTACAGCTTTGAAATAGCAGTGTGCAGCTCTTCTCGATAAACTGAAGATGATGTAGGGGTCTGGTCAAAGATCCACAGCCTCCATCTTTCTATCACTAATGCCCTTTCAACCCAGTACATCCCAGTTGGCTGCAGCACTTTCCTATTCTATGTTATGATCACAGGGTCCATATTCCCTTATCCTGGCCAGGGTTTCCCTGATTAGAATCAATGGTTCCCATATGCCTGTCTTGACCATATTCAACCAGTTTCTGATCTGCCCAATCCCCCCCCCCAACACACACACACAATTTGCCCAAATTTCACTGCACATTTTTGACCTTTTTTCCTCTGCCCAATGACCTATTATGTTGTATTCCTTCATGAGAAGTGCAAGACATGTTCAGCTAAGGATGGATGTTGTTTGTCTTTTTCAGCTTCAAGAACTAGGGCACCCACCTAAGGAACTGGCAGGAGATTCTGTAAGTATTTGGGAGACTTACTGGCTTTGAAATTAAAGAGGGAAAGGGACAAGTGAAACAGGGTGAAAGCTTTATAGTAGTATTAGAACCTGAGTCCATTTGAATTCTTCCCTAAAATTAGCGCCAAATCAGTTTTTCATGGGCGGCCCATCTGTCGGTGCAGACGTCTGGGTTAAACTGGTCACCTCTGGAGGCGGGACAAAAGAATAAAGTCTGTAGCTCCTTTCCCCTGGTATCACTGGGTCTCTTTCTGCCGATAATCCCTTTTTCTTTTGTCCTGCAACAGGACGTTAGGACTATGGGTATTGTCCCCACTAAAATTATTATATTAGAGTAGTTAGGTTATTTAGCTAAGGGGAATGCGTGTGACCATTTCCTAGGGGCCTGGACTGAATTCCCCCTTGCCAGAGATTGCCAAGAGGGAAGTTCATGGATGCTGTGCTCACCAGCAACTTAGCCCAGGCAGGTAGGCCTAAATTTGGCATTAAGAGGAGTGGCATTACACCCTGCTGTAGCATGCCTTTATTGAAGTCTGGTTCCAGTTTCCCGGCGGCACTGCTGGAACAGCCGACATATGTAAGTTTTTCGTACACACTTAATTTTACTTGCACAGTTTCCATAGCAACCACCAGTTCACACTTGTTTCCACCTTCTGCTTCCTGCTGTGCTGCATTGTGCTTCACAGC
Organism: Xenopus borealis; assembly: GCA_024363595.1. Lineage (NCBI taxonomy): Eukaryota > Metazoa > Chordata > Amphibia > Anura > Pipidae > Xenopus > Xenopus borealis. Next base: position 119,727,281 of record CM044445.1, read on the forward strand.
AGATGTCTCATGGTGCACTATACAGCAGTTATTCAAAACGGGTTAGAAGAGCTGACTGGGAGGATTCTCCCCCCTATACTAAGCCCTACTACTCCCTTGTTAGCCTTGGGTTCTGGAGACCAGGCCACCCATCAAGTTTTATCTGATGCGGCCTTTGAGCCCGCGGATGACCAACCACAAGCCTCACAAGCTATGGCCTCAGTCAGTGGACCTACTATTCTGCAGGTTAAAGGGCAACATAACCAAATTACTGACTTAATTACTTGGTTTAAAATGGCTGTGTTGTGGCTGTGGTATTGCATTGCCATTTTCAGGAGAACATTTGTTTGGTCTAGAACTAAAGCAGATAATCACTGAAGTTACTGGGGGAAAGAGTGCCTTCCTCCCCCAAGAGAGACAAACTCGCCTAGACGCTAATCAAAAAGGTTGGGGAACACAAACCAACAGGCAGTGGAGTTCGGCATCCTGTTCCTTTCGCAATTGCAAAAACCAAGGCCAAACGTCATCCGTTTCCTACTACCCAGCCTTCCCGTCAGAGACAGAACAGGAAACCAGGACCTCAAAAACCGGACAACACATTAAGTTTAGTTCACACTGGGACCAGTAGAGGCCATTGGGGGACGGCTTCTTCTGTTTTCTCATGTGTGGCGAGACAACATACAAGACCATTGGGTGCTTCAAGAGGGCAACAAACTTCCTTTCCCTCCCAGAAGAGCATTCATGCTATCCTCTATCCCCCGAAAACCTGCAAAATACAAAGCCCTGATTCTTTGTCAGAGATGTTGCAGAACAATGTAATCGTCAGATTACACTGCATGTTCGATTGGGTTATTATACATGCAAAGAAGAGCAATTTACACCCTTCACAACAAATTAGTTTCTAGGAAAGATGTTTGATTCAAGGGCACAAACAATCTCTCTACCAGAAGACAAGCGGACCAACTTACAGCTCGTAACATGTCGATTTCTAGACAGTCAACCTCAGCAGAGGATTACCTAAGGTTACTAAGCCTCATGGTCCTTTTATTTGAGGCGATTCTGTACACTCACATTCACGTACGACCACTACAGACATCATTCCTCCGGGCTTGGTACAAGAACCACAAGGATCTCTCCCAGGCGATACTGCTCCGTGCAGAGGTGAGGCAGCAGATCAACTGGTGGATGGACAGTTGCAACCTGACTCTGGGCTGTCTTTGGGCACTTCCTCCATGGAAGGTGATCACTACAGATGCCAGCTTGACAGGCTGGGGAGCACCAGGGCCTCTGGTCCAAGGAGGGGGCTAGCCTGCACATCAATATTCTGGAACACAGGGCGGTTGGCAAGGCAATTTCACTGGTCACACCTTCTCGGTCCCAACCAGTCCAATCAGACGGTGCAACAACGGGGGCATACCTCAGCCAAGATTTTCGACTGGGCAGAGGGCAAAGTACCAGTGATATCTACATTCCAGGGGGTGAAAAACTGAGAGGCCGACTACCTCAGCAGGAACACTGTGGTCGCTCCATCCTGAGGTGTTCTAAGAATTGATCCACAGAATGGGCCAACCAGAGACATCATGGCATCTCACATCAACAAGAAGCTGCCCAGATACTGTGCAAGATCAAGGGACCCAGGGGCAGAGGCAATAGTTGCCCTGGTACTTCCTTGGTTGTTCCAGCTTGTTAACATCTTCTCTCCCTTTCCTCTTCTGCCAAGGGTGATCAGAAAAATAAAGAAGGAATCTGTACCAGCGTTATTGGTGGCTCCAGACTGGCCAAGACAGACTTGGTACGCAGATTTTGTTGCCATATCAGCATCCCCTCCATGGCGACTACCAGTACGAAACCTTCTGAGCCAGGGACCAGTACTTCACAACAGATTAAAAATCCTGAAGCTGTCGACATGGAACTTGAGGCCCAACTCTGGAGAGCTGGAGGATTCCCTGATGGAGCAATTAATACATTGCTCAAGGCCAGAAAACCATGTCCATGTCACGATCCTATCACAGAATTTAGAAAATATTTCACACATGGTGTAAAGATAATGGTGTAAGGTGGCAAGACTGTTCTACTCCTCAGTTTCTTGCATTCCTTCAGAAAGGGTTAGAAAAAGGCCTCAGTCTAGCGGCCCTGAAAACACAAACATCGTCTTTGTCTACACTTTTCCATTTCCAGTGGGCCCTGGTGCCGGAAGTTGTCATTTTTTTCAAGCAGTACTTCACATCAAACCACCCTTTAAGGATCCTACGCCTCCGTGGGACCTCAGTTTAGTCCTCAAGGTGTTACAGCGTGAACCATAGAACCTTTAAGATCCTTTGACATTAAGTATCTTACCTGGAAGCCTCCTAGCGTTTTGCTCGGCGAGACGAGTGTTGGAGCTTCATGCTCTGTTAATCAAGGTGTCTTCGTTCGTATTCCACAAGGACAAGACGGTGTTAAGAACAGAGATTGTGGTTCTTTTTCTATGCTCAGAACCTAAGAACGATGCAGAAAATGCCTGCACTGGATGTTGTGAGAGCTCTCAGAATTTACATCAAGAGATATTCTTTTCGGCGCCCGGATTCCTTACCAGTCACGTACGGACCTTTAAAATAGGGATTAGGTGCCTCAAAGAGAACTATTGCACGATGGCTCGTGGATACCATTTCCTACACCTACAAACAGGCGCATAAACCAGTACTCTTGCAAGTTCTGGCCCATTCAACCTCAGCAATTGGTACTTCTTGAGCCCTACAAAATTTGGCGTCTCCATAACAGATCTGCAAGGCAGCTACCTGGTCTTAGGTCCTTACTTTCACTAAGTTCTATAAACTCAATCCCTTTGCTTCCGTAGAGGCTGCTTTTGGGGGAAAAGTGCTCCAGCCAGTTGTTACTGCACACACTGCTTTTGAACGTCCCCAGATGTCTGCACTGACAGACGGCTGCCCCTGGAATAAGGGATTTTCTTACCGGTAAATCCTTTTCTCCTGGGCCTGTACTGTCCGTGCAATAAGCCCCTCCCTCCCCTTTTTTTGTTATGGAATGTAATGAATATTTTGTTACTTGTCTATTCTCCTTTTATCTCTCTCTTCCTGTCTATGCTACAAAAAAAATGATTATTGGCAGAGAGAGATCCCGTGATACTAGGGGAAGGGGAGGAGCTAAAGACTTGATTCTTTTGTCCTGCCTTCAGAGGTGACCAGTTTAACCCAGATGTCTGCACTGACAGTGCGGGCCCAGGAGAAAAGGATTTACCGGTAAGAAAATCCCTTTATTTTGGATTTGGTTGAACCCCTGAATCCTTTGTGGAAGAATGTTGTGACTACTAACACAAATCCTAATTTGCATATATAAATCAGAAACTGAAAGCATTAAAGGAGAAGGAAAGGCTAAAATGAATTAAGCTTTATCAGAAAGGTCTATATAAATACACTAGTAATCCCTCAAATTAATGCTTTGAAACACCACATTTCTTTCTTTCAGTTGTGTACACATGGGCTTCTGTATCAGACTTCCTGTTTTCATCTTAAACTTTCAGGGCTAGGGCTTGAGCATGCTCAGTTTGCTCCTCACCCCCCTCCCTTTTCCCCCTACCTGCTGTAATCTGAGCCCAGAGCTATGAGTGAGCAGGGAGAGACTCTGGCAGGAAGTGGTCACTCCAAGCTAATATGGCAGCTGCTATACCAAACAGAGAGAGCTTCTAGAGCTGTTTACTCAGGTATGGTAAAACATTCTACAGAATAAATATAGTGTTCTAGATTGCACTATGGTGGCTAATCTGTCCGCAATGAACTGCTTCTGTAGCTTTCCTTCTCCTTTAAAGGAACAGTTCCGTATAAAAATGGGGTAAATAGGTTGTGCAGAATAAAAAATGTATCTAATATAGTTTGTTAGCCAAAAATGTAATGTGTAAAGGCTGGAGTGACTGGATGTGTAACAGAATAGAAAATTACTTCTACTTTTCAGCTCTCTAACTGTGAGTTAGTCAGTGACTATAAGGGGGGCCACATGGGACATAACTGTTCAGTGAGTTTGTAATTGATCCTCAGCATTCAGCTCAGATTCAAAAGCAACAGTTATGTCCCATGTGGCCCCCCTCAAGTCGCATGATTTTTAAGGATTCAATTCAGTCAGGCACGGGTAGTCGAGGCAATTTCGAGCGACTTTGAAAAACGCGTTGCCACGTGTGAATAGGCGCAGGCGGGTGGCAAGCCATTCAGGGAGATTAATTGCCTCAAAGACGCGGCGATTAGTCGCCAGGCGACTGATCTCCCTGAAATCTTCCCGTGTGGCCTAGCCCTTAGGAATACCAGATGCTTGGGGAGAGGGGGTTTATTAGCGAGGAGGGTTGTAAAGTCAGTTCCTACATGGGAATTCGCTGCTTGTGCCCAGCCTTTTTTTATGGGGAAAATAATCTTTACAAAACAGAATATCGACTCATAGGGGGTACATTATCCTTTATAATACCAGTGCTACTGCAAGTTCCCTGCATAACCCAGCCTGCAGCCTTGTGCCTTTATATGGTCACACCCCTCAGTGACTTCTAATATCCTTATCATTTACAGTAGGGGGTACATTATCCCTTATAATACATGAGTGATACTCAGAGTTCCCTGTATAACTCAGCCTGCAGCCTTGTGCCTTAACCATTCAGTGACTAATAGTGACTCTCATTCTCTCGCTCGACCATGAGCTTTTATTAATTACGGTCTCTTTCATTTGTCCTTAGCCTCCAGGCATGAACTTTGACCTTGATGGAGTAAATTTGGCTGGCTCAGGAAGCACCAATGGGGAACAGTGTCTGATCATGTGACGCCTGCCTGAAGCATGACTGTAACCTGATCCTTTCTAATTCTATTCCTGGACAATAGAGGGGTTGTTGGGAGATGTCGTTGGTAGAATGAAGCTCATTGGGTTCCTGCAGTACATTAAGGAAAGATGCAACCTCCAGGCACCCTCCTCCCAGTAGAATGGCACATTCTGGTGCTGCCTTATGTTACTAACAATGGAAACTAAGGAATAATTCAGTGATCTGTAACTGTGGGCACACATGTGTAAACCGCTTTTAATGGCATGTAGCATAACCTCTTTTAAAAAAAAAAAAACAAATCGCCTTTACAGACTCTCAACATGGCGACAGTTCTCTTCAACATGGACGTTGGTTGCACAAGTGGGACCACCCGTCCTAATTGGTGCCTTTCGTCGTAAATAGAGACCGTGGTTGGTACAGTTGGATAGGAGAATGGGCCATGCAAGTTTCTGATGTGCAAAACTCGAAATAAAATGTCTTCAGTTTAACTAAAATTGAATGAATATTAATCAAACAAATGATTTATGCTTTCAAAGTTGGCCACAGGGGGCTGTCATCTTGTAACTTTGTTAGACATCTTTGCAAGACCAAGACTGTGCACATGCTCAGTGTGATCTGGGCTAAGCTTAGGGATCATCATAAATTGTCAAAACAGGGAAACAAACAAAGCTGCTGGAGTTCTGTGTGGCTGTATAGTAAGGCGGGCGCTCCCCCTGCTGTTCATAAGTTTGATTGTTTCCCTGAGGGACCATAATTCCTATCCACAGAAGTAAACGAAGGGAGAATTATACTGCATATAGTCAGGTTTATTATAAAAATGTTAGACATTTTTAATTAAAGTATATTGGAGATAGGTTTCTTTTTCATTAAAGAAGGTAAAAATGGAATTTCATTTTTTTTTTGCCTTTCCTTGTCCATTAAGGATATTTTGCATGTCTTTGTTATTTATATAGGGTTCATTTACAAACGCAGTGGTTCCTATACACATCCTTACTACTCTCTCCTAGCATCCATTCTCCTGTTCAGCCTGCTCTAATGAATTGCAGGACATTATGGACACAATGGAACCCCTATATTCAAAGCCTTTTAAAGCTCATACCAATTCCAGGTTCCCTTAAAGGGATTCTGTCATCATTTTTATGTGTAGTTTTTATATCTAAATGACACTGTTTACACTGCAGATAATTCATTCTACAATATAAAATTTCATACCAAGTATATATTTTTAGTTGTAATATTGGCGTGTAGGCTCATTCTCAGGTCATTTTGCCTGGTCATGTGCTTTCAGAAAGAGCCAGCAATTTAGGATGGAACTGCTTTCTGGCAGGCTGTTGTTGATACCACTCCTACTTGCAGTAAAGAGTAACTGAAGTTCATCAGAGCAGAAGTCACATGACTTGGGACAGCTGGGAAACTGACAGTATGCCTAGCCCCTTGTCAGATTTCAAAATTAAATATAAAAAAAAATCTGTTTGCTGTTTTGAAAAATGGATTTCAGTGTAGAATTCTGCTAAAGCAGTTTTTCCCATCACATTATCCCTTTAATGTGTTGCTCCTAAATTCTATTAGGCAAATTGTGAAAATGGATCTTTGCAGCCAAAAGTTGCCCTTAGAAAATGAACCCTTACGTTTTCACAAAGAGTTGATTTCTATGATCTCTCGAGATTTGCCCAGGGCTGTTACTTCCACACCAACTATTGTGGGGGAAGATCCGACCCCTGTGGGGTCATCTGGTAGTACCCTGGGACATGAGACTACTGGTGCTCTCTAGACATGCTGCATATGTAGCTACACTGACTCTTTATAGGTAAAAGCACTAAAAAGTCTAAATGAGGTACCAAATTGGTCCTTTACCCACCTAAGATATTGACCCATAACACTCTCCTCCCTTATCATAGGCCAATGTCCACCACAGTCCCTTAATCATCTCAGATATTGACCAGTTGGGATCTACTCTCTTATTCTAGGCCATTGTCCAGCCCGATCCATGGTAATTGCAGGGACACTGCTCATGAGTGGGGGCTAGGGTATTTGTGTGGTACAAGGGTTTTTAGTAATGCATGGGGGGCTGATCCCAGTTTTAATTTTGGGGATCCTACTTTTAACCCAACAGCTGCCACATGAGTCTCTGCTGTAAATTCAGTTTCTATGTGTTCCAGGGAAGAAAAACATGGTGATAAAAGTACCCACACCGCAAGAGCATTTTCTACTAATAAGTGACAGTCAACAATGGGCCAGGGAGGAATTAGCTGAGAAATTTCCGGGTGTCACCCACGAATTTTCGCAGGCGTCCAACAAATGGACACCAGTGTCAAAATAAGTTGCACGCCAGCATCAATAAATTGGTCGCCGGCGCTCATTTTGACGCCTTCAAATTGACGCTAGAGTCAAAATCAGAAAAAAAAATTGCAAAACGCTGATTCACAGAAATTCGCCCATCGCTAGTGACAATAAAATCAGAGAAAATGGAGGGGACGGAACCTGTTACATTTTGTTTGCTATGGGCCTAACTCTGATCTGTGCATCAGCTTCCCTGTCAGTTATTTTGATATATTTTTTCACAATTTAGGAGAAATAATAGGTGAAATATGGGACTTTTTTATCCACAATGGTATTGGATGGTCCCGATGTTTTATGTGACAGCTAAGCCCTCATTTTGCCTGATTTACTGACCAAAATGAGCTGATTTAGAAGACTGCGTAAAACAGACCAAAATAATTTTGCCATTTTAGTCCCCTTTCACAGTGGCATTAGAGAGTGTGTTTGTTATTTGGCAGACAAGCCCCAGAGGAGTCACAATTACAGGACAGAACAGGGGCTAGTTTAGGAGAAAAGTGGTGAAAAACTGGGTGAAATTGACCAAAAGTCTTTTTGCTTTTCCTTTGATCTGGTCCCAACCCTGTCAGTTCCGCAGCAGAAAGTTTCTTTGCCACGTTTCTGTGTTTCACGCCAGTGTCCGACACTGTTTCACGCATAAACTTATTTTGGGTTCCAATGCAGGGTTTTTATAAATTTTTTTAGGCTCAAAACTTGGGCTAATTTAGGGCATGGCAAAAAGCAACCATTAGAGAAAAAAAAGAAACAATTGGTTTTTAGGTATTTAAAAAAATCTTTTTTGTGCACAAACTAATTATAGTGAAGATAATCTCTGAGTTTGACCAAAAGTTTTTAAGATTTTTGCCTTTGAAAACTAGTACCAGATTTTTATTCACAAAATATAATGGGTGAAATATTCCAACAGTAATCTTTAATTTTTAGGTTTTTTTTTGGAATTGGAGGGTCCCAACTAACACAATTGCCAAGTATATAGCTATGGGGCTTTTCTTCCTACATTTAGTTGCTTTAAATTCAACAATTTTGTCAAAACTAACAACTTTATTTGCTTTGAGGGAAACATCATCGCTCTGGTGTGTGTGTGTATATATATATATATATATATAGTAAAAACTGTAAGGTTTCATAGGTTACATTACAGTGAATGAGGATTGTGACATCATCACTTTTGACCTTGGGACATAATCTCTATTGACATTGGCCATTGTGACATCATCACTCTGCCCATTGTGACATCATCACTCTGCCCATTGTGACATCATCACCACATGGAGCTATAAAACTGTACAGCTGGCATTTAATTTCAGTTCATTTGATTTCTAGAAATTGAAGTGAACACATTATTCATTTTACCATATCTAATATCATAATGCATCGACATTTATTTATCATTATAATCGAACTATTTACTTTATTTATGCATACCACATCAGGTAAGATCATTTTCTGGCTTTTTACCCCTGAAACATTAACTGGCTCTGTATGTTTTATCCAATCAGTCATATATATATCAATGTAAGATTAGCGAGTTCATGAATGGAATTTAGTAGGCGCCTCTGTTGCAGGATGAGGCAGATAGAGACTGC
>CM044445.1:119770231-119802657 GCA_024363595.1 Xenopus borealis
TATCATGTATAATTTTTCAGTAGAGCCAAGCTGAACATACATTCTAATAGAAAGGATCTCCAAACATTATGGCAGGGGTATTGACATGAGAGCAGCTTTGTTTAGGAACATTCCTAGCTCTTTAAAGTCCCTGTGTGTGCCCTGCTGAAATCAGCTTTTGATCCCCACTTTTTCTGAGTAAACACAATGTAGGAGGTAAGGAGAAGTGCAAATCCACATTTCAATTAAAGGACAGCAGTGGGAGTGACAGCCCCATAGAAACACATATCTGCTGGAGGTGTGGGATCTTCTCTCCAAATATGCACAAAATACACACATTTCAGGCAGGTACTCGTTTGTTCTGTTTCATGAGTGGGTTGAACATTGGATAACCCTTTACACGTTGAATCGATGTTGCAGACACAAAAAAACCATCATGCCAGTGTTGTAAATTGTTCCCTTTCAGGGTTTTTCTGTGTTTTGTGCTAGCAAAAACTTTTAAAAATGTATAAATGCATCAGTTGTAAGTATATGTGCCATGGCTACCATAAACATTAGTGGGACACCTCCCTAGCATGGCCATGCCTCAGATCTACTTCATCCCACCCACAGAACCACCAAAACTGTGATCTGCCCTGACATTTGTCCTCCTGTGGGTGAAACCAACCACAGGAGTAATGCTGCCCATACACCAGCTATGATGATAGGTCAGCCCCACCAGAGCACCCTGACATATCAAGTACACCTAGAACCAAACAACCCACCACAGGCCTATTAAATGGTAACTGTCTATGGCATCTTACAACAGCCCATCTGGAATTTTCCAGAACCTACAGATTGCCAGTCCAGCTCCTGATCACACTGCTTTATCAGTATCTAGATAAAGATTGGCCAAAAAGGTTAGAAAGTTCAGATGGGCAAGGAGCTTATTGATATGGTCCTCTCCAAACTAATCTTCATAGGACCCCAGTAATATCTGAAACTTAGCCTAGAGGCTATATGATCATATCAGCTGTTGGTGGCACACAATGGTATGGCTTGTGGGAAGCCAACCCCAAAGGGGCCATCATCAAAACATCTTGTCCCAGCCTCAAAAGGCATTTGAAATATCTTCCATTCAGTCACTTCTAAACTAAATCTCCCTGTATCTTGCTGACCAGTCCTTCCAGTGATGAAATGCTTGGAGTCATAGTTCAGCAACAGAAAGAGTACAGTAGCTACATTGTCTGTTTGTGTAAACTGCCAGTTCATGCTTTTGGCAATCTCTGGTGTAAACAGACCATCAGCCAGGTGTGCATTCCCTAAAACTTGCTTGGGATAGAGAAACAAAGGGCTTCCCAATATAGAAACCAAACCGTGTATTCCAAGAACAATCTATATTGTTTATTCAAGAGCAAAAAGGCAAATTCCACATGCACCGGCTTGAAGGCAGAGTTCAGTGGCAACTAAGTAGATGCTCAGAAGGACAAAGGAATCTAAATGAGAAACCTATTTCCTGGGTGCAGAGAAAATATATGGATTAGACACCTGACTGCTCTGAAAAGCATATGGCGGCCACAAACATGGGTAGTCCATGAGCAGAGCATTCCTTCACCATTTACCAGTTAATCTGGCCCATTGTGATAGGTTTGCACAAACGTTGTGTGCTCTGTGCTTGGGTAATATACTGTAATTAGTTCTGCCTGTAAATCTGTAAGAATAACTCTCTACCCTGGGAAGGTTCCCACTGGAACATTGTTGATGAAATTTGCTTCCATTCAGTCACAAGAGCATCAGTGAGGTTGGGCACAGTTGCACTATATGGCCAAAAGTATAGGGACTAATAATATAGGGACAGCAGCATCTCATACCCAAACGCATGTTTACTAAGATTGGAGATAAATATCTGGAGAGATTTCTGGAGATGTTGCCCATAGCAACCAATCGGCGATTAGATTTAAACAGCCACCTATAAGTTAGCAAAGATCTGATTGGTTGCTATGGGCAACATCTCCAGAAATTTCTCCAGATATTTATCTACAATCTTAGTAAACATGCCCTCAAGGGTATTAATACAAAAGTTTGCTTGGCTGCTATAACAGCCTCTACTTTTCTGCAAAGGTTTCCCACTAGATTGTGGGACATTCTTTTTGGGAATAATATAAACTTTCCTTTGCTGCTATTACAGCCTCTATTCTTCTGAGAAGATTCCCGCCAGATGTTGGGACATTGATGGTGGGATTCATATAAAGTAACATTAATGTAAACTTTCATTTTCTGCTATAACAACCTCTACTCCTCTGAGAAGGTTCCCACTAGATGTTGGACCAACATTGTTGAGTTTGCAAAAGTACTGATATTATTGATATTGGGGGTCAGCCCTGGCTTGCAGCTAGTGTTCCACTTCACCCCAACGAAATTCAGTTGGATTAAGGTCAAGGCTCTGTGAAGGCCAGCCAGGTTCACTCCTATCTTAGCAAATCCATTCTATGTGGACCTTGATTTATGCACAGGAATAGGAAACCGCCTTAACCGAACTGTTCCACAAAGTAGGAATCATGGAATTATAAGGTGTGTCTTTGGACATTGGAATGATATCCTGAAATATCTAACCCTGGAAGGTGCTTGAGCCTGTAGAGCAGTGGCACTCCTTGTCTGAGCTCCAAATGATGTGGGTGAATAATTCAGATCTTGAAGTTGTGCTTATCATGGGGTTTCTGTCCATACATGCAGCTCTGCTACAGGGCCAGGAGCAAGTAGAAAGGTGCAGGCCCAGACAGGATGAGATGAGGGTCAGGACACGTTGCACAGGTTGATATTAGGGAGTCGCCTTGAGGCATTGGCTTGCGCTGTGCTCCACGGGCAGGTCTGCTCCAGTGCTGTTTAGCTGTAAATATACAGTATATATATATATAAATATATATATATATATATGCGGCTGTATGATCTGAAGGCAGCTCCATGTGCTGAAGCCTTAGTGACTCCTGGAACTACAATTCTCACATCACAAATTTACCACCGTCAAATGGGAAATACTCAACTGAATGTATCTTTAGTTCCATTCTTGCCATTTCTCTGCTGTCTCATTTTAGTCTTGTTTACCGGACACCAGGCATTCAAATTTGAAAATAAATACAAGTGCCCCGGGAAGCGGCCCTTTGCAGCGTAGGAGAACCAGATATAGAAAAAGAAAGTTCATTTTCCTGAGAGCAGAGGATAAAAGCACAGAACTGTCAGGGTTGTTATGTCTCATTTATTTCCCGTCCCGTCAGAGCTGTCATATAAGTCACAGGGGGCCCTTCAGTCTCCCAAAACGTCTTCAAAGCCCACAATGGGTAGTCGTGAAACAGGCCGAGTGGGCATTGACTGTGGTCAAACTGTAATCATGTTGATATCAAATAAAATCAACTTAATTATCAGTTAGGGCACCTCATACAAAATGGTTCCAGCCTGATGTTCTCCTGACTAACCTAAGTAACTTGTGATAATCTCAGCTTGGCGTTTGTATGGAATCCCTGGGAGAAGTTGATCGAGTTCAATAAACATATTTTCTGCCCAACGAGTTTTCTATTGATACCGTACGACTGTGACCAAGGATCTGTAGCCTGTCCAACTCGCTTCCTTCCACACTCCATGTGACCCAAAGAGAGGTCCCAGTGGCCTCACTGCCAATTGAACCTATTGAAAATCGCTGTGAATAGTTATGAATAGACAAAAGGCACAATTGTCCACGTCTGGGGGTGGCATTCACCCCTCAGTCTATACATCTATCTACCCGGCCTGGTAACATTAGCAGTAAATCAGAATGGCCGCTACAGAGCATTCATTTATTATCCTCCAGTTCATTGAATAGACACATAGCCCTGATTGCCCTGGCCAGGCAGAACTACTCCCTACAATTATCTCCTTGTCATACTGTAAATATACAATCAAGCTGACATCTAGATAAGGAGACAATTATGTCTTTGTCTTGATATCAGCCTGCCTGGGTATTTATATATAGATCTATTTACTGAGTGTATCCTTATCTTTATCCCTCCATAGTGCTACTTGTTTTACTGCTTGTTACAGAATTCATAATTCATAATAAGACCTGTTGGGTTGCTGCCTACTGCCCTATAGAACTACAGATCACAAGAATAAATAAAATAAACCTGATCTATCTGGAAGGTGACTCTAAAGGTGACCATACACAGGTCGATAAAAGCTTGTGAAAGATCAAGTAGGCGGCTTATTGGCCAGTGTATGGGGGCCCTCTGATGGGCTTCCACAACCAATATCTGACCAAAAACCAGGCAGGTTAAAAATCCTGTTGGGTCAAGTACCACCTTCATTTCTCTCATTGTGATTGGAATGTTGGCCCGTAAAGACCAGGATCAGATCAGCCTGATTTCACCCAATGGAGGTGGCCATATTGGAGCAAGATCTGCTTGTTTGGGTACCTCTCCAAAAAAGCAGATTTGCACATGTGTGACTGTACAGCTGCCAATTCGGGCCCTTCAGACTGATTCTGCAGCTTATCTGCTTGAGTGTGAGGCCCTCTATCAGGCCCACCTGGCTGACAAATTAGCCAGATATTGATGGGGCAGGTTTGACTTTCATGTCAGAGCAAGGACCACATAGACAACTATTATTGATGCAGCACTCCCTCCGATGGCTTATATTCCTATTGTTAAAATCCAATAGTTTGGCTCTAGGACCAAACTATCGGATTGCCCCAATATCTCCCATCTTAGGTGTTCATATGGGAAGACATATATAGTGTATGGCCCGGTTTAGTTGGAAGGATCTATTAGGCAAGATAGAAATGCCACCAAGTAGGCTTCTAATCTGGATCTCTGTACCATGAGCCTATTTATAGTGCTGGGCATATACCTTAAGAACTGCTTGTTGTGGGGAGGTTGCAATATGACTAAATCATGCTGGCCCAGCATATGGGTGGCCAAATTGGGCCGATCTGGCCTTTGGCCTCTGGGCAAACCATTGGATCACAACGAAAACCTATGCTGTAGTGATGTCGTGTTGACCCGCAACCGGCATGACCCTCGGTTCGGTGTGGGCTTGGGTTGTATTATTGGGTGCGACCTGTACCCGTCATGGACACCCAATATTCAACCCGAACCCGCACCGAACCACAGGTCAATCTGCGGGTCATGTGGGTTGCGGGTCAACATGCACATCACTACAATGCTGATCCATCAGGAGAGGACCACATCAATGAGTTTATGTGGTGCTCTCTTTAGATAATTTTCTAACCAGCCCTAGAGATGTTGTATGAGAAAGGCCAGCTTGTGAGTAAGTGTCTTTACACATGTAGGACTTGCAGTGCACATGAACATTGGCACAATAAAACAGCTTTTTTACTTTTTATACTTGGCCTGTATGTTGGAGTTCCTACAAGCCCAATATTGTACTTCTACGATGTTCTGCTTCCTTAGCTGAAAGATTGGGCCTTGTCACCCAAACCCATCAAACACACTGGTGAACTTACTGTTGATTTCATATATATATATATATACGGGGGTTTTCTATAAAGAGTGTCCAACAGAATCCATAAGTTGACTTGGCAGCCTACGTTGACCTAAGTATGGTCACCCTAAGAGTTGGAGTAAAGGGGAATGTGCTGCTGAAGAATGAATAAAGGGACACTGGGTGTTTTGGGTGGATCACATGCTTGTGACACTATTTTCCAGCAGAGAAACATATAATGGGGCTTATTTAATGGCTAATCACCCACATTTCTCTATTTCTTCTCTTTAGCATACTAGCATATGGCACTATCTAAGTTGCTGGGTAGCAATGGACATAGGCATAAGGGGGGTACATATGTTTTCTGGTAGGCAGGTGAGGCATTGGGAATCCCCTTGTTAGACTTGTAGAGCGTCTATAATAATGTCTGAGAAAAAGCTCACTCAGCATATAGGTAAATAATTCAATATCTGATCCCCAGGGGCTGGATACATAGGTGTGGCCCCCAACACCTCCAAAGGGAGATACAGATTTATTGTTCTCAGATCTGTAGGGAAAATTTCTCCCTTACCCCATAAACCTATAAAAAGATATCATAGTTACATAGTGTTGAAAAAAGACAAAGTCCATCAGCTTCAACCCCTCCAAATGAAAACCCAGCATCATACACACCCCACCCTACTTTCCCATAAATTAGACCCACGCCGCATTTTGGGGGAGGGGGGTGTTAGACAGGGATGTGCCCAACATGATGTATGTTTATGGCAAAGTGAAAAGAAATTAAATTATGACTAGAGGGGAAGCTGGGATAGTTTATGTACCCATTAAGTGTTTGAGAAATCATCACACAACATCACGAGGAATGTTTGGCTTCCTAAACCAGGTAACAATAATATTATAATAAATTCAGTGAGGCGAGTTGTGATCTACTCCATCACTGCCAAATAACCCCAATTTGCTAGGATGTGTCAAAGACACCAAAAAGAATGGGCTTACCCAAAAGGGAGAGGGGTTTTAATTTGGATCAGAAAGGTCAATACTCGGTATGGTGGGCAGGGCTGCCAACAGGGGCTCAATACAACAACATTTTCTGGGCCCCAACCCCGACCCCTTCTACCCCACAGTAAAAAGGCCACACAGACACAAACTGTAAAACAGTAAGGATTATAAAGCCTGTCGCTGCATCAAGGTAGAATTTGCCTGCATTTCTAATAAGAGTCATTTGGTTTAATCAATTGGTCAAAATAAAAACAAATCTACTAGTGGCCTGGGCACCTACAAAAGTAAAAAAAAAAACATTGGTGGTCCCCCCCCCTACAAATTAAAAAAAACCATTGGTGGTCTCCCCACATGCTACAAGTTAAAATAAATAATTGGTGCTCACTCCCCCCCAAGTTAAAAAAAAATCATTGGTGGTCAGGCCGCCCCCGACAAATTAAAAAAAAATATTTTTGAACTTTGTTGGCCAGGGTTCCCCCATACTTTACTAACTTCATTAACAGCCCCCCCAGGACTGTCAGGAAAATGCAGACTTCAGAAGGGAGGGCGAGAACTTAGGTGCCTGCACATGCCGGCATCATCTTCATGCTAGCAGATTTTCTTTATTGCTGATTGATCACCAAAGTCTAAGTCCCGGTACAGCTGCACTGGGATTGGATGGGCCAAGTTTGAACTTCCCCTCCAGCCTATCCAATCCCCATGCAGCTTTCCCAGAACTTAGGCTTCAGTGACCAATCAGCAATGAAGAAAATCTGCTAGCATGAAGATGATGCTGGCATGTGAGCTCCCGCCCTCCCTTTCAAAGTCTGCAGCTCTCTGACAGCACAAGTTGATGGGCTGGGCTCCCTAAGCCACAACAAACCAAAGGGCCCAGGACAACTGTTCCCCCTGTACCCCCATGATGGCAGCCCTGATGGTGGGGAACACAGGGGTGTTAGGCTATGGCCACTGATTCTCAGCCTGTGGATACATGCAGGTCAAGAATCAGCCCCTACGCTACGGTTTTTAGACTTTTTAAATTGAAGCCCCTAGAGGTCCAATCTTTGTTTCAGGATCCCCTTAACTGACAACAAGTTTAAAAATATAGCTTGTTTTAAGAATATATGGGACAGTGTCTCAATCTTAACTGACTTTCAAGCTGAACTTTCCGGTGTATCTAACGAGCACTTAGGATTTTTTACTCAAATTAGCCTTCAGGCTGAACCTGTACTGCTACTGTTCTCCGTACCACCATGGGGGACCAGCTCCACAGTTTGGGAACTACTGCTTTATGTTACAGAGATTTTCTTTTCCCATCCCCCCATTCACCTAAAAGCCTTCATCATTAGCTTCCAGTTCCTTAGACATGTACCAGGTGGGAAACTTGGAAACCTGTACCATTTCTTGTTGACCTTGGTGTAGAGACCAGGTGGTGACATGTTGTTCCTTATGCAGAATAGACTTTATGGCATTATTTTCTACAAGTTCCACCATGAAAGGTGAGGTTGAAATCTTACATGGACAGGTAGCTGTTCTAATGATGGCCAACACTCTAGGCGACCAACTTTTTATCTTGCTAATGTGTCTTCAAAGTACTAAAACAGACATGGGACATTATAGTTTTCTTCATTATGATAGATATTGATTTTGGTTGGCCCTTTAAATTGCATTTTCCAGAACTGGTTTCCAGATGGTTCCCAGCTACAGCATTATTCCTCCATACCACGTGACTGGGTGTAGATATTCTTTGTTGCTAGAAGGTTATCAATAAACCTTCAGAGGTGCCAGATTAGGAGCGGGCCGGGCTCCAGTGAAAGGTTAAAGTCAACAAGGGCAAGTACAGGGAGTGATATAACGCTCATAGCTACAGCTGGGGAAAGGTTCTCTAGGATGTGTACTCTGTGCTGAACAATTCCCACACTGGTGTTTGGGAAATACCAGGGCCTATTTTGATTCCCAGTCCAGTCCTGCCTGCTAATAAACTGCAGTCATTCTGAGCCTTGGACCACCATCCAGGCCAACCTAAAGACTCTATTCTGCACCAAAATGCATTTCTTAGATCTATATACAAGTTACTGGTTATTCTCGGACTTGTTCTCCATTGATTGTGCTTACCCACTATCTGAATCTCACCAAAACAATGGGGTGGGGTTTGATTTGTCTTTCAATTCTCTACCATCATCAAGAAGGCCCATGCCCCAGATCCACCAACCCAAAGGAGGACCTCTTTGGACCTGCTACCCAACCCTCAGGGGGTGTCTTCATGGAAGCCAGCCCTATACCCCATTGTGAGCTACATAATGCAGATGTGACGACACTATAGGAGACACATCAATAACAATAACACTATCGATATTTGTTTATTAGTTCCTAGATGGCCCCAAGCAGCTAATCAGTATCTTGATTAATGGTGAAACAACCCTATTGGGTTCATTGATCCCTGGTTTTTCGTTTTTCCTATACCTCAAATAACCCTTTCACACAGATAGTATTTCAGTATTTCTCAGTTTCACTGATGGTTACGCCTTTAACCACTTTAACTCAGAATGATATTTCTCACCATAATGTACTTTTATTGTCTGTGGGAAATACAGGGCAAAAGAAACTGAAATGTGTGTTGTGGTTTCCTCCACATACAGTATATAGCTCCTGTGTACTAGAATCTCAGAATCTCAAGGGCAACATGAAGGGGCTGATTAGAGAATGAGAGGGATTATGATGGAGGCGATAATTGGCAGCCAAACAATCTTCCAAAAAGATTTATCCAAAAAAAAACAATTCTTGACCTATCCCTTTCTTTGGTTATAGAAGAAGGCTTCCATAGCCTGTGGGATGGGTTGGCAAATTAATATAGATATGGGGATAATGTATCAATGATTAGTGATTTGTAGCAAACAGTAACGTATATCTAAGAAGGTTTCCCAGTATAGACGATTGTTAGTGTTTAGTGCTGTCGCTGATCTGCTCTGAGCACTAACACGTCATTGGAAACAGTGGAGCACACAGGCAAAAAAAAAGTATAATTTAAGCATCCAGTTTCTTGAGTAATTTGGTCTCTGTTTGATGGACTTTGCAGGAATCTTCCCAGCAGGAACTATTCCAGTTACCCCATCAGTATCGGCCAATGGAGTGAGCCAAGAGAAGACAACGGACCTTCTGCGCTGCTGACCCAAACCAAGCACGGGTACCAGAACCAGACGACCAAGCTGGAAGCCTCTGATAATATGAGTGACTTTTGGCACAAGCTGGGCTGCTGCGTCGTAGAAAAGCCACAACCAGTGAGTACAACCAGCTTCTTAAAGGGGTGGTCCACCTTTAAATTAACTTTTTCAATTGGCCTTCATTTTTTTATTTTTTTATCTTCTGACCATTTTCAGCTTTCAAATGGGGGTCACTGACCTCATCTAAAAAAAACAAATGCTTTTTAAGGCTACAAATGTATTATGTTATTGCTACTTTTTAAAAGTCCTCTTTCTATTCATGCCTCTCCTATTCATATTCCTGTCTCTTTAAATGTCTTTAATGTTTGCCATGGGGCAGGCAGTAGGTACAGGGCCTTGTTGAGAACCAGCAGATTGCACCTGTTTTTGCACTTTGCCTCTTGCTTTGCACATAGTAAATTACCGCTTTAGAGCTTCTTAGCGCAGATCACAGGTCAAATGAAATTTAAAGGGGAAATATAATTCCAATGCAGCCTTGCAGCATATGGGTCCTAGGTTCGATTCCAGCCAAGGCACTGATCAGCATAGAGTGTGTTTAAGACGTGCTTTCAGATCAGTGGGTTCTCTTACCTCTGTCCTTGGGTCCCACTGCACATGCGCTTCCTACGGGTGGTCCTGAGTTCATTGGGCGCCTGACGCTTGCACATCTCGCGTGCATCAAGACGCTCACATTTGACACCAAATTTCCTTTAAATTAATTTTTCTTCCTGTAACAGTGTCCAAGCTGGCTTCTGTTTACAGATCCCACATAAGCGTTCTATATTTGATTGATTACTCTGGTATTTTGACTCCTGCCTGTTTGCCTTTGATTCCTGCCTTGACCATACCTCCCAACTGTCCTCTTTTTAGAGGAACTGTCCCTATTTTGACAGCTCAACCTGCAGTCCCTCAATTGTACTGGAAAGTCCCTCTTTTCTCTGCACTGAACAGCCAGAAAAAAAAACAAAGTCTCTAACTTAATTGGCTTTTGGCAGAGAGCCCCGAACAGCTAACAGGTGCAAATAAGATCCTTTGTAACAATGTAACAATAAGTAATTGTAACAGTTTAGATAAGGAGAAATATTTTCAAACCTTTCATAACCTGACAAATTTTGAAAAATGAACATGGAAATTAGGGGGCGTGGTCACAAACATGGGAGTGGTCAAAAAAATTTGCAGCGCTATGTGCGAAAAGTTTTTTTGTCCCTCTTTTTACTTCCAAAATGTTGAGAGGTATGCCTTGACCTTTTTGCTCGTTATTTGAATAGGACCCTGCCTGATCCTTGCTGGCCAGGGCCGTATTTATATTGTGTACCCGAGGGTCTGTGCCTAGGGGGGCAGGTTTTGGGGGGGCAGCCCAGGTTTTGGGGGGGCAGCCCTCTGGTGCCTATAGATGTATTTTAAATTCGGCCAGGTACTTCCGCAACATTGGTATGTGTGACGTCACGTAGCACGTAGGGTCGTATTTAGGTCTGATGTATAGGGCAGCATCGGACCTAAATACAATTCAGTTGCTGGTTCCGCTGCACAAACTCTCACTCTACTTATTCCCTGTTGGTTCCGCAGCAGAAAACCCGGGGAATTGACAGGGTTACCCTTGTGCATCTAGAGTTCCAGCAGTTATTAAAGGTTCCTGACTGAGACATTACAGTGTCTATGTTAGTCGTGTATCTGTTTTTTTCTGTTTACAGGCAGATTAATGTGCCCCCGATACAACTCCCCCTAGTGTGTGACTATATCATGAGCTCCCATAGATATATCCCATAGATATTGCTTTCAGACCTTCCCAAATCATGAACATAAAGAGAGTAGGTAACTGTTTGTATATTAGTTGCGTCCTTAAAGAGAATAAGGAACATATATAAAAGAACATACACAGGGAGGCTGCTTTATAATTAATGAGAAGGACAAATACATTTAAGGTTAATCATTGACTCGCTGCTTCAGTTCGGGCCCCTCGCTCCAGTTCTTATACTGGAATGTCTTGGGCTCTTTCCGCATTCCCAACATGAGTGCTGGCATTCAATCTCCCCCCAGTGAAAACATTCCTCTTTCCTGCTTATTTCGTGCCTGTTCTGGGGAAGGGGGGGCACTAAAGCCCAATTAGGCAGCTCAGTCTCCATATCATGTCGGAAAATATACTGTTAGCTTTTGTATCTGGGCCTGTCCCACCAGAACATCCAGACGTTTCCCTACTTTCCCAATACAGGTATGGGACTTGTTATCCAGAATACATGGGATCTGGGGCTTTCCAAATAACGGATCTTTCCATAATTTGGATCTTCATACCTTAAGTCTGTTAGAAAATCATATAAACATTAAATAAAGCCAATAGGCTGGTTTTGCTTCCAATAAGGATTCATTATATCTTAGTTGGGATCAAGTACAAACTACTGTTTTATTATTACAGGTATGGGACCTGTTATACAGAATGCTCGGGACCTGGGGGTTTCTGGATAACGTATCTTTCCATAATTTGGATCTTCATATTACTACTAGAAAATCATATAAACATGAAATAAAGCCAATAGGCTGGTTTAGCTTCCAATAAGGATTAATTATATCTTAGTTGGGATCAAGTACAAGCTACTGTTTTATTAGCAGTATGAGACTTGTTATCCAGAATGCTTGGGACCTTGGGTTTTCCGGATAATGGCTCTTTCTGTAATTTGGATTTTCATACCTCAAGTTTACCAGAAAATCATGTAAATCTTAAATGAACCCAATAAGATAACAAGTTTTGCTTCCAATAAGG
This sequence comes from Xenopus borealis, assembly GCA_024363595.1. Lineage (NCBI taxonomy): Eukaryota > Metazoa > Chordata > Amphibia > Anura > Pipidae > Xenopus > Xenopus borealis. The sequence goes on from CM044445.1 coordinate 119,782,592, forward strand.
ATTAATCATATCTTATTATATCTGTTGGAATTAATTGGGATTAAGTACAAGCTACTGTTTTATTATTATTACAGAGAAAACGGAAATCATTTGGATAACATGGAGTCAGCCTTTCCATAATTTGGAACTTTCTGGATAAAGGGTTTACAGTATATCAGGTCCCCAACCACTGGTCCACAGCCCAGAACCGGGCCAAGGGCAGTCAAGGGGGTAGATTCATCAAAGAGTGAAGTGAAGAGTGAAGTTCTGCCATTAGAGGGAAATTCCACAGCTCTCCATTCATTTCTATGGGATTTTGAAAGGCGTATTTATCAAACTGTGAAATTTCACTTCACCCATTGATAAATACGCCTTTCAAAATCCCATAGAAAGGATGGAGAGCGGCGGAATTTCGCTCTAGTGTCGGAACTTCACTCTTTGATAAATTTTCCCCCCTGGAGTGGGCCGTGGAGCCTAGCCCGCAATTAACAAGGTGTGTCAAATTGGACGCCGAATCGGATACTGACTAGGGTTGCCACCTGCCCGGTATTTTTGATGGTTGATCCCAATTTTATTAATAGGAAAAAAAGATAAATATATAGGAAGGCCGGTATTTTTTTCAAGAAAAGGTGGCAACCCTAATGCTGACCCCCCTGCCAACCCCACTCCGACCCCCACCTAGATGAGACTGAAGACTGGAAGGTACAGGTGGAGGAAGAATGAGGGGCATTTGCTACAGCAGCCCACACTTATGGCTGGTCTAAGGCAGTGATCCTCAAACTTGGCCCTCCAGCTGTTAAGGAACTACACGTCCCACAATGCAATGAAGGAGTCCGACAGCCACAGTCAGGCAAATGCATTGTGGGACTTGTAGTTCCTTAACAGCTGGAGGGCCAAGTTTGAGGATCACTGGTCTAAGGGATACTGCCCCGGGGCAAATGTACTTCATTCTCCCCTTTAATGCTTGTACCTTTTATACCTGCATCTTCCATTAAAAATGCCAGCCAACTGTACAGCATCAGGTATGGTGGGGGTGCTAATTCATTGCCAATTGCAATTTATATATTATGGGATCCATTTTCCAGAAACCAGTTATCCGGAATGCTCCGAATTACAGAAAGGTCACTCCCGTCTCCCATTTGAAATAATTAAAATACTTCAAAATGATTCCCTTTTTCTGTGTAATAATAAAACAGTAGCTTGTACTTGATCCCAACTAAGATATAATTAATCCTTATTGGAAGCAAAACCAGCCAATTGGGTTTATTTAATGTTTATATGATTTTCTGCGATTGTTCACCTCTGATGTAGAGAGGAATATTCTCAGACAATTTGCAATTGTTTGTCATTTTTTATTATTTGAGGTTTTTGACTTTATTTAGCTTTTTATTCAGCAGCTCTTTGCAATTTCAGCAATCTGGTTGCTAGGGTCCAAATTACCCCAGCAACCATGCATTGATATGACTGGCCTGAATAGAAAGAGGAGTAATAAAAAGGAGCAGTAACAAATAAATGTGTAGCCTTACAGAGCATCTGTTTTTTTTAGATGGGGTCACTACGTTGGAAAGAGTCAGAATAAAAGGCAAATAATTTTAAATAAAACTGTAAAAAAATAAATGATGTGGAATTGAATTGAAAAGTGGCTTAGAAGTGGCCATTCTATAACAGGCTAAAAGCACCCGGGGTCCTTTAACATTAGGCAGCGGTATGTAACTGCTATTGCAGGGAGATTCAACTCCCAGTTGTTGGACTACAACAACCACATCACTGTGCATTCTGGGAGCTGTGGTTCCTTTCAGCACTCTCTTGCTGGCACTAGCTGCTAGTCTCTATAATATACTCCTTTTGGCTAGGCTGATATATGAGACTAATAGGGAAGGGGAGAAATAATAATAAAAAACCTATTTTAACCCATTGATTGCCACCAATGTAGATTCCTTGGTTCTGCTGGCAGTCAGGGGGTTAATGCACAATTCTGGAAGATGATAAGAGACTGGAATATGAATAGGGATGCACTGAATCCTTGCGCCAACCCGAATCCGAATCCTTAAATCATGTGACTTTTCGTCACAAAACAAGGAAGCAAAAGCATTTTTACCCTCCCCCTTGCTAATTTGCATATGCAAATTAGGGTCCTGGTTCGGATGAATCCGGATTCGGGGGTTCGGCCGTATCCAAAATAGTGGATTCGGTGCATCCCTAGAACAGAAAGAGGAGTAAGAAAAAGTAGCAATAACAATAAATGTGTAGTTTTACGGAGAGTTTGTTTTTTAGATGGGGTCAGTGACCCCCTTTCCGTAGGTGGAAAGAGTCGAAAAAGACAAATAACTCAAAAACTATTAAAAAAAAAGAAAAAATGAAGGCCAGTTGATAGACATTCTGTAACATACTTAATGTTAACATAAAGGCGAACCACCTCTTTCAGGAGATCAACATTATGGAAATTTCCATTATCTGGAAAGCCCCAGGCCCTGAGCATTCTGGATAACAGGTCCCATACCTGTACCTCTATGATGCAGCCTGCAATTGATTCCATTGAGTCTTACATGCAGCCCTAACAAATCACTATATATCACATAAAGCAACAGTAACGCTCAGACAGACAGACAGGCAGACACCTTTTTACTGTGTGACACCTGTTTCTATAAAGTGACAGCTCTCACACATGGACTTTATGTTGTTGTGCTGGGACTGCTGGGAGGTTGAGTCTGGTTGATGATTTATGGGTAGAATGTTCTTAAAGGGTTTAAGTAGACGGGGGCGGGGGGGCTCACAGGAAGTGGGAGACATGCGGTTAATACAGGAAGGACCAGCCCTGTTGGGTGACAGCTGCTGTTTCCCATGTTGCACTTGAACCTTGCAGGGTGCTGTAGCAAATATAAACCGTCAGCTTCTTAATCTACATTCATCGGACAGTCTCATTGTATATAAAGGTGTTGCATAAATGTACTTGCAGCCTCTGCACTGCCGAGTCTGACTCCTGAAACTATGATGCACAAGCCAGCTGATTCACAGACCTGCCATGACTTCTGCTACATTGCTTAAAGAGTCAGAACCAGCAGTGCAAGGAAAAGGATAAATGAATACTGCCGTCGGTTGCAAAAACATTTACACATAGAGGCACATTTAACAAGTGTCGAATTTAGGAATTCATGCGAGTTTTTTAAAACTGCTATAAACTCCCACGAACTTGAAAATCAACCGATCGAAAATTAGTATAAAAGTTAAATTTTTTAAACTCGGGTGAATGTGATCGACCCGAAAATTAGATTGTCAGGGAGGCTGAAAACATCTCCAAGTGGATCCCTGGACCTCTCCCATTGACTAAATCACACCTCCCAACTGTCCGGTTTTCAGCGGGACAGTCCCGTTTTTGACAGCTCAACCTGCAGTCCCGTGTTTGTACTGGAAAGTCACGACTTTCTCTGCACTGAATAGCCAGAAAAAGAAACAACATTTCTAACTTAATTGGCTTTTGATAGAGAGCCCAAAACAGCCACAGCAGACGATAAGATACTTTTGTAACAATTTTGAGATGAGCAAATAAGTAATGGTAACAGTTTAGATAAGAAGGTCCCTTGGGAATAGTTAGACTCACAGCTTAAAGGGCAAGTCACCTTCATTAGCAATACTGTAATAACTGAAAAAAAACACAGAAATATGTTCAAACTTCCACAACCTGCCGAATTTTGTAAAATGAACCTGGTAATTAATGGGTGTAGCCACAAAAAAGGGCATGATCAAAATATTTGGGTGGTTGGTTGGAGAATCAGGGGTGTTTGGGGAATCAAGGGTGGGTGGTTGGGGAATCAAGGGTGGGTGGTTGGGGAATCAGGGGTGGTTGGGGAATAAAGGGTGGGTGGTTGGGGAATCAAGGGTGGGTGGTTGGGGAATCAAGGGTGGGTGGTTGGGGAATCAGGGGTGTTCAGTAGGGCTCACAAAATATGTTGGTGACATCTTTCAAAGGAAAAACATCATTGCGTGTCCCATTAAGTGTGAGTGGCTCAGACTAACCATGTGTGTCTTCTGCAGAAGAAGAAGCGGAAGAGAATCGACCGATCAATGATAGGAGAGCCTATGAATTTTGTCCACTTGACGCACATTGGGTCAGGAGATATGGGAACCAGTGATGGACTTCCAAAGGTATGTACCATATTGCTTTAGCTTGCTGTTTTCCACAAGTATTGAATCAGTTCAGGCTTTTTATAGCAACTGTAGAATTTTTAATTAGGGTGCTCTTCTCTTCCTATAAGCTGCCTCATACATTTTATCAGAGCTTTGAGTTCCTACAAAGCCACCAAATGATAAATAGATGTCTACAACCTTCAGTGACCCACCTGTCCAGCTTCTGTGGTACATCCTGCAAAGACCCTTGGGCTACAAGAGCAGCTGTCTCTTTAAATTGCTCTCCAGCTTTTGCTTAATGTTCTGCCACAAACCTGTCAGCTTTTTCTCTCCATTGCAACTCCCACTGTAATTATATTTATTGCCACTCTAAAAATCTGCTTTAGTGAATAGCTTTGTGCAGGTGTGGTTCTGTGTCGGGCTGGTCTAACATGTAGGAAACATTATGTCTGGTCTGTCTACTGGCAAATAATGGTCCAGATTCAATTCAGTGTGAAAAAGTTATCTCAAGGTTAATCACGTGAAAACTCATGGATGAGATTCAGTTCAGTGACAAAAAGTTATCTATCTCAAGGTTTATTACGTGAAAACTCATGGATGAGATTCAGTTCAGTGACAAAAAGTTAACTATCTCAAGGTTTATTACGTGAAAACTCATGGATGAGATTCAGTTCAGTGACAAAAAGTTATCTCAAGGTTTATCACGTGAAAACTCATGGATGAGATTCAGTTCAGTGACAAAAAGTTATCTCATGGTTTATTAAGTGAAAACTCATGGTTGAGATTCAATTCAGTGTGAAAAAGTTATCTCAAGGTTTATTACGTGAAAACTCATGGATGAGATTCAATTCAGTGACAAAAAGTTATCTCAAAGTTTATCAGGTGAAAACTTATGGATGAGATTCAGTTCAGTGACAAAAAGTTATCTCAAGGTTTATCACGTGAAAACTCATGAATGAGATTCAATTCAGTGACAAAAAGTTATCTCAAGGTTTATTACGTGAAAACTCATGGATGAGATTCAATTCAGTGACAAAAAGTTATCTCAAGGTTTATCACGTGAAAACTCATGGATGAGATTCAATTCAGTGACAAAAAGTTATCTCAAGGTTTATTACGTGAAAACTTATGGATGAGATTCAATTCAGTGACAAAAAGTTATCTCAAAGTTTATCAGGTGAAAACTCATGGATGAAATTCAATTCAGTGACAAAAAGTTATTTCCCCATTGACTTCAGTAGAGTTTTCATGTGCTAAACTGCGAGAAAAGTTTTTCTGAATTGAATTGCATCTCAAATTCAATCCCGTCCATGAATTTTCACATGATAAACCTTTTTCTCACTGAATTGAACTGGGCCCAATGGGTCAGTAAATTAGATTTCACATGCCTGTTTTATTCTCCAATTTCTCAATGTTTTTTATTTTTAAATCTGCACTGAAATTAAGTTAAGATTTTTTTTGGTATATGAAAAAGTAATCTTTTTCTTGTTTTTGAAATCTTCAGTTGCAAACTCCACAATTATTTTTTTTACAAAAATGTGTGCTTTCAAGCTATAGGTATGGGATCCCTTATCTGGAAACTCGTTATCCAGAAAGCTCTGAATTACGGAATGGCCATCTCCCATAGACTCCATTATAATAATTTGATTTCCTTTTTCTGTGTAATAATAAAACAGTAGCTTGTATTTGATCCCAACTAAGATATAATTAATCCTTATTGGAAACAAAACCAGACTATTGGGTTTATTTGATGTTTAAATGATTTTCTAGTAGACTTAAGGTATGAATATCCAAATTACAGAAAGATCCATTATCTGGAAAACCCCAGGTCCTGAGCATTCTGGATAATTGGTCAGATACCTGTACTTACTAAAGCAATTTTTGCATTCTGCCTAAATCGAGTTTGGATTTTGCCGTAAATTATTTAACAGTTGTGATTTTGAAACACCTTTCTTGTCTATGGCCAAAATTGTTGTAAGTTTATCCAGAGGTGAAATGTGGCTAAAAAATTTTTACCAAAATTCTATCAGCTATCGAGTAGAGTAGTTCATGCAGATTCGTATGTTACCTTGAATTCTATCAGCAGATTGAGTAGAAATGTTGTTAAAATAATTCTTTGTTCAAATTCTTATTTTACCCAGAAGTCTAGGAGATGACGGAGTCTAAGGGGCCGATATATAAAGGGTCAAAGGGAAAATTTTTATGAAAAAAATTAGAATTTCCAAGTAATTTTTTTTGTACTTTGACAATCGAATTGCCAAAATTCTATTTGAATTGTAAAATTTGACCATTCGAGAATCGAAGTACTGTCGCTTTAAAAAATTCGAATCAGATCCTTTGCCACCTTAAACCTGCCGAGGGGGACCTCCTATAACCTTTAAGGAGTCTTATTGAAATTTTTGAAAAATCTAATTTTTTCGGAGGAAATTGTTCGATTAAAATAGTTTGAAACATTCAATTGCATTGTTAAATTCGAACGATTTTAGTTTTATTTGATAAAAAACGGTCTGTTTTTTATTAAAAAAACACCGCAGTTTTTTCACTTCGAAATTCGACCTTGATAAATCTGCCCCTAAATGTTGCTGAAAATAGTTTTGTGCAAATTCTTATTTTACACTGAATTCTCTCAGCTGATTGAATAAAAATCTTTTTTTACCAAAATTTGATCAGCTTATCAACTAAAAATGTTACCGAAATTTGTGTTCATGGCAAAGGCGAATTTTTATACCAAGTGCAAATTTTTAATTTGCCTATAGCATTAAACTGAATCTCCCCAAAGAAAAAAAAAGAATTCTATCAGCTGATTGAGAAGAAATTATTTTTAATTCCATTTTTACCTAGAGATTTATCAGCCGATTCAGTCAAAACGTTGCTGCAAATGTTTTTTGGGCCAAGTGAAAATTTTTAATGTTGGATTACATAATAAAGTTTCACTTGCTCAACAATATTTGTGTATGTTTGGGCATGGGATTAAATTGAAAAGCTTCTATTTTTTCTCGATGAGAAAGTGTGAAAATATTTTACTTTTTTTTAATAACTGCCTCATATTATCAGGATTGTAAATTTTAAGATAATTTGCATTATTACGTGTTCAAATCTGAATATAATTTGTGTTCCTGTTCACAGGCTGGTTCAGTCCAGGAGCAGATGAGGTCCAAATGTGGACGTGACAGACAGTGGAGTAACTCTAGAGTTTTGTAGCTGTGTCTTTGTAAGTTCCTACTATTCCCACCAACACACTTTAGTTGGCCAAAACAGAGGACATACAAAATAAGACAGAACCGACATTAGATTGGTGTATAAACTTGGTACCACATTATAAGCCCTGCTATTTGTAGCAAAGTTCTACAAAGTGAGAAACGTGAGATAAGTTTCCATAAAATATTGGTGATTGATGGTCATTTCCAAAAGGCGCGTCAGGCCACGGAATAATTTTATCAGGGAAAGCAGGTAGTGGCTCAGTATTCCGTCTTGGTGTTGGGACAATAAGTTTTTTTTGAGAAAAATGTTTGGTTTCTTAGTATTTGTATACGTTTTCATGTTATCTCTGCCATGCAGATTATTCCCATTTATAGAAAAGGAAATGAATTTGTATCTGTGTTGAAATTTGTAGAAAGTCAGTTCCTCTTTACCTAAGACCAGTTATATTGCTCAAGTTTCTCTCTAATTTCAGTCTTATGCTGTTATTTGTGTATTAGGGAACCAAGGAGCTTCTATTAAAGTTGTAAAAATGTTTAAATTTTTTTTTGTATTTGGGGGAAAGTATATATATATATTATATATATATATATATATATATATATATATATTCGGGCCTAATTTGGCAACTCACCCTCATGAGGACCTATCATACGAAGACAATATCAACACTATTGGTTCCACCTGCCCAATTTTTACCTGGACAACCTGATTTTAGAAGGGCTGTCTGGGTCAAAACTGCCTGCCTGGTTTTCCATATTTGGAAATCCAAACTATACTAGCCTTGAGTCATAGACCTGCCCCCTGATGTCATGCTTTGTCCCTGACATCACCTTTCCTGTGATGTCACCTCTTGCCTTCACCTGGAGTTCATGAACTCCTTATAGGGACCAATAAGCTGCCAGTTTGGTCTGGAAGAAGTTTTATCATCCTGTGTTTGTGCAGCTTCAGAGAAGAATTGATAGCTAGGGGGATTCCTTACTGGGGCGGCAAGGAATTTGATTTATGTAAAAAAAAATAGGACAGTTAAAGTTAAACATTTCCAATAAATGATATCTATTAATACATCTTCTGTTTTCTTTTCGTTACCCACAGGTAGAGCTTGTATGAAAAAGAGCCATCATAGACAGCAGGGGGGAAAATGCAGTGGTTTTTTCACTGGATAAGTTATTGGAACATTCATCTTTTTATTCTGGAATTATTTTTATAAATGGAATTCAAACAAAGATCTGAATGTGCAATATTTTTCTAGTGTGTTTTAAAAATTCAGGTAGCTTGTATTTTTTTTTTTCCCAAAGTGATTTCCACTGTTTAATTTCTGTAGCAATAAGAGAAAATTGCGTATCTGTTTTCTAGTTATCTGCTGTAAGGAGTGAAACAATGTCAGAAACACAAGCACTTCCTAAAGTTTCTCAGAAAATATATATGTTTGTTATTTAGGAATGAAATGTACAGTGATAGAAATCTCAATATTTTAAATGAAATGTCATTTGTAAACTATGGACAAAAAAAGTGTAATAAATATTCTGTTGCAACGAATAATGAAATGAGAGGAAAAAAAAACTTTAAAAGAAAAGTCTGCGGTTTAGGGAGAGGAAATGAGATTATCCTGGGTAAAACTGTACAGGGTTTTAGAAACAAATATTTCCTAGAAAAATTTTTCTTTTTCTATTTTTTAGCATTAACACGTTTTAAATATAAAACCTTTTGTTGAAATTATTGCTTACGATCAAATGTTTGTAACACGTTGTAAATAATCTCAGTGGTGTTTTATCTCTGTCCGATTGGTAGTATACATTCAAATGAGGTTTTATTGCAAATATCATGAATGGAAAATATTTGGCAAAATCATGTAGTTCTGAATTTCCAGGGCTGCAACACCCCCTTTGCCAGATATTTTGGTACCTCCCTGAGTTCAGACAAAAAACAGCAGAGATATAATGAACTCTTCTGTTGGTTCAATTTTCCAACGTTTCAACCAGTTTTGTTATTTAAGGGTTATTAGTTCAGGTTCGACAATTTTATCGCATTTTTAATTCTACCAACATTTTTTTATTTCCCCCCCCCCCATAGGCAAATTGATACCCCTGGTTCCATCATGGAAAAAAAAATGTTTAATTCATCAGATTGATACCCCTGATTCCAACATTGAAAATATTTTGAAAGCTCTACCCAGTATTTTCTAATTCATCTCAAAAATCGAATTGAAAAATTGCTAAAAATTTGAAATCATAACTCCTATTGACTCGCCAGCTTTTAGAGGTTTTTTTTTTGTGATTGCCTTGAAAATCCAAAACTGGAATTCAAAATCCATGTGAATGTCTATAAATTTGCCCTCTCAGTATGTGTGATATGATTGCCCATCGGGGGTATAGAATTTACCAATTTTGAAGCAAAAAACAAAAACTTGCATTCTGACAATGGAGCAAGTTTAAGACCAGATTTTCCTTTTGAACATTAATGGGTAATGATAGCAAACACATGACAACAAAGTATTATAGGAATGTCTATGTAAATTGGCAGAAACAAGCTCTCAGCTTGTGCCAAGGTAATCACATGACGTTCTACTGTACAGGGGCAACGCTTATTGAAGCTGTCTGCTGCCTTTCACCTCTACCCAACCTGGGTTTTATAATGTGTGTGATATATGAACAAAATAGAAACCCAAAATGATTATTGCATAAAGTACTAGAGCCAGTCGTACAGTTAGAAGCCAACAGGTGAAGACACTCAAATAGCATTAACAGTAGAAGTGAACGTCGACAAGAGATATATGTCCCCAAAACAACAAAGGATACATTGAAAATTTTATTCTGCATTTAATGTTACTGGCCAATCCCAACCTCTAATTTAGACTAGGCTCAGTTGGGAATCAGAGGAGGGCCTCCAAAGTAACCGGTTCACAATGGAGGCCCAGTGGCTGAATTTTTAACCCCCCATATGGTCCATAAAGTGTTTTTGTGTGGCAGGATCTCATTATTGTACACTGAAACTTTTTATAAAGAGCTATAAAGTCTATCCACTAACAAGCCTGTACTTAAAAAAAAAAAGCTTAATAAGAAAATAGAGACATTAATTCTATGTTCAGGATGTACTGTATTCTAATGATGGCCGCAAGTTCATGGATTTTTATTTTTTTAAGGAGAGCTAAATCTAAATTTAAATATAATATAAAATTTTTCAGAGCGTTCTTCTAAACACTTTTAATAATCACGAACTACTAATATTTAAAAAAAAAAAAAGAAATTGTATGTAAAATGCAAAGTTCAAATCGAAGCAGTTTAAAACACATGCTTTCTTACTGTTTTCATTCCAATGCAAAAGTGCTCAGACGACTGCTTTGAGGAATATTGCTTGGGTTTCGATACAATACCATATCGTTATAACCATATTGTTCTGGCTTAATGCAGTCTAGAGACTGTTGCTTTGTTTCACAAAAGTGCGCTAATATCTTTAGCCAAAAGAAAATGTATTTTATAGCAGAAGATGAATTTGATCTAAATTTGTACCACCAAAAATTCATGTTTATATTAAGAAATAAATCTCTAGATCAAATGAACTATTACAAAATGCATCAAAATTTACCTGATGTTTAACCTTCTTTTTTACAATTTTTGAAAAAAAATTTTAGTTAAATTTTTTTCCAAATGCAACAACTAACTATGAATCTCCTGGTTTAAAAAGCTAGTTGAAACAATATTTTAAAAACTTTGTATATAAAATAATATTTGTACGTACGTAATTTGGGCACATGGATATAGAAATATATATATATATGTTTTTTAAGGTGTCTTATTTTACTTACACCATGGGCGTGTAGTATCCTGAGCTGTCCTGATGGAGCGATTGATAATCATATATCTGAATTTGCTTTTAGGACATATAAGCCTTGTATTTACTTTCTAGCCAAAGCATTTTCTTGGATTTTTGAGTTGCTTGAAATGTATTTGGTGGGGAAATGTTAAAATCCCACCGTATAGCAATATTCTTTACAGTATTGGAAAACTAAAGCTAGAATTTTACTTCCAGTTGGGATGCTGGTTTGAGGCTTCTAAAAGGGATTCTGTCATGGGGGAAAAAAATGTTCAAAATGCATCAGTTAATAGTGCTGCTCCAGCAGAATTTTGCATTGAATTTTGCATCTCTCAAGAGAAAACAGATTTTTTTATATTTCATTTTTAAATCTGACATGGAGCTAGATATTTTGTAAATTTCCCAGCTGCCCCAAGTCATGTGACTTGTGCTCTGATAAATTTCAATCACTCTTTACTGCTGTACTGCAAGTTGGAGTGATCTCACCCCCTCCCTTCCCCCACTCCACCAGCAGCCTAACAACAGAACAATGGGAAGGTAACCAGATAACAGCTCCCTAACACAAAATAACAGCTGCCTGGTAGATCTAAGAACAACACTCAATAGTAAAACCCATGTTCAACTGTGTACTATTCAGTTACATTGAGAAGGAAAAACAACAGCCTGCCAGAAAGCAGTTCCCTCCTAAAGTGCTGGCACAAGTCACATAACCAGGGGCAGCTGGGAAATTGACAAAATGGCTAGCTCAATGTCAGATTTCAAAACTGAATATAAAAAAATCTGTTTGCTCTTTTGAGAAATGGATTTCAGTGCAGAAGTCTACTGGAGCAGCACTATTAACTGATGTGTTTTGAAAAAAACATGTTTTCCCATGACAGTTTCCCTTTAAGGAAGGACATTATTTTTATATGGGCCTTGGGCTGTGTCCTGCCCCCTACCATGCAAACTATGGGCATGCTCCTGCCCAAACACACTGGGCATCCTGGGAATTATGGGCATGGAAAATCCTTGTGGGTATTGGCTGTTGTTAGTCACATTGAGGCACCCTAGTGCAGCCCATTGATGGCCTAAACATGACAATCTTTTGATTTGGTTTGAAGTGGAATTCTAGCTTCCCTCCTTTACTATACTAAGATCTACATTAAGAGGTTGTGCAGCTGGTCTGTATTGTGCTTGTATGAGAATAGCCGGTCTATTCGACACATTGTGATGCCACTTACTTGTACTCTTTGCATAGCTAGGCCTGCCTTTGTTAATCACATCTGTGATGCATAAGGTGTACAAATTGACTTCTTTTCAGTGTAAATGGAAATATTTATCGTTCTGCTGTAAAAAATGGAAAAAAAAATAGAGTTAATGCAATTCTAATGTTAAAAAAATAAATATTTTTGAAGTTTTGAAAAAAAATGGCCTGTTTGTTTTATTGGTTCTGGCATATAGTTTTATATATTTGTGGCACTTGTACAGGGAACATTTATCAAACTTCCCAAAATGCCCATAACTTAGGCTTGGAAAAAGATAGTGTTGGGAAGATTGAGGGTTGCTGTGATTTTATAGGGTTAGGGTTAGGGATAGGGTTGGAAATATTTACTGGACCTTGATGGGTGCACTTTGCACAAGGAATTGTTGCATGCACTTGTCCGAGTTCTCTTAATCTGTTAACACAGAGATAGTACTTACAATACCCATATCAAGGTCATTTATGAACAAATTGAAAAGCAATGTACCAAGCACAGACAATTGAGGTTCTACTCCAAAAAAAAAACTGGTCTATCATTCAGCAAGTACAAATAGAAGCAACTTTAAGGGGCAAATTTATCAATATTCATTCAGTCATTTTAGCCCTCGAATTCGGCCGAAATTCGATAAGAATTAGACTATCGAAAGCTTATCAAATAGTTTTAGGCTATTTTTTCTTCGCTATTGGATTTCTCGAAAAAAATCGTACAATCGAATACCGATAGTTCGATTTCACGTAAAAATAGTGACATTTCCTTTGATCGTTAGAAAAATTTGTACGATTCGAACGATGAAGCCGTTCGATCGTACGAATGGTATTCGAGCAGGTGATAGAAAAAAAAGCCTATGGGGGGGATTCCCATAGGCTTCTATTGCAATTCGGTAGGTTCGATCTGGTGAAGTAGGCAGTCGAATTAAATTTTAAAGTTAAAGTACTTCAATCATCTAATGGTCGAATTATCGAATATTCAATCTATTTTATACGCTCAAATTTTACATATTCGATGATCAAAGTGGCCAAATTTGCATATTCAAATGTCCGATAAAATCGTACGATCTGAATTCGATCGAACTTCGAATTATTCACGTGAATTTTGTAAATCTGCCCCTAAATGTGTGCTTTCTCCCGGTTTCCATCAATTTACCTTAAATACCAAGGATCCAAAACCTCCTACCTTATTAGTTATTTTTTTTTAACTATATCCACTTTTAAAAGTTAGGGAACTGGGTTTTGAAAGGAAGAGTTAGGGTACACAGTAATTAATTATTATAAGAGACACCATTACAAAATTATTTATGACTGGATTGAAAAGAAAATTGTCTCAAGTGAATAAGACCTTGTTTTTAGTAATTATTTAGTGATTAATCTCTTAATACTTCAATAAATGTGTGTCAAAGATAGTGGTTCCCAGACAGTAGGCATGGCCCCTACTAGGGATAAGCTCAGAGTAGTGACTGGTGTGGGGCATGACTCTGCCTACTTGGAGATTTAGAGAGAATGTCTAGAATCTCATAAAAGATTAATCTGAGGCAGTGGCGTAACTACTCGCTGGTGGGCCCTGGTGCAGGATTGGCATCGGGGCCCCCCTATCGGGCTCTCCCCATATGAACTGCACATTGGAGATCTCCTAGCCTCTCCAGCGGGCCCTGGTGCAATTGCACCCCCCTGCTCCCCTGGAAGTTACACCCCTGATCTGAGGGGCATTTAGAGTGAGATGTTGGGTGAACATTTTAAAATATTCTTGGAGCTACAGCAATATTTTCTGATATTTGAACTTATTGCGAGCAGCGGGCTGTGACCTAACTGTTGGACCTCAAAGGGGAACTTGACGTGAAAAAGTCTGAGAACCTGAGTCACACAGAGAATTTGATCACCGTTACTTCTCCAAATAAATAACCCATGTACCGTAATGCATAGGTACCTACTATAGGAAAAGCAGCCAATTACCTCAAAGCAGGGCCTCAGGCTATATGATGGACAGATATTTAAGTAGCTTGGATTCTTCATGAAGCCACTTGTGCAGATGTACGTCACAGTCCAGAAGTCCAAACTATGCATGTAAGATAAAGTGCACCTCATACTACGGGGTAAGTGTATTACTTATGAGACAACATTAGCCACATCTTCCTCTCCAGGCTACCTTGCAGGGTGGAAAACACATAAGCTGTGCCCAGCAGTTGAATTGTTGTCCAATCACACCATCAGGTGCAGGTATTGAAAGTGAGAAATTTAAATTTCTGAACCAATATGGGTGTGGTTGGGCAGCATGCCACCCCCTAAGATCCTGCAACCCTAGGTGGCCTCTCCACAAATCCGGGCCTGTTAACATCAGACCATCATTTTTGTTACATAGACCCTCTTGATGGTGTGTGCCCTCTAATAATGTTTTTCACATTGAACCCTTCTTCCTCAAGGAATGTTCTGCACCTTAAACTCACCTCCTAACATCTATGGGTGTTGACCCTTAAGAAGCACTCATCAACCAGAAACCATACTCAACTTCTGTTGATTCTGCAATTGGCCAGTACAATATCCCAGTGAAGTGGTACCAGTCACATTAAATAAAGAACCAGGCAGGCCTGGACTGGCAATCTGTGGATTCTAGTTAATGCCAGAGGGCTGCTGTAAAATGCCACTATTTAGTGGGCTAGTGGGGGGCTTTTTGGAAAGAAATGTACTTGAAAGGATGAAACCCCCCTGCAAGGCCACATCATTGATCACCCTGGCCAACCCCTTCAAGCATGTCACAACTCTGCCCATGGTCTTCTAGAACCCTCCCACTCTCCATAATCCCTGTCCCTTTAATAATCCCGGAATCAATCTTTTCCATCTCTTTCACTTCTACCATACCCCCTTTTAATGAGAGGGATTTTTGATCAATAATGTCTCACGGGATTGAACCTGGTAGCTTCTTGTATAATGCCAGTATTCAATATGAAACTCTATACAAAGCAACCCTACTAGTGTATAATGAAGCTTTGTGGAGGGAGAAGTTAATTAGGATTTATGTTCAATGATCTAATACTGGTTCGTTTTATGACCATTGGACCTTATACTGGTTCTTTTTATTTCTTTTGGGAATTCTTGGATCTTCCCATAGGTATGCTCTAATATGTTTATGAGTTCTGAAGCCCTGATGAGACTCTTCTTTTATTATAGTCACGGGCATAATAGTAAGATAAGATCTTTGCATCTGGTGTGTTTGTTGGGACTCTCCAGCTTCTGAACGTATGGGAAGCGAGATCTGTTATCAACTAATCTATTATATGAGTTTTATTGGCTAAAAAGGACTATAAGAACTCATTGTTAGCAAGCCTAGAAAATCTAGGGATCTCCATTCAGTTAGTTGAGATTCGCCTGTGGGGTTTATGCGTGACAACTGCAGGAACCTGTGGGAGAAGCCATAGGATCTTAGGAACCGTTGAGCCCCATCTGTGATGTCTGTGTTTGTGGATCTCCCAGTTTTTTAGAAGCATTCTTTCCTCATTCTGTAATGCACTTCTTTTTCATTCTATGTATGTAATAAACCTTTGCTTATACATAGCGGGTGTGTTTGAATTACTTCCGAGTGACTCATAGAAACCACGCTTAAAACACCCCTGTACCCACTTGATGGTGGCCCTGAAATATTATGCATTTTGTTACATTATCCCTGTGCCTGCAATACAATATCACTTTTTATAAATTCCAAACCAGTCGGAAGTGTTAAACATACAAAAATACAGTTTATTCATATTTGTACATCAGAATAATGAGTGAACAGTGCACACAACCAACCACCACCCAGTATAGGACCCTCCCACGTTAAACTTACACACTCATATACACAGTACACATAGACAAGCAAGCTAAAATACTTGTGTGCAAAAAATGCAGTTTTTGGGTTATTTTTGTGCATTTGTTTTAAAGATGAATCACCTTCTTGACCCAATAAAATTAGAGACAAACATAGAAGGCCAGATACTATATGTATATACAATGTGCAGCCCCCACCTAAGCACGGCTCCTTTATTAATCATGTCCCGTGTTAGAGTAATGGCACATAGGGGAATTTGGAGCACCATTGCCCAGGGGATTAGTGGTCAAAAATGCAGCAAAAAAAAAATAACAAAAGAGCCAAATGAAATCTTATGTTGCAACAGTTTCTCTGCCAGCATTAATAGAGATATTTGTTTTAACCTGTAGAGGGTGCTGTTCTGCTGTAGCTTATAGAGAATGCCTCAGCTGGGGCAAGCAATATGGCATTTCTTACAGGGTCAGTGTAAATAAAAAACAGCAGGAATGGACATTGGGTTTTATAAACACAGGGCTATAACAAAAGCTCATTAGGGCTAATGTGAGCCAAGCAATAGTAGCCCTGCTTTATATAATTCCCAAAAGCAGAACCTCTCTCTCTGACATGGCATCTCACATTCTAGAGCGGCTTTGAGAAAGATCTTCTGGAAGTCCATGAAAGGGGCTCTGTGTTTCAAGCATACATCATGCAGTTTAAAAAAAAAATGCAGTGAATTGGAGTCTAATCTACATTCTAACCTGGAATTAGACAGTTCCATTTGGTTGCTAGGGTGCATGTCCTGACAACAAAGTTATATTTTTATACACTTATTCTATTGTTCCTCCAGTTCCTGTTTATCATTCCATCAGACATCAAAAAGATTTTCTTGTTGCTAGGGAGCGTTGCTAGAAAAACAGAGTCACTAACTCCATGGCATTAGGGGGATAGCGATCCAGTCCTGGGTTTAATAAAGCCCAATTCCACTAATATAGCATGGTAATGTGAAATAAGGTCTCCGAAATACCAGGACTGGACCATTATGCAGGGAATATGATACAGAGCTACAGCTCCCAGCATCCCTTGAGAGGTTTGGCTGATGGAGGAATGCTGGGGGAAGTTCTGCAAAATCAGAAGAGCTGATGATAACCATCATGCACTGGTAACTATTTTTGTGGAAGTAGATTGCAGGTGAACTGGTGCAATACAAACTGTGTCTGCACAGAAGTCCAGTGGCCTCAAAGGGCCACATCAGTTCATCAAATATCCTTCCAGGAGGCTGAATATCCATTGGTCAGCACACAGGTCAATCGTGGGGCGCATACCCCAAAAGCACCTTCAAAGTTCTTCAGCTCCATGCAGAGAGTTGGGGGTTTAGGGATTCAGCTCTCTATCTAACCTGGTGGGAACAAGAGGGAGAACAAGACTCAGTCGGAAGAATTTATGACTCCTTCTTGATAGGAAGGATCTCACTTACTGTCTTATACAGTCTGGAATGTGAATTTGCTCCATCGACACTGCCATGGACAGATCCTCCAGGCTGCTGATGAACTTCACCTTCTTCCAAAACTTTGAGCTGTAACAGATATAAATATGACTGCAATGACTGGGAGCAACATAACCGGCCAGTGTGTTGTATCCCTTTAAATTCCAATTTACTCCATAACCATGTCTTGTATCCCTTTTATTGGTGGGTTCTGTGTCACTGATCTACACAAAATAGTCCAAAGTGGTGGTGGAGGCGACGGGGGGGGGGGGGGGGGGGGGGGGGGGGGGGGGGGGGGCGACGATCCACAGGTTTCAAAATGTAAACTGTTAGTATCCACAGCCCAGTTGCTAGAAGACCCCAGAGTTTGTTATAGAACATTTCTAAGCAAAGATCATCGTGGAGACCAAGGGGCTATAAATGCAAGTCTGGTATAAAGTTCTGGAAAAGAACCAATCAAGGTTGACATAAAATACCCCACTGTTATTTGCATTATTAATAAATGGAAATGATATGGTAAAACCATTCCTAAAGAAGGCTTCCCACCAGAACTCATTGACCAGGTAGAAGAACTTTAGTCAGAGAACCAACATAGAGGCCAGTGGGCCAGAGGGATCCACAGTTGAGATTTGAGATGGGAAACAATGTCCATGGGACTTTAACCTGGACACTCCACTGAGCTTGACTTTATAAAAGAAAGGTACCATTGCTGAAGAAACCCATATTAGAGCCCATTTGGGTTTTTTTTTATAATGGATGGCACAGGAACTGATTCTATAGTCTGCCGGACGGGAGGCCCTGAGGCAGAACACCCTAGTGGTGGCAGCCAGGGCTGGATTTATATAGAGGGCACCCATAGGCCCACTGCCATTTGTCGCCCCTGTCTTCTCCACTTTTTTCATGCAAATTTTCATTATAGGGACCGGAGCAATGGGGATTGGTGCATGGGATATTTAAAAAGCTATTGAATATCCTGTGCATCCCCAGTGTTTTTGAACCAATGTGGGTGTGGTTGGGCAGCATGCCGCCCCCCTAAAGTCTTGCCGCTCTAGGCTTGGGCCTAGGTGGCCTCTCCACAAATCCTGGTCTGGTGGCAGCATCATGGTGTGGGGAGGCTTCTCATCAATGGGGATGGGATACTGGTTGGGACTGAGGGCAGTATAGGTGGTGCTAAATACAGGGCAATTCTAGAAGAGTCTACAGGAGACCTGAGACTGGGGCAAAGGGGACCCATTACCTTATAAATGGGCGAGTAATTGCCAGCAGGGCTCTGACATACCAAGTGGGGTGCAGAATTAATACAGATTTTAGGTTTTTCTTTAACCTAAGGAAAAAAAACAAAAAACAGTAAAACAGTAAAAAGATGGAAATACATCACTCTGGTCCCTCCCACGTCACCTACCTTCGCCACATAAGAATCTACACACATGCCAGACCCCTGCAACCTCATGAGTCGCACTGAGCAGTCACTGGGCCCCTGACTTACTGGAGCAAAATGTAGTAAAATGCATTGAAAGTGGATTCTGTTTATATAAAGTTACATTTAAAGGATAACTCAAGTTCCCTGTGGTTTTGAGCCTGCAATAAGACATTCTCCAGGTCAAAGGGAAAATAACTATAATATTCCTTACGTTTTCTAATCCAGCGTAAAGCTGAGAGGTGAATTTACCGTCTGCCCGTAGCCTGGTAACAGCGCTTGATCCAGCTGATTGGGGGAATTTTGCAGCGGGGAGTAGCACCATTGAGATACACCAACATGTAGTCATCCGCCACCATTAAATCCAACGTCCCTATGATATACCTGAGTGCAAGAATAAAGGTAAGTTAACCCACCAGTGTTATTGGGATGTAGGAGGAAAGCTTGGAATGACAAATCACATCAACCCTTAGTAGCTGAAGAGGCCTGATGGGAGTTGTAGTCGTACAACAGCTGCCATGAGTTGGGTGGCCCTAGAGGTATTTAGAAATTACCTGAATAAGTTGTTCAGCACATACTGATAATCTGGGATGGAATCCTCTGGCAAGTAACAGGTTGCAAATACAATAACTGCGTTCAGACCTTCCCCATAATAACCTGCAAGTACAGAGAAAATAAGTGTATAAGGCAGCACAGAATGACTGAGGGTTCTGCTTTTGCTTTGCCACCGACACTTGGCAAGTATAGAATATGTGCTATGGCCAAAACTGTGCAACAGGCCATAAAGTAACATTCTGCCTTTGCTAATCATACTTAAACATGCATACAGGCACAACCAATCACAATCTTGTGTTATGTGCATGCTTTGGACATACGTATTCCCCTGTACTAAGCACAATTCAGCAGGAACAGCCTCATAAATTTGCCCAGAATCTGTACAGAGAGATCCCATAAAACTTTGGCAGCATAGGTATTCCCCTGTAATAAGCACAATTCAGCAGGAACAGTCCCTAAGTTTGCTTATAGTCTGTACAGA
>CM044445.1:119921471-119936436 GCA_024363595.1 Xenopus borealis
TGCTGTATGTGTAAGTTGTATGTATCGTGGTGTCTTCATGATCAAACTCACTGTGTCTTCACTCCACCACGCAGCTTGATCCTCTACTAGAGATGGACATAATCCATGTTTTGCCCAGTTTACCTCCATATCAAGTGACTCTTTAAAATTAATCCAGTTGGTCATCACAAGTGCCCAGCTGCCAGCAGACACTAATAAACCCTAGCAACTAACCTCTCTAGATTGAGCACAATGGACCTTTGGATATGATGGTCAACAAACCTATAAATAGTTCCACCTAAATACTATTCTTGGTATTGATACATCTCTGAGGCAAATGAAGGATTGAATCCATCCCATGCAATGGTAGGACCAGTAGTAATATTATGGCACTGGCATGCAATGATGCCATCTATACAAGAGATATGATTGGCTAATATGCCACTCAAGACCAGAAATTCTATAGGAGATTAGTACAACTGTGATATAACAATCTGTTACTGAGGGTAGTTGTGATAGAAAGTCTCATAGATGCATATATTCATCCCCATTTTGGTGGCCCTATTTGGGTTTGGGGAGGTATTAATAACTTTATTTGTTGTTTTCCCAGAAATTCTATTGGCTCTAACAGCCCCGACAGTCTTATGAGGGTCAAGCTACATGCGTCCCCTTATAACAGCCTGCGCCGGTCTCTACAGTTGGCTGAGAGACCCGGGAACAACCTGGGCATAACCACCGGTGGAAAGTATGTGATATACGAGTCTCAAATCGGAGATGCTTTGCCGTTGGAGAGGATCAATCGCGGGCCAGATGGCCGCTTTGCGGTGGAGACTGAGACATCATCGGGGAACATAAGGGGTTTCCCTTATGTAACTGACCTGTACCCAGAATTCAACGCAAGGGATTCTTCGGACCTGAGTCAATGCTCACAGGTTAAGACGTACCTACAAGCTTGCCAACTTCCTGAAGGGGGTGCAGTGTCATGGAGGGATGAGGTCAACTTGAGACCCCAAGCTACAGGCCAGTCCAGAAAGGAGACCAGAGATTCTGGGTACCGCCGAGGAAGGTACTTTGGCTGCAGCAGTAGCCCAATGGAAGAAGCCATAGCTTTACGCATTTCGGACATTAGCCCTGTGACATCTTCTGTGCCTCTTCCCTATAGTAACATAGAGGAGGCCCGATGCGGAGATTCTGCCCAGACAGAACGGGATTTCGAAAGGACCATTTATACCCTTAAATGTTCTGAACATGACGGATACTCAACGTTGAGTGGAGTAGCAAGAGAACCATCATCGTTGTTGCAAAAGCCACTAGAGGGCGATGAGGCAGAGAGTCGGCTGAGACACAGCCTTTCGACTCAGAGCGGAATTCTCCAATACCTCAGCCTTCCGTTCTTCAAGGAGATGAGCGTGGATGGAGAGTGGCCCACTGAGGAGGAGGAGAAACACCAGTGCTCAGAGCACAATTCAGTAGGGGCCACAGAGCAGGTCGGCCCAAATGTTCTTGCTCTAGAGGATAGGACGTTAATGGATGTGGAAGGAAGGAGTGGGGGTCGCAATCCAGAAACCCCTTGTGTTCCCCACACTTTGTCACCTCTTGATTATGTCACCAGTAAGCAAGAGATCCCAGTGCCTGTAAAATCTTTCTTGAAACCCCCACAGCCGAACTCGGGGCCTGCAAAAGCAGTTCTGCCGGGAAGCTTCATGTGGGCTCACCCCCCCGAGAACTCGGAGCGTTTAAAAGTAGGTCAGAGAGCGCACTGGGGTGAAGGAGACGTTCCCTTGGACAGCAGAGCGGAGCGCCACCTGTCCTCTGACTGTGAGTGCCCCCCCAATGACCAACCCCTCTCAGTGTTCACCGACTTCCAGGCCCTGGAAAAGCAAAGGCTGCCATTGGACAAGTCTCTCTTTCTGAATGGCTCCGAGAAGGTGATGAGGAGTAGCCTCACCAGTCAGAGCAGTGGCAGGGGGAGCGTCTCCTTCCTCAGGCCCCCCTCACTGGCACAATCTGTGGGGGGCAGCTACCTCAACTCACCATTAGGTGAAACATCCAGCTGGCACAGTGGAGGCGGATCCCAGGGATCGAGTGCTGAGGACTACAGGCACAGAAAAGATTCACTATTGGCTACTATAAGCAACAGGTGAGGTAGGGGGCTGATAACCAATTCTATTCCTCTTCCTACATCTGGGGAACATTTTCTACCTTGTATGTATGTATACACAACAGAATTCATGTTGACAGTTTAAAGGGGAAGTAAATCTTTTTTTTTTTTTTTTTTATTCTGTTTAAACCCAAGCTATGCAACACTGGGCTTTTCATTTGAAGTCTGGAAGCCATTGTGTTACAGATGTTGTTGAGTGGTTGCTGGGTGCAGAATAGCTTAAAGGAGAAGGAAAGGCTAAAATTAAGTAAGCTTTATCAGAAAGGTCTATATAAATACACCAGTAAACCCTCAAAGTAATGCTGCTCTGAGTCCTCTGTTAAAAGAAACACAGCATTTCTTTCCTTCTATTGTGTCACATGGGCTTCTGTATCAGACTTACTGTTTTCAGCTTAAACCTCCAGGGCTAGGGCTTGAGCATGCTCAGTTTGTTTTCTCCCTCCCCCCCACCCCCTTTCCCTCCTCCTCCCCCTGCTGTAATCTGAGCCCAGAGCTATGAGTGAGCAGGGAGAGACTCAGAAAGGAAGTGATGTCACACCAAGCTTATATGGCAGCTGCTATCCTAAGCAAACAGAGAGAACTTCTAGAGCTGTTTACTCATGTGTGGTAAAGCATTCTACAGAATACATATAGTGTTATGGCAGCTAATCTATTGGCAATAAACTGCTTTGGTAGCTTTCCTTTTATTATTATTATTATTATTATTATTAATAATAATAATAATAATAATAACTAACCTGTAGGCTGGTTGGGCAAGTCACCTACTTGGGGATGTTCCAAATTAAAGGAGAAGGAAAGGTTAAAATTAAGTAAGCCTTATCTGAAAGGTTTATATAAATACACCAGTAAACCCTCAAAGTAATGCTACTCTGATTCCTCTGTCAAAAGAAACAGCATTTCTTTCCTTCTATTGTGTCACAAGGGCTTCTGTATCAGACTTCCTGTTTTCAGCTGAAACCTCCAGGGCTAGGGCTTGAGCATGCTCAGTTTGCTCATCTCTTCCTGCTGTAATCTGAGCCCAGAGCTATAGGTGAGCAGGGAGAGACTCAGGCAGGAAGTGATGTCACACCAAGCTAATATGGCAGCTGCTATCATAAACAAACAGAGAGCTTCTAGAGATTTTTACTCAGGTATGGTAAAACATTCTACAGAATAAATATAGCATTCTAGCACTATTGCAGCTATCTATTGGCAATAAAATGCCCCCGTAGCTTCCTTCTCCTTTAAGTGACTGTGCGTTTGTCTGCAGGAGGAACACTTCCGTGGACGAGAATTACGAGTGGGACTCGGAGTTCACTTTGGAAGCAGATTTGCTGGATGCCCTACAGGTTTACAGAACCACTAATGGAGGCCGGCCTTTCTCCACGGTGGACGAGGGAGAGGTGAAAAGGCAGAGTGAGTTATATTAAACACCCTATCTATTTGGGTTTGTTTTTATCGTTTTATATATAGGGTAGAGTGTGTTATGTGCCCAGAACATTCCTTTTCTGTACATATCATTGGGGCCGCCATATTGTTTCCTTGTACACAACTGTGGGGTGCACAGTGAAGAACTGAAGGGTTCTGCTCTTGTCTAGTAAGTGGGGCATGTGCGTTCTTTTCCTGCTCCTTATCCAATCAGGACTACGAAAACCCGAATCGAAATTCAATTAAACTCGAATGTCAGGAAGGCTAGTAACATCTTCATATTGGCCACTGGACCTCTCCCATTGACTTGTACATGAACTCAGCAGGTTTTAGGTGGCGAATAATCGAAATCGAATTATTCACATGGTATAAGTTGGATAAATCTTGAAAATTGGAATTGAAATTTGAGTTTGAATAATTCACAATTCAAATCTGAGAGTTTTGACCATAAAAAACTATTGGAAAATTTTAATTTTCATTTTGACCCTTAGGGGTTGTTCACCTTCAAACATCTGGCTGTTTTCAGATAGATCACCCGAAATAACAACTTTATCCAATTACTTTATATTTTCTCTGTCATTGTTTTTCTAATATTGAAGTATAAAGTGTCATTTTTCACCTTCCAAGAGAGCTCTGGGAAGGGGGGGGGTCGCCGACCCTGTAAGCTGTTCTTAATTGATACATTTAGTTGATCCATTTCTTATCTTTGTCCCTGCTGAGCAGAATCTCTGGGTTTCATTACAGGCAGCTGTTAGAATTGATACAATAGTTGCTAATACTCCAGAGATGCTGCTGAGAAATGGATCAACTAAATCTTGCAAATTTGTAACAGTTCAGGGTAGGGGCTAGAGTCCTGCGCGGGTTTTTTTTGGGACCCGTACCCGACCTGCAATCCGCAACCTGGACCCGCGACCCGCATTCTTACCCGCTTGGACCCGCAACCGGACCCGCTGACCATCAAGAATCAGGAAGTGCTGTCATTGTAAACTGGAAGTGACATCATCAGTAGTAGAAATGCTTCGAAAAAAGGTGTAAAAATCGCTATGGCGAAGATCCGTGACCCAACCCTCAACTCGCAGAACCACATACCCGCTTCTATACCCGCACCCGGAACTTCTACATTCAACCCGCAGGGTTCTGTGGGATTTTGCGGGTAACCTTGCAGGACTCAATAGGGGCAGACTGGCAGATTTGGGGAGGTTTGTCACCTGGAGACTAATTGCTTCTTCTGCGGGGCAACAATCTCCCACAACTGCCTTCTTCCTACCTTCCGCCTGCTTGAATGAGAAAACGCCAGCGCAATGCACTCGCAGTGAAACTTTGGGCGAATTCGGAAATCGAACACCTTCAAACAGGCGGAAGGCAGGAAGAAGGCAGTTGTGGGAGAGTGTCGCCCCGCAGAAGAGGCAATGAGTCGCCAGGCAACTAAACTCCCCGAATCTGCCCCTACCCTTAGGGCTAGGCCAGACGGGGAGATTCGGGGGCATTTTGTCGCGTGGCGACTTCTCGCCGCGACTTGTAGCCCCCGAACCTCCCCGAATAGCATGGGCAATTTGGAGCGATTTCAAAAATCGCGCCGCTCCGTGTGAATACGCGCTGGCGTTTTCAAGCAACGCCGGTGCGCTTGGGTACTTCGCTATTCGGGGAGGTTCGGGGGCTACAAGTCGCGGCGAGAAGTCGCCACGCGACAAAATGCCCCCGAATCTCCCCGTCTGGCCTTAGCCTTAGAGTCTGCACCTGAATTACTGAGCTGCCAGACTCAAACACCAGAGGCACCAACATTCACACTTTACACTTAGATTTTGGAAAAACTGTAAAAAATAAATAATGGAAATTAATTTGAGAAAAAAGTCTTTATTTCTGAGGAACAATCTGAAACCAATTAAACTGAAAAAAGTGTTTGGAAGGTGAACAACCCCTTTATTAAATCTGCCCCCAGTATAAGGTTGTAGCCAGATGGGCAGAGACCATCCCTATATTTGTATCTGGATGAATGGGTGGGAGCTGCCATACCATGTTCCTTACAACGTATAAAAAAGGAGCTGCCGGGAAGGGTTCTCTAAAGCTTTTCAATGTACCCTGTGTGTAATCAAACACGTCTGTTTTGTATACAGAGCGTAAAACCGCAGAAGAACACGTGTGCTTGGCCCCATGCCTTTATATAGACAGACAGGCTATTGGATCAGCTGTGCTGCGTATGGTTAGCGTTGGAATGCAGCAGCCTTCCTACATCTCTCCCTACTGTCTGACTTGGAAGAGAATTGCTTTCGCTGGAGACATTTTTATCCTTTAACCCTTCATGTGCCTCTGATCTGATATCACCACGGAGGTGTGGGGCGCAGGAATCTCTCAATCTGCTCGCCACTAGTGATGGCCGACTTTATTCGCCTAGCTCGAATTTGCGGCAAATTCCCGCGATTCGCCGCCGGGCAAATAAATTCGCAAAATGGCAGTGAAAATTCGCCAGAGAAAATTCACCGGCATCAATTTCCTATTTTCACAAATTTTTCGTGAAATCGTTCAAAATTCATGAATTTTTAGTGAAATCGTTCTAAATTCACGAATTTATAGTGAAATAGTTCGAAATTCACTAATTTATAGTGAAATAGTTAGAAATTCACGAATTTATAGTGAATCCGTTCGAAATTCACGAATTTATCACGAAAACATTCATGAATTTATAGTGAAAACATTTGAATTTCATGAATTTAGTGAAATAGTTCAAAATTCACGAATTTATAGTGAAATTGCTTGAAACTCACCAATTTATAGTGAAGTACTTCAAATTTCACAAATTTTTCGTGAAAACGTTTAAATTTCACGTATTTTTGCTATGTTTTGGGGTGACTAGGATATATAGGGGCAAATGATTGATAAGCAGTTTATGAAGAGATATGGGGCCCTGAGATGATTTTGCCCCCTGTCTTCTAGTTGGCTGAAATGTTTCTCTAATCTGGAGCTTACTGTATGTGTAACCCCTTCTGATACCTTCTCCTTAGGCGTGAAGATCCCCTCAGAGGCTCCCAGTTCCCCGGCTGGTTCGGGGTCCGTGGATGCCCTCGATAGCCGCTACCCGCAGCCTTTGTCCAGCCCAGAAGAGCGTTGTGCGGCCCTTAAGGAGGAGTTTTTGGAATACCAAAGGCGAAAACGAGCGACGCAGAAGGCGCATACAAACCGTAAAGACTTTAAGGAGTGTTACGAGCAAGCCACACTGCTGTGACCCCCTTACCCCCCCATTTAGTGTGGGGTCTTCAGTGTGGCAGATCCTATCAGACCAGAGGGGACACTGTTACTGCGGCATTATTGAGTGGGGGTTTTGCCCCTCTTTTCCTGTGCTAGGCATCAGGATTACCAATACCTGCCAATGTTACGTCAGGGTTATCACATCAGCCAATCAAAACTGTTTTGTTATATCTTTGCGTGCGGACAACCTGGACGCCAGTTGTCTTATGTGCACAATACGACTGTTGCAGTTTATATTTTGCTTATCGTACCCCCCACCAAACAGGGGGTACAACCAGGGAGTAGATGAGCACAGATCCGACTCCTGCCCCGGCTGTACCAATGCAGAGACAGGCCGCGGCCATTATGGTGCTCATACAAGAGATTGTTATGTATTTCAACAGGGCTTTAGGAGGATCCATGTGAAAAAAAAAAAAAAGTTATTTTATTACACGGAAATCCAGATCGATAGTAATCGTTGTATGAGGAGAATAATGATGCCACTTCACTGCGTGCGGTTGATAAACATACTGGCTATCATTAAGTGCCAAAAAATAGCAATGCTGACACCCTTTGTGGCGACTGGCCAATCAGAAGCCAAAGAATCTGCTAATGGATTCTGATTGGACGTTATAGTGACACTGTGATTTATGAGTAGGCTACTATTTATTAAGGTGGCCTGCCAATGAGGAGAAGGTAGCCACATAACCATTGGCAATGGACCCTTAAGCCTGCCTGCCCCATATACAGTGAGCCTGAGGCAGTGGCACACTTAGTTAATATTTTTAATGGTTTCTTTTGCCTTCGCTTTCTTCCATTCCACAGCAGTGGTGTCTCGTATCTAGGACACTGCTCATGACCCAACTCCGCTCTGTATATTTTTCATTGCTCCTGGAATGTGACTCCTGACCATTTTTCACGTGAAAGAGTAAAGCACACATTCCAACTGGTGAGGTTCACTGGGAGACCAAACAGCAGCTGAAATACATCGCTCCTTACTCCCCCCCCCATAATGTCCAGTTTGACAAGCCAGCAATGGTGTTTTCTTAGCCGCCATTGCATTAACTGTAACCCCCCCTTCACTGACAGTATGCTTCAGGCACTTGCCTATGTCTCAAAAGCTCCAAAAACATCTACAAAAGTTTTGAAATGTTTGTCAAGTTGGTGACTGTAGGCAGGGCAGGAAGTTGTTTGAGAGGTGTCATTGTAAGGCTTCACATTGGAGAACTCACCATAATCATGAATATAAAGAAGTTGGTCTGTTTTTGGGGTGGTTACGCCTCTTTTAGTCTTCTTTGTTCTCTGCTTGAGTGTAAGGCAAGATGGTGGCCATGGGTAAAATGGCGACAGTAGGACAGGAGGGCTAATCCCTAATCACATTCATTTTAGTCACTAATATGTCCAACAAGGGGGCGTTTCATCTGTAAATGTGGTTCTCTTGTGGCTTTCTATCCTAAATATACATTTCAGTTGGGCTAAGTGTTGGAATCAAGACAATCATGTTGACATATAATGAGTAAAAGTGTAAGAGAATACCAAGAGAGGAATAACTCAAAAAGCTGATATTGAGAAGGACTTGGTGGGCTTGATGTGAAGACAAAGAAGACTTAGTGGACCTGAGATGAAGATCCTGACAGGGTAGGGATTAAGCTGGCCATACAAGAAAAGAGAGAATGATCAGATCATGCGGGGGTCCTCTGGAGGTCGCTTTAAAGAAGACTGCAAAAAATACGCTGATAATGTCCTTGACCTACAAGTAGGGCTTATTGGAAGTGAAATAAAGATAGTGAAGAGCTTGAAATTAAGAATGATCAGGGCTTAATTAATTTAAGG
This sequence comes from Xenopus borealis, assembly GCA_024363595.1. Lineage (NCBI taxonomy): Eukaryota > Metazoa > Chordata > Amphibia > Anura > Pipidae > Xenopus > Xenopus borealis. The sequence goes on from CM044445.1 coordinate 119,930,074, forward strand.
TCCAGGCAGGGTGGCCAATAAAAGCACAGGTCAACACTCCAATGCAGTCCTGACCCAACTGAATTTTCATACCTGCCCATTAGATGTCTGCCTTTTTGGATAGATATCAGTCACATGTTTTGATCTTTGATCTGAAGGGGCTCAGTCAACAGCTTTAATATCCATGTGTCTGGCAAACTTTAATGGACTTGAGATCAAGATAGTGAGATGAATTGTGATCTGAAAGAGCACAACTAGGAAGGGCTTAGTAGACTTGAGGTCTGACCGGTCTTAAAAGCTAGATTAAATGTTGGGGTTGAGAAATGGTCTAGAATTAGCTCAACTGGTATTGAATACATCTGACCCCGGGTTGTGTAGTATGATATTGCTTCCAGTTTGTATCTATAGGCGTAAGACATGCAGAAAAAAAAATATTTTTTTGCACTTTAAATTCCATATCTTTATTAAATTTCCACTGGAAGCCTAATATCCTTTATTATTCCATATCTCAGCAATGTTCCAGTAATATTTTTAAAAATTTGCCACCACTGCTCAAAGCTGACTACATACTGTTAAAAGTAGGAGGCAAGCATCAAAGCATAAATCCAAGGGAATGTATCCAGAGGCACAGGGAGTGATAATTATATCACAGAATCCCATCTTTGGAGGACCTAACAAATGCTACAAGACTTGGCAGCCTCTCCCATAATGCACTTGAAATGCGGCCAAGGTATAGTTCTGTACATTTTGTCTTAAGATTCCAATTTCCTTATTTTGGCAGATCCTCCTACCTGATCGGATTTCATGTGCCCGGCACCGTTTTTTATGGGTTTATTTTGTATGTAGAGTGGAATTCGAGATAATGAGCAGAGATACTCAAAAAAATGAGGTGGTGTTCTTGCACCAGCTGAGTGTTTCCAAATAGGTTTTGCACCGCTCAAGGCTGTCTAGTCTGCGGCTTCACTGCGACTGGTGAACTGCAATTCCATTTATTCAACCATTATGTTGCCAAGCTAGGGCTGTCTATGGGGCCATTCAAATAGCTTGGCTGAATCAAGTAGATAGCTCTCAAATCTTGTTGGATGAGAGCTACATTGGTGCGATGATGTGGTCCACTTCTGACTTCTCCCTAGGGCAGTCCCCATTGTGATCCAAATGTTGGCCTGGAGACCAAACCGATTTGGCTCAGTATGTTGTTAGGCAATTCAGGTACCATGCATGCCCAGTTTAAGCCTAAGATTCTAGGAGTTGTAGACCAACATCAGCTGATGGGTGCTACTTTGGGCATCCCAAGCCAAGGTTCTTATGCAGATAAACTTCACACATAAAATTAACTTGTGAATAATCCCCTCGTCTGGTTCTTGGGCTGCTCTGAACAGAATGCCCAGCCATCTCTCTAACTATTTTTTAGGTCTTCAGCTCCAGACTGTTCCTCATTTATGGGTCAGTTGGGATTTATAATTTCCATGTTCATGGACTTAATGCTTGGTCCTTGGATTAGTAGATGATCTGGTTCTTCAACCAGATCTCTGTCTAATGTGGAGACACAGCCATGAGAGGAGGGTGACATTTTTGTTTTGTGAGGCTAGGACTAGAAGGCTTTCATTGACTTTTTATATCAGTCTATTGCACTTTGTTTGGAGAGGCTTAGCCTCCCTAAATCTTCATCATGCTTGCCCTATGGACACAATTCCCTGTATTCTCTGGTCTAGGCCAATAATCGGTGTACAACCGTTATTATTGTAGCAAAAACAGATCTGGGTTAGTTCCCAAGCCTTAACATCTCTAAAACAGTCCAATGTCACAGTCCTGTCTTTGAAGCCTATATTTGAGGAATGGCACTGAGGACATGGAAATGTCTCCTAATTCGGATATTTTGTAGGATAAGATGGAAGATATCCTCTAATTTAGTGTGTACTGCCATATTGTTCACTTTCCTAGACTTCTGACCATGTATGTGGACAGACCATGGTGCTGGTAGATGAGGAAATGAAGAGCTACAACTCTGCTTCACTCCATGTAGTTCTGATCGTTCAGACTTTGAACCAAATAAAGGTGGCCATAACATTTGCAGCCATTCATACGGTTGAGTTTGCCTTCAAAACAATTCTGGAGAAGCCGCACACCCCACACCACCCGAGTAGAAATTATCCTCCTGGTCGTGAGTTTGCCTTCGGGCTGATCAGTCACATATCGACATACAGTATGTATAGTCAACATATGGCCACCACTGTCCTTCTTTATAGCTACACAAGGACTTTTATTTTAACCATAGGCAAGTTCCCCTTTAAAAGGGCCAAATCTTAGCATCTTTCCATAGATATATAAACCACAATGAGACCTTTTCGAGGACATTCCTTCATTAAAATGCCTATAATAAAGAAACATAATTGCAAAAAAAAAGCCAGATTTATACTTTCTGTGTGTTCGCCCATTAAAAAAAACAAAACAAAAAGGAGCAAATCCAAAGAAAATAATGGGGAATGGATTATATGTTTTTTACTCTTGATATTATCCTCGTTTTTTTCTTGTTTTTAAAGATGAAATATAGAGTTTTCAGTATAAAAAATGTTTCGGCAAGAAAGAAATGTTTTGTTTTTTTACTGACTTTCAGATTTGTCTGATACCAATGAGAATTTTGTGGTATTGTATAAAATGCAAATGTATGTATAGAAGAAGAAAAACAAATATTTTTATAGGATAATTTTTTTTGCTATTGGGAGATTTGTGGTTTGGGGAAAAAATCATTAAATAAATGTTACGTAAATAGGTCGGTGTCTTGTGATTTTGTTTGGACTCGTAGCTGCCATCAACAACCTGCTTTGAGGAATAGAACTCCATCCTCCCTGGTTCCTCAGCAAAAATGTTCCACCTCCATGTGAAGCCTAGGAGGTTGAAGGAGTGGCCGAAAATGGGATATGAGCATTGTTCTGCTTGTGCGACTTCCAGCTAAATGGGTGGACATCAAAACACCCCCAACTGCTCCTCAAAAGTGAACGTCATTTGCCTAGATCATGCTGGCTCAGGAGCTAATCAGTCACAGCCCACAAGAGTACTTGAAACGTTCAAGCAAAAGAGGCGCCATCTGCCATTGCCCTTAAGGAAAACAGATGGCGGTAGAATGGAAATCTATTGATGCAATAGCATTGCATCAGGCCACCATACACTTCAAGGTCACCAGAGAAGCCTCCACTCCTCAACAATCCTTGTTTAACCATCCTCATGACACCCAAGGTCTGGATCTGATGGAACTCATTCCGTGTGTGGCTTAAGAACAAATCACCACGCCCTACCCAATGGCTGAATAGGGAAAAAAGCCAAATATTGAGTGAGGCAGGTGGTGCTTTGTATTCTAGAAATGGGTTTTTTTGTGGGATTAGTGTGAATAAACTCATGCTCAAGCAACTTTGTACCAGATTGAATTTGTTATAGCAGTGGTGCTGTGCAAATTATATTCTGGGCTCAAATCAACAAAGAGCTTTGATCACAAGATTTGTCATCAAGTTGATTTTGGAAAGCTACAGAGGAACATCTGACTGCTCTGAATATACTGACTAAATCGTCTTGATACATCGTGTCCCTCAGGCCAAGAACTGTACACACAAAACAACACAAAGCAAGAGAACTGGGTGCCCCTAGCTCTGTCTACACACACACAACAAAGCACCTGCCTTCAGGTCCTACTCTAATAACTGTGGGCTTATAGGAGACCATCTCATACATGTGGTCCCTTGGGGAAAAATCTCATACTGGGGACCCAAAGGAGACCATCTCATAGCTTTAGTTCCAGCAGGAGACAGTGTCCTACCTGTGGGTCCCATAAGAGACACATACCTGTGGTTCCATAAAAGACAATCTCATGCCTCTGGTCCCATAGGAGACAATCTTACACTTGTGGTCCCACAGGAGACAATCCTGCACATATGGTCCCATAGGAGACAATCTCACACCTGTGGTCCCATACAAGGCAATCTCATACCTTGGTCCCATACGAGACAATATCATGCCTGTGGTCCCCTACAAGACAATCTCATGCCTATGGTCCCATAGGAGTAACTCTCATACATGTGGTCCCATAGGAGACAATCTCATACCTTTAATCCAACAGAAGACATTCTCATAACTGTGGTCCCATGGGAAAAACACATGCCTGTGGTCCCATAAGAGACAATCTCATGCCTGTGGTCCCATAAGAGACAATTTCATACCTGTGGTCCCATAGGAGACAATCTCATACCTTTAATCCAACAGAAGACATTCTCATAACTGTCTCCAATGGGACCACAGGCATGTGTTTTTTTCCCATGGGACCACAATCTCATGCCTGTGGTCCCATAAGACACATTCTCGTACCTGTGGTCCCATAATAGACAATCACACACACCTTTAGTCCAACAGAAGACATTCTCATAATTGTGGTCCCATAAGAGGCAATCTCATGCCTGTGGTCCCATAGGGGCCAGTCTCATAGCAATAGGCTCATAGGGGACAATTTCATACCTATGATCCCATAGGAGACACTCATACCTGTGGGCCTATAGGGGACAGTCTTACACCTGTTTCAATAGTCAAAACCAGCAGTGCTGGTTGTTCAAAAAGTTGTTCAAATTCTTACAATGTGTAATGAATGTAGTTTAGAAAGTTGCTTAGAATGGCATTTTATTAGGTAAAAACTATTCTTTGGGTATGAAGGCGATAACAATAGAAATGCTAATTTTAGAGAACCAGCCCTACAAGACACCCACAAGACTGCACTGGTTTCTGGGCCGCCACACAGAAAGTTCACTAGAAAATCCACGGCTAATTAGTCATTCAGTGTTGAGGGGGTTGTCTCTGGGTTTAAATGGATCAGAAAACTCTTCTTTCATTGCAACCATCCATACGGTGCCTTGTGTGTGTGATGAATAAACTCTGTGTTGGTGCAGGTGCAGGTGCGGGTGCTTTTGTATTCACCTTCAGGTTTCCCCTGGCTTCTTGTTCATGAGGGGTGTCCTTCAGTGTCTGTCCATCAGCAAGGATAAGCTGCACTACTCTACCTATTTATATGGAATACGTCAGTTGTAGAACTGTTCCAGATGATTCAGAAGAGGGGGGCTGCCATTCCTGGGGGATATATTTTATTGATATGTTATAGCAGTTGAAAGGGCCGGTTGTGACCCCCTCTTGGTGGGCCCCTTTCATCCATCCCCCCCCACCGTAGATCTGATCCAATAATGATGAGGCTCATCCTGGCTCCCCCACTGTATTGGGGCTCATGCCTTTAGGTCTTTAGTTGCTAATGAAGAATGAGAGTTGTGTCTGGGAAGCAGAGGGGGGTACAGGCCAATGTGCTCACCCTTAGCCCCCTGCACTCACATATCAGGATTTTGGCTGAAAGTGTCTCATCAGAAAGACATCTATTTCCTCTCTTTCCATATTTGGTTATTTTCACACAGGTCTCGGAGTCATGGAGAGAAGGAATGTAGCTGGGGAGGGGGGTAGATAGTGACGTATAGTGGGGGGGATAAAGGCACGAGAGGGCAGGTGCTGTCTCATGGTTAGAAAATGCCCCCCCCCCTTCCATCCATACAGATACAGTATGTAGAAATTTGTCAAATAGTGTTTTTTCTGCAGGGCTATTTATAGACTGACATGCCCTGGGCCTTTACACAGGAAAGAAATCCCTCCTCGCCTGCTATGTACATTATATTCACATTCCAAACTGGTAAGTATCCCTCAACCCTCTTAGTAAAGGGGGGAGTCCCAAGTATCCGCCTATAGCTGATGTAAGGCTATGTACAATGGAACGGATTCCTGAAGCCACCAAATATTTATTAGCATGAAATAAATGACATATTGTTAGTATTTCAGGCGAACTTGTATTTCAAGAAAACCTAGGTTCACTGCTGGTGGAAGGTTGTAGGAGCCCCCCAGGGAACAACAATGTCACCCTTTGTACTGTGGCACCTATTCTGGGGTTCTTTACTGGAAAGCTCCATTTTTGGCAGCTTCCTGTGTATCCCCAGTACTATCCGACTCAGAAGAATGACTATACTGTGCTTGGACCAATCAGATGTCTCTGCAAGGAATACCTGGGAACTGAAGAATAATGGGGCTGTAGTGTTCCCCAGCCAAGTACCTGGGGCCAGTACATATCTTAGAGACGAGTGCTTATTAAATTGGCACCCACTGGTGAAATGTAGGTTTCTTGGCCTTTTATGAACTTCACAAACCTTTTTAGGAAAGAAAGTTGCTAGGAGCATTTTTTTTGTGTTTTTAAGGTGTCACTGTCAAAATAGGGGTCACTGAGAAAAAGAGCCTGTATTGTGGGCACCTGCAGAACAGTGGAGGGAGTAGGGCTAGAGAGCAGGACGAATTGGTGGCAGCAGGACAGACTACTAACAG
>CM044445.1:120083080-120103166 GCA_024363595.1 Xenopus borealis
TAGGGGGTACATTATCCCTTATAATACATGAGTGTGTGGTGCATTTTCATATCACAAAACATGTAAAAGAATATTGTATAGTACATGGTATCTCTCGAGCAGAGGGTTCAGTACTGAAGAGTCTCATGTTGATGTCGGCGCAGGTAAATACAAAGCACAAGAGTAACTCAGTGGATTTGCCTGCCAGCTAACTTGGCTTTGTTCATGGTAATTACCCAGTCTCTGTTTACATATAATCTATATTATTGTCTCTGCTAGAAAAACAAAAAAAGAGTACATAAAATATTGACGTAGAGATACCAGACGCTGCCCAGTAAAACTCCTGATTTAAGGTGAGATTAACTGCATAATTGATAAAAAAAAAGATGTATTGCCTGTATTTATACTAGTCAATCGGATCAACGGCTTTAACTATTATAACTATTCGTGACATCTGAGATTCGGTTTGTTCACGTTTGAGTTAACTTTTAGTATGATGTAGAGAGGGATATTCTGAGACAATTTGTAATTGGTTTTCATTTTTTTATTATTTGTGGTTTTTGAGTTATTTAGCTTTTTATTCAGTTTGCAAAGTCAACAATCCGGTTGCCAGGTTCCAAAAACCCCTAGCAACCCTGCATTGATTTGAATAAGAGACTGGAATATGAACAGGAGAGGCCTGAATAGTAAGTGGAGTAATAAAAGGAGAAATAAGTATAGAATTTGTAGCCTTACAGAGCATTTGTTTTTTAGATGAGGTCAGTGACCCCATGTTTTATTGTTATAAACAATGAAAAGTCATGTGTATCCTCTCCTAAATCAACCTTCTTGCCCTTTAAATATGTACTTTGAGTGTCATGCTGTGTTTTAAAGCAAGATGAATTCCAAGATACAAGAAAAAACTGCTGATTGCAAGGAAGTAGACAGGAAATCAAGCAGAAAATAATTTACAGTCACATGACTGGAACAGGAAGTACCCCCCTCTCCTTTGTATGGTTGGAACAGGAAGTGCGTCATCATTCAAGCAGAAAATATTCAACAGTCACATGATAGTAAGGGAACACACTCATTACCTCTATCTGAACTTACAGAAATAAATATAGATTTTTACACAGTCAGACCTGATTTAATACAATGAAAGGGAGCAGTAATCTTCTGGCTTTGATGCAGGGACCAGTTGACCTTAAAACCTTAGGCTCACAGAGTTATCCAACCCCTCCCTCATTGTAAGGTGATGAATTCTAGGGTCTCTGCTTACCAGAGAATCTGTGCACCATCCACTGTGGAAAACACAGGGACTTCAAGTCCATCAATTCACAATAGAACAAGTTGAAAAGAGGTGTGGCTTTACACTGTGAGCCTAAAAGGGGTGGAGAAACTGGTCCTTACTAGAAACATGGCTTCCTTTCAGTATGTGGAATAAGAACAGTGATGTAAGAGATAACAGTGGTGTAAGAGATTGATGTACTGGATGATGAGCTGAAATACTCCTTTATAGTGATGGGCAAATCTGGGGCGTTTTGCTTCACCTATTTTTTTGCGAAATTCCAGAGAAATTCGCGGAACAGTGAAAAATTTGTGAAACGCTGCTGGCGTTTCATTTTGGACGCAGGCGTCCAAAAAACAAACGTCGGCATCCAAAACGGGATGCCAGAGAATTTCCGTTTCACAAATTTATTGCCCGGCGTCGAATCGTGGGAATATAAAGACACCTCCAATTTCTAAAAGGAAAATAGATGCCTTGGAATTGTCAGCCATGGGAAGCCAAAGCTGAATGACTTGGGTGGATTTTGAAGGCGTGTGCACATTGGAAAAATTGCAAATATGTCCCGAATCTTTTGCTTTTTGAAGGGTAAAAATATGGTGTTTTTAGAGATCCATATTGTTTATAGAGCAACCCATACAGCAGCTTTCCCTCGGAATTCTAAATTGAGGTCTCTTGGACCAGATTGGAATCCTCCTACTCAGCTAGATTTTTCCAATCTGTCGTTACTTATAATTCAACATTAAAATGTCAACACCCAAAGGGTACATTAATCATCTCTTTAAGGCGTTGGTCACAAAGTGCAAGAGAGATGCTCCACCCATACCTTGCCTCTGACTGAAACTTGTGTGTTAGTGTCACAGAGGAATGAAGGGTGTGTTTTCACCGTGTTAGTATCGGTTCCATTCCTGTTCTCTCAGGCTGAAGAGTGAGCGGGTTATACACCTGAAATAGAATTCCTGTTCTGCACTAGGTTTCCCAATTTGTATTCAGAGGCTCAATACATATTTATATGCTGTAATGAGGAAGCCAAACAGGAAGTTTTTATACCTCTACAGAGCTGATAATTTATTGCAGGGCACAGGATTTCTCCAACTGGGCGAGTTCTTGCACCAAACAGTTTAAAATAGAAACTATGAGGACACGTGAAGGTTCTAGCTGTTTGATAAACAGGTGTAACAGATCAGCAGATCAAAAGTTGATACCTATAGCACATATACAAACTGGGGTTTATAAAGCTGCATCAGAATCGCTGCCCTACAAGACAAAGTTCAATACGTCCCCCCAAGCTACATGCTCAGTATTAAATTTGACACTGAGGAGGCCTTAAGGTTTCAACTGTTTGATCAAAGTAGCATATTCTCTATTTAATCTCACCCTTTAGATTCAAACTGGGGTATATACATACCCATTCAAAGTTCTCTCCCACAAGTCCCCAGTACATCTCCTTGTTCCAGTTTAAAAGTGAACTTGATTTTAAGGACACTTCAAATTTTCAGCTGTTTGATTAACAGGTGTAGCAGATCATCTGATTAAATTTGATGCCTATAAAATATACGTACAACCACTTAGATATATAGTGGCGTCTACACAAATAAATCTACAAAACACAGTTTCCCTACAAGATAACATTTTAAGGTTTCAACTGTTTGATCAAAGAGATGAAGTAAAGTATCTGTTGAATCCCAGCCCTTAGATACCAACTAGGGTCTACACAAATTCATCTGAATTGCTGCCCTTCAAGATTAATTTTTATATGCACCCAACAAAAAACTCTTGCTGCAAAAAGTTTAAAATTGGGTTTGACTATAAGGACACTTTAAGGTTTTCACTTTTTGATCAGTCCATTTAATATCAGCCTTTAGATGCAATCTGAGGCCTATGCAGATGCATCCGAATTGTACCCTGCAAGATATATTTAATTCGACCCCAGTGAAAGGATCGCCTTACTAAAAATACTCCTACTGATTATTATAAATTTGTTCCACCCTATGGGATGTGGTTGATTGCTAAGCATTCAAGCCTCACGTGTACCTTGTTGGTCTGTTTTCTAATACTAAATATACACCATAATGCTGTTCCTGGCTGGGACCTGGCCACCACCTTCCAACCCTGAGCAAATTTTAAATTTTGGGCTCCTCTCCCTAAGGCTGAAACTGATCTTATGACCTTATTGACCAGGAAGACCTTAAATACTTATAGTCATTAGAACAGCAGATGGAGTTAACCTATTGTGCTTTTAAACCAGTCCGTCAACGTTTGTAGCCCTATAACTAGGATCTGCCAAAACAAACAAACAAACATTACTATGGACAAAACCTCTTTCTTTGGGTAAATTTAAGGGCCAGAGAAATGTGGTAAGAACATGGGGAGAAGCATAGGACATTTCAAGTGTCTTCTACAGGATATAAGTGGAATGGTTAGCCTGAAGAAATAGACTAGTAAATATGACCAGCTATGCACATGTATCTCATAAATCTTAAGCAGAACCATAAAAAAAAACTGGTTCTAGTAGCAATGCAGACTTAGACAGGAGTCCTCTAGTTTTAGCAGCCGCCAAAACATAAGCAAATTAGTCACTTTAGAATGTGGGCTTGCGGGTAAGGAAGGCAAGGAGCCTCAAGGGGATCAGAAGTTAGATCAAAGATAAGGTTCAGGTTGAGCAAGGGTTGGGATTGGGAGCCATTGTGTTCCACTTTCCATTCATATTAATGAAGGTTTTCATTAGGGAAGAATGTCTTGGTAGTGCATTTGTGGTTTTAGTGAAAAGGATGAGCTATTTAAAAAAATTAAAGTTTAAAAATGGTATCCTTCCCATATAATCAAATCAAAGGACACAGGAGTCATCATGACCTCAAGAGAACACCACCCCAAACAATGTTTTTCCTTAATACCTCACAGACACTTACATGATCCATTAGCCCCAAAGGCATAGGACACATCCAACGACCCTTTGCTCTCACTTCAACTTTCACCTCTTTTCATAAGATGCTGGAGTCACCCAAGGCTGTCGCCTATTAGAAAGCATCTCCAGTAATGTTACTGGTTGGATCAACAACAATTGGGGAAAGTTACCAATGATATTTCTTTCACTTTCAACGCATTCAAGGTTTCATACACACAGTTGATATGACAGACTTCTTTCCATAAACCAATATATCAATGAATACAATTGTGTCTCTGTGCAGAATGCTCCCTATTTCCTCATAAAGGAAAGTGTGTAGTGGTAAAATAGACAGTAGATGAAAGACCATGAGGATCAACAAAGTTGGTGACAGTGGTTCTTAAAACAAACAATGACTTCTTTATTTTCAGATTTCTTGGGGAATACATACTCACAAATAGCTCTTCTAGAAGTGTTTGCCCATCAGGACCAATAACCAGTCTGCAGATAGTCAAACACTTTGAGTTGGAAAAAGGAGAATCAAGGATGGAGTGATCTAAGACAAGAGTTGCAGGGATCCACCAGTGTTGGTGGAGTAATTACATGTGGGAAGGTTCCTGGACAGCTAATGTTAGAGAAAACAGTGATTATTGTGATTATAGATGGTCATTAATATTACTGTCTTCTTGCACAAGGACTGCCATTCAGGTTCTCCCCAAACATCTTTCAAATTCTGAAAAAAAAAGTAGGATGGACCAGAGCCAAGCAGCTACCGCTAGTTACAGCTATGAGGCCTTTCTGGGTCTTATCTATTCTTCCCCCTCATTGGAGCCTCTGAAACATACAATCCTACCTAGATGGATCAAAGCCCCTTATAGTTAGTGATTCTTGTTGTCATTATCTAACTAACTGGATATTGCAGACTGCACCTTGAACATGGATGGTCCTTATTTTCAGCAACATGCTATTTCCACATAATATTTAATATTATGATCATGGAAGTAGAAAATGTTTGTTCTCTGCAATAATTATGTTGGGGCATGTTCTAACGTACAATATTGGGACAGCTAATTGTCAGGCGTAAGACTCGAGAACCATAGAAATGCTTGTATCACCTTGTAGAGTTTGTTCTCTGTAGTTGATGTTCTAGGTAGTTAATGTTGATGTACACTATAGTGGCAAGATACAGATCTTCAATCCAATGGGGGAGGGAATGCACCAGCATGGAACCTTTATGGATCTCTTTACTCCTTTCCTTAATAAAGTCTAAAACTGATTTATGTCCCAATAAACTGTATACTTCTATTTGCAGCTCTTCTGTCTGCTGTGACCCTCAATGAACCCAGCACTGAGACAATATATAAGGCCAAGGGTGAGTCTGTAACTCTGAAGTGCATCTACACCCTGGATCCCTTGGAAACTGGAAGCCTGGACATTGAGTGGGCCCTGATGAACCCGGACAGCACAGGGTTGGACCAAGTGGTGCGTAATCTCATAATGAATGGCCAACACAGGAGTAATGCCGGCATTCAAAATCTGTCCTGCTTAGAGGTCCCAATTAGATTGAATTTGAGTTTCCAAACTAAAATTTTCAAGATTTATCATTTGAAAAAACATCTTGAAAAAAAAAAAAAAACCCAGTACGCTTCTTTGGATGTCAGTGGGGGGGGAGTGTAGTTTATCATTCAAGTGATTTTATTTTTAAACAATTTTTAAAATTCACAATTGTAAAGATTAATGAAACAATGTAATTTTTGTATCAATTGAGTTTAGTTCCCTACATTTCCCTATGTTTTTTCAGTTCTATTTGTTTCCAAACTATACTAGCAATCATGAAAGAAATTAAAATTGCAATTTTTTGGGTGATTAAATTTTAAAAAAAAAATTAATTTGCAAATGTAAAAAATCTGCCTCCCTGTGATGTCATAAGCATATAAATGTTTATTAGTTCTAAAAGTTGAGTTGCTGTAAATGTTTTACATATTTTGAATTTATGTTTGTATTTTTAACAAAAATATGTTTCAAGTCTATTTTTGACTTTCCCTTGGGGTATTTTTGACTAAAACTGTTCAGCAGGCTTGATGTGTCAAAACCATTATAACCTGGTCAAAATTGTTGTCCATTTATCCAGCTGATCAGCTTTCAGTGAATACATTTCTAGTAAATGAGCCCCTCCCCGGGTTAATATGCTGTGTCTAGATTTCCAATAAAAACTTTGCCTTGCTTAAAGTTCTCATTAATTAACGTGCATCTATCAAAACAGCGTTTACAATGATTTTTGTTTTTAAATTTACAACCTGGAATTCCTGATGAAATAAAGAGGTGGAGGTTTGTAGGATGCAGCTAATAATGTACAAAGTATTTATAAGTCAATTTTGTTGTCTTATTAATATTATGTAACAGATTTATTAACTTTGCATCCGGTTTTTTCTGGGAGGGGCAGACTGATTGACAACATCCCCTATATTATACATCTGTTTTAAAAATTCAGCTCAGGACAATAATAAAGCCTTGAATATATTTAGTAGTACTGAATACATATAGCCAGTCAGAATAACTATACCCGAAAATAAAGGTATGGGAGTTGCATTATTTTCTTGGCAATTATATTGTCTAGGGAATTCTGCAGGATTATTTTGGACATGATCAGAACATGCATTATGTATGGTCAAACTGGCAAATTGTTGACCAGGGCTTGTATCAGCTATTTGGCTTTGGTGTATGTGGCTAAACAGGAACGTCCCTACCCAGCTCAATAGGATTTTAATTACAGTTGTCAGCACGAGGCAACCATAGAAAATCATAGAAAATCAATAACTTGTTTTTTTTCAAACATGGCTCCCCAGATACTCATTTATATGGACAACAGTGTTATCTCCAAAGGACCCCCAGAGCTGATGAGACGATTGTCATTCACTGCCACAGATCCCAGCAAAGGGGATGCTTCTATCACTATCAACTACCTTGAGCCTTCAGACTCTAGAACCTTCCAGTGCAAAGTCAAGAAGAACCCTGGGGTGGCCTCTCGAAAAATTTCTCTCATAGTCCAAGGTACTGTCATAGCCTTTATAGCAATTCAGTCCCTTTATATAACCCCTGTGACACCCTGTAAAAGACAATGGAGGATCTTATTTAAGAAGAAAGGTTGGCCAAGATGGGATTGGTTGTGTTGGAGAGGACGGGTTATGATTATATATATATGTAGATATATTTTTGTCCAACAGTGATCTTTCCTAAGGTTGTTCATGGAGGGTTCATGTTATGGGGGCAAAAATGCCTCTGGTCTTCATGTGTATAAATAAAATCCACATTGTTTCTCTTTGCAGTGCCACCTGCAAATCCTCAGTGCTGGATCGAAGGAGAACAAGTCAAAGGGAAAGATGTGACGTTGAAGTGTCGTGCAGATGGAGCAACTACTCCTCTCAGTTACAAATGGGACAAGATTGCGGGACCTACAAACCCTGCCACTCCTCCTTTAAACATGGGTACATTGAAATATATTTAACTCCCCCATAGGGTTTAATTCAAGCTTGATGACCCACAGCTTGATTTAATTAAGGGCCACTAAATGTATTTGAGCTACTGGTGGATGGCACTGTACGTTCTAATTTTTTTTTTTTTTGCTACTTTTTTAGGATCTGTGAATGGAGACCTGCTGATCAAGAACATTTCTGATGTGTATGGAGGCCAGTACCGATGCACTGTCGTGAATTCTGTAGGCAGTGGTCAGTGCGTTGCAAATCTCGCAGTTTCAGAAGGTGAGATTCAAGTGGATAACCAATACAGTTTGCACCAAAAAGACCCTGCAAACAACTCCTTTGGAGAGAGGGAAGCAGGACTGGGCGTTCAGTCTAGAACAGTAATCCCCAACTACAGTACTTTGGATGTTGCTCCCAGTGGCCTCAAAGCATGTACTTATTTATGAATTTCTGGCTTGGTTTTGGTTGCATAAAACCCAGATTAATGGCCAAACAGAGCCTCCTGTAGGCTGCCAGTCCACATACAGACTACCAAAGAGCCAATAACAGCCCTTATTTTACACATCCTGTGAACATGTTTAATACCTGTGTTGCTCCCCAACTCTTTTTATATTTGAATGTGGCTCATGGGTAAAAAAAAGGTTGAGGACCCCTGATCTAGCACATAAGAACTGATGTTTATGTTATATCCGTAGCAACTAACCGTGCTGGTGTTATTGCTGGCGCTGTCATTGGCGCCCTGTTACTCCTCCTGCTTCTCCTGCTGCTCATCTGGTGCCTTATCTGCTGCTGCAACAAGAAACGTTACGAGAAAGAGATCGCCAATGATATCAGGTAAAGTCTATGACAATGGTCTCCTATAAAATGGTGTAACATGACTCAACTGGGCCCCACTGATTATTACTTGCATTACCAGATTTTACCAGTTCCAGCCAATGTAAGCTTTTCCCCCATTGGTCTTCAACAGATTGGTGCAACAACGTGATTTGTTTTGTAGATAATATTTTGATGGTTGTTGTTTTTTTCAGACTTTTTTTAACTTTAAAAAATATAGTTTCTAGGGTCAGTGACCCCAGCAACCATAGAAATGATTGACATTTCACATTTCAGTCTGCCATTCTAACTATTGCCTGGTTTCTAGGATATTGGGACCCTATGAATATGGGAAGGAGTGATATATGTTATATACTGTAGTATGGTAACTGGAATAGTCAAGTACCCATTGTCTACTCACTCACATACATTTTTATGATCGCCTGAACTTTTTGCTTCTGGGCTGCACATACGATTTGACATGCTCAAAGGGGAAGTTGGTCAACAGGTTCCATTGCAGGAATCTCCATGGGCCAGAGGAAGTGGGGTAAAGCAGGGTCATTTAACTTTGGTAAATATAGAAGGAGGTATTGTCCCATCAAACTATGAGATTTAGATCATTTTACTTTTTTGTCTCATCCAAACTCTACTCCCCACATCCAACCGTCTGACCATTGCAAAGAGAGGAACCACCTGTTCCTAAGTAACTAACATCAATTATTTCAACATAATTACACCTAATTACAATCTTTTCATCCACAGAGAGGATGTGGTTGCTCCACCAAGTAACACCAATAGCCGCTCCACCAGCGTACGCACAGCAGCAGGTTACACACCGCACAACATCAGCTACTCCCTGAGAAAAGCCTACAGTGCAACCCCTACAAAGGATATCAAAACACCATCTGAGACCAGCAGTAACCCCATCAAACCCAGAGTGGAGAGTGCACCTCCGACTCCAGAGCCAGTTTATATTGTGCCTGAGACCTCTCGCCACACTCCATACAACCTCCAAAGAGCAGGAGGAGTTCCAGTGATGGTGCCTGCAACAAGCTGGGAAGGGTTCATTGTCTGAAAGATCAAGGTGATCAAAGGTTCAGAACCTTGACACAATGCACACTTTTTAGTTCAATGAATGAAGACCAAAATACTCACCTTTCTTTTTGGCTATTAATTATTACAATGAGCACAGATTTGTTGAACCTCCTTGGACAGTGTGCAACTAGCTACAACCAAGTGGACAAGAGCTTCTGCAATGTATAGATACTTCTACCACAATCTCCTGTAGGTGTCCAGGTGAACACTGACATGGAGGTATTTTTAAAGATTTCTTTGTGGGGTGGGTTGGTTTTTCCACATGAAGAATTATATTATATATATATATTATATATATATTATAAGAATTAGCCATGGCAGGCACAAAACTATGGTGTGGGTATTTCAACGCTCATCAGAAGACTTCTCATTGACTGTAAATAAATGTACATTGTAGATGTATATATTTAGGTACACACAGTATACTGTATTCTCAACATGTTTTTATAATGTAAAATACAGGGGGAACATAAATGGGACAATATAATATGTTTATTAATAAGTACATCTCTGAAAGTGGGACATGGTAATTTGTGCGGTGTTTGGTGGGGCTTGAGGCCATATCATGGGTGTGTCTAAGAGGGGTGGACATGGCAAAACATAAAACAGACAGGGCTTGAGCTAGAAGTATATTTTGGCTATGTATTAACGGTAAAGTATTTTTCTTACTAAACCATGGAAACCATACAGCTGGGGAAAACCTTAGAATAAGCCTACCTCCCTGGTTTCAGAGCACCTGTGTAATAATGGTTGTCCTTTAGAACATATTTCAAGTGCATAGCATACTGGTTTGCATCATGTTGGCGTATAGTGGAGTATATTCTTCCTCAACTGTGTTATTGAAGCTAAATGTACTAAAAGTAATCATTGTGTGACATTAATGACCATGGAGGAACTGGGCTGCCACTGGTGGGTCCCAGCCAAGTTCAGCTCTGATCAGCCTCTTCTTATTTCCACTATAGGCCTATATGATGACTATCAACGTTAAATATGCTTCCTTAAAGGCACTACAGAACAACCCTAATTATTACCTAGTATCTTGCTTCTCACAAGTTACCCAGCCCAGGGTCTTAAAAACTATGGCATAATCCAGGTGTCCCCAACCACCCAGAACTGGGCCGCGGACAGTCCTGAATTGTGTCGCCAAAATTAACCAGAATTGGCTGTCGGCGCCAGAACTGGATACCGGCGCACCCGAATTGGACGATGACCCTTCCAACCCCAAAAAATGTTGCCGGTACACCGGTCCCCGGACCAAAAAGAGGTTGGGGGCATAATCCATAGAAGTGCTCTACTGAACTAACTAGGGTAAAGGCTGAAGGATCTCAGTTTGGATATCTCTGCTTTAAATTCTAGAAACATTTATCAGTTATCACAAAACATATCAATATTAAAATATCATCACATACCATATCTCAGTTGTACCATAGCAGGGGTAGTTCCTAGATGTGAGAGCTCCTCCTTTGAAAGTCAAGACAACCCCAACTGAACCTATATATGCTGCCTTAACAAGCTATGTAATAAAATTGTGTATCCATATCAACTTATTTTATCTATATATAATCTTACTGTGTATTTTTAATGTGTATGCATTGTTTTTCCCTTTATCAAATAAAATATTGTATTTTTGGGTATTTCTTCAGCAAGTTGTCCCATTTCTATTCAACATCAATTTTTTATTCTCACAACATACTGTATACATTTGTTTAGCTCCACTTCCCCAGGAACAGCCCCTCTACAGGTCAGTCTGATAAATTTATTTACATTTAGGTGGTTATTTATCAAAATTCAAATTTTTTGCGGATAATTTTATTTTAAAAAGTCAGAGCAAACTAGAATACATGATTTGACCTCATTGATTATTAAAAAAAAGTACAGTGTAATCAGATCAGGGAAAAACTCAATAAAATTGAGCAAAAATCCGAATCATGTGACTTTTCCTGAAAAGCCCAAATGTTTTGGCTTAAAAGTTCTAAATAGTTGGATTTCTGGTTAATTCCAGGGCAGAAACTTCCAAATAAGATAGGAGCCTCTCCCGTTTTTGGATTCTGACTTTTTCCATCCTCACGGTACAATAAA
This sequence comes from Xenopus borealis, assembly GCA_024363595.1. Lineage (NCBI taxonomy): Eukaryota > Metazoa > Chordata > Amphibia > Anura > Pipidae > Xenopus > Xenopus borealis. Next base: position 120,094,674 of record CM044445.1, read on the forward strand.
ATTCAAGGTTTTTTTCAACTAAATTTTTTTTATAGTAAATAAACTTGAATTTTAACATTTTTCTGCAGTCAGACTTTAATAAATAAAAACTTTTTTTGTAAGATTTTCTTTATTAACAATTTTGTCATTTGTTTTACAGATAAAAAGTTAGAGAAAGAGAGAAGAAAAAGAGAAGGAAGAGAGAGAGAGATGGATTCTCTCATATAGTACGTAACATAAGACTATACCACAATAATTTATATAGTTAGTTGCCCACGCCCATTAGTCCAATGTCCAGCCACCGATTCCATAAATTTTTCTGGGCACCCCCGGGCTGTATACACCAATTTCTGCTTTGAGAGGGAGTCGTCCACAAGTTTTATCCAGTATATCAGAGTAGGTGGTTCCATAGCTTTCCATGTTAGGAGAGTTGCTTTTTTGGCATAGTGGAGAAGCTGATGGAGGCATAGCCTGTCTCCTGAAGGGAGACCTATATCTCCCACCTGCCCCAATAAGCAGAATTCTGGAGTTCTGATATTAGGCAAACCCAAGGAAGCGTTCATGAAGGTAAGTATTGAAGACCAGAAGATTTGCACCTTTGGACATTCCCAGAATACATGGAGATAGTTGCCTTGATCCGCCTTACTCTTAACACATACATCAGGATACCCTTGATAAATTTGTGCCAGCCTGTGTGGTGTGTAATAAACCCTGTTCAAAAACTTTGTATGAATGTATCTATCTTTCATTGAAATGTTGATTTCAGGTATCTGCTCAAGTATTTCCAGGAGCCCTCATCCAGCCCAGGCATATCCTGTGCCCATTTACCCATAATGTAATGTAATCTGGAGAACACTTGAATCACCGATTTCATATTAGGAGTTAAAGGGTATATGGAGGGAAGCCCTCTATGGAGTTGGTTCGCCAGAGCCTCAAATGAAGAGATCACTGCCGCATCCAGTACAGTCGCTGGGTATTAGGGTGAGGGTTCAACCACCACCAGGCATATACCAACTGGCTAGAGTAAAAGTACTGCAAAAAAATTGGGGAGAGCTAATCCTCCCCTAGTCACCGGTGCCTGCACCGGTGACTAGGGGAGGATTAGCTCTCCCCAATGCCAGGAGATGCGAGGTTGGTCCCCTGCCCAGATCATGTTTCTGACACACATATCCAATACTTTAAACCATCTTTTGCTATATATGATGGGCGCATTATGAAAAGCATAAAGAAATTTTGGCAAGAAAATCTTCTTAAGTAAATTAACTCGGCCTGGTAAGGATAGTGGAAGGTTAAGCCAGTTCGGTGTTTTCTGCTTTAGCGCCCCAATCACATGGGAGAGGTTCAGTTCAATGTATTTCAGTGAATAAATAATAACTTTAATGTAGATAAATACAAGGGCATCCATATATATATAATCTTAATGGAACTTACTGGTAATGGAGGGGCTTTAAAGGTATTTTTCAGCATTAAAAAGAATAAGGGCTCAACGGACACTAGGATATTTATATCCATTGATAAAGCACCATAAGACCCTAATATACAGTACTGTTTTGATCTCCAGCACGTATTAGAGAGATTAGGGAACTGGAGAAAGCCCAAGGAAGATCAGCTAATGTAATAAGTAGAAATAGAGCCTCTCAGTTGTGACAAAAGGGGGGTCTAAGATAGGATTGTTCTTAATGGAGAAGTTTAGAAGAGGCTATTGATGCTACAATATATGAAGAAATATGTAGTAATAATAATAATAGATTCATCCATGACATTTTGGACTTTTGGTCTCCCTAGTACTTACTAAGTAGCTGTTTAATCTGCCATCAAGTTTTTTCTGCTCTGCAAAGAAAAGCTTTCTTGAGCCAATGATCTTGAAGTGCTACCTGCTGGAATTTATTTGAATTACAGCTCTACTGTACATTTTACACGCAGCTGAATTGGGCTCAGGCCTGGATTTGTGGAAAGGCCACACGGTTCATACACACTGGGGATGAGCAGGAGATACAATAGTTTTTTAATCTCCCATGCCCAAATCCCCATTGCTCTGGTCCCAATTATGAAAATAGGGAGGGAGAGGGGTGATAAACAGCAGCAGGCCCAGGGGTGGGGATATTAGCAGAGGGGAGGGCAGGGGTGGGGATAGTGGCAGAGGGGCGGGTAGGGGTGAGGATAGCGGCAACGGGGAGGACAGGGGTGGGAATAGCGGCAGAGGGGAGGGCAGGGGTGAGGATAGCGACAGCGGGGAGGACAGGGGTGGGGATAGCACCAGAGGGGAGGGCAGAAGACAGAGGTGAGAGAACATTAACTAGGGGTAGGCAGAAGACCATATTACAGGTACCTGTCCAGCGCCCCCTCTATCATTGCACCCTAGGCAGGCGCCTTTTCTACCTACCTCTAGTTCCTGGCCCTGATTGGAACTTTATGAAAAAAAGTCTCCAACAAAGTCTCAGCAGGTGTATTTCTTACTAAGGTACATTCCAACCATATCTGAACAGCAGATGACGGGTACTTTAGGTAAATATTATTCATTGTTAGGAGTTACAACACTGATTACCCCAGGGCATTCTATGTTGATGGGCAAAGTGGCTAAAGTGGAGCACAGAAGCAGAACATTCCACTGTTCCAAGCAGCAACTAGGCTCACAGTTGTGGATACACTGGTTTATAACACTCTACAAAATATACATAGCACCTCCTTGTGTTATTGCTATATAGTTAGTCTTCATCATAAGATAATGTTCACACCCGGTCTTTGTCTTTGAAGCTGCTCTAGTTTTTTTTCCGTTTTTTCAGAAAAGGAATTCATTCCCACCCTACAGAGAGAGAGAAACCGAGGAATGCTGTCATTAACCATAAGTTTTATATATGTAGAAAAGCTCATGCTAAATGGGTGACATTTAGTAAATTGTGGGGAAAATAATATATATATATAATGTTATTTTCTAATAATGTTACATTGGGATTACATAGGGATGTAAAAAAGGAAAAAGAAGAGCCAGAAGTCACAGAAGACAATGGCATTTAATGGTTCGTATTTCGAACCAACCTGTCTTCTAAGTCGCATGGAGTGGGGACCTCTATATATTTATAACTTAATTTGTAAAAAATAATATATTCAGATTTAACAAAGAAAATCAAACTGCCCCGGGGGGCTTGACTGAATTCTGATTGCAACCCAAGCAGTCTTTTAAACAATGGAAGGCCCAGTAGTCACTGGAGGTCAATGGAATTTAAGGGTTCAGATTTCTACCCAACCAGTGTTTAACCAGTGTTTTAAATCACATGGAGCAGGAAATACTATATACCTGTATATTTGATAATAATGTTGGGGTGTAACAAAGGAAACAGAAGCCTCAACTGGCACTAGGGCCCAACAGAGTACAGACCAGTATAAAAGAATTTTGACTGATGAGTTGACCCAGAGTTTGGAATGTTAAATCTAAACTGTTTGTTTGCTGTTGGTTCAAGTAACTTCTGCTATGAAACTAGCGGAGTAAACTTATAGATTCCATATTCGTGCTTGACCTACAGTTAATTGGTTAGTGAAATGGAACTTTACTCTAAGGGGCAGATTTACAAAATTCACATGTATTCACATGAAGGATTCAAATATTCGATCGAATTTTCAAAAAGATTTGAATTTCGAATATGCAAATTAGGCAAATTCGACCAAATTCAACCATCAAATATTCGATATCGAATGATTTGAATATTCAAATTTAATTTTATTCGAATATTCGAAAATTCGATGGTCGAATACTTACCCTTTAAATTTAAATTGGACCCCTAGTTCGCCAGATTAAACCTACCAAAATGGGGATCATTCCCTAAGATCGAATAGGAAAAATTGCGCTAAAAAAATTCAAATTACAATTTTTTTAATTCCCCACTATTCCCTGGTTGAATTTTGAATTTTTTTGCCATTCGACCCCAATTTGACCCTTAGTAATTCTGCCCCTAAGTTCCTTTACTTTTGTCTTGAGCGAATACAAGACATGGTATTATTTAGAATATTCAGTGACCTTTAGTGATGGGCGAATCTGCGAAAGTCAATGGGCTTCAAAATTATTTTGATGTGTGTCTATTTTGACATGAATGTCAAGTTTTATATGCGCATTAAAGTCGATGGGAGTCTGAATGATTTTGGTGTTGGCCAATTTTATGTGCCTAATTGTTTTTGTTGCAGTGGATATTACACCAGTTAACTTTTGCCTCAGTTTCACAAATCTATTCACGGCAGACAAAACCTGGATATTTGCCTGATGAATACCACTAGTGACCATCTCTATTTACCTGATCTCCTTCAGGCTGGGGTGCTCCAGTATAAGTTTCTGTATATGGGGGTAACCAGTATCACCAAAGAAATTGTTGCTGATATTGAGGTGTGTGAGGCTGGTGTTGTTAGTCAATGAAAGCAGTGATGCAGTGTATTCTGGGATCAGCTTGGTCTCCTGGAGCCTGCAGTAGATAGTACAACAGAAGTAGAGGGTTGCATTAGTCTGCTGGATGCCCTGTGAGGTTTTACTTAACTTCTAGACTCACTTAATAGTATTTGGCTTTCATATGAGAGAAGATTCTACTGTCCTCACTAAAACTGAGGTTCAAGTCATGTAAAAACAACCTCTGAACCAACAAATGTCTATAATGCTCTATTGTAGCCTGTGTTAGACAGGCTTTAAGTCAGGGACTTTCTAAATGACCCTAATGTTTTCTATTACAAGTAATAGTCAAAAGTACCCAGGAATGCCAGTCTTATTTTATATTTGTTGACCTAAATAATAAATTTAACTGACCCTATTTATCCAAAGGCCTACCCTTTCCTCATCCTCCAGTGCTGTTTTATACTTACTCCAAACATTCTATCCTGCATGTAGGGTCAGAAAGAACCTCCAGCAACTGATATAAATATTCCCCAGCCAGTTTGTTCTTAGATAAGTCAAGTTCCCTTAAAGAGTTGTTTTCTTTGACCGCAACAGCCAACAAGATACAGCTTTCCTCCGTCAAGTTGTTCTTCATCAACCTAAAATGCCAAAGCAAAACAACAAAGAGACTGGTTGAAGCCATAAAATGTAATACTGCCACCAATATTTCCACAGGCATCAGTACAATGAATTCAACATTCCCATTATCTTAGTTACATCACTGAAGGAGATGTCCTCAAACTCATCCAAGGCATTAAGAGAATACACCATCACAACTACATATTCCAAATTAATTTCATTATAGGGAATGAATGTGCATTGTCTAGGTATACAATACAATGAGAGGATCCATTTCTAAGAGTTTACACATTGAAGTGGCGATATTCTGGTCCAACTGCCAAAATTTTTTATCTGAAAACCTGGAAATCCACAGGTGTGCTGTCTCCAAAAGATATGTGACTAACTGGTTCCAAATTCAAAGCAGAACCAACATGTTTGCTATCAAATCCAAGTGAAAATGCTGTAGGAATCAGTGAAACTAGCTCTATGAGAAGAGTGTTTCCATGAACTTCTTGAGGTTTGAATCTGACCAGAAGGAGTCTATTGCAGGAAAATCCAGAAACAACTAGCTGCTTCAGACAAACAAATATCACACCCACACCGTAAAAAAAAATATATATATGTATCCCAGTTTTTAATGTCTCGCTACATCACCAAAACGTTGTTAACGCTAATTCCATTTATTGTGTGTAAACTGGATATTTACTGTACCTGAGCGTTCTGATTCTGCATTGAGGGTTGGTTAATATAGAATAAATACATGACATGTCCTCATCTCTGAGATTATTTTTGGTGAGCCTTTATAGAATAAAAGAGAGAGAAAAACAATTAAAAGCAAGACAGAAGTTCTACATTGTGCTGGCTGTTTGTAGACAAAGACCTGCTAACCAAACAAAGTGGAATCCAAAGGCACTTAGAAACTTAGAGTTCTTCTGCAACTTCATTACTAAATCATGATAGATCATTATAAGAGAATGTGAGTTCAGACTATGCTGTTTTCCTCTGACCACCATGATGTAATAAAAAAACCATCTTCCAAAGCAGTGACCTCTAAAGTATCAATCTAGGAAGATAGGTCTGTTTTACCTTACCGATGGATAGTCATATTGCAATCATATTATAACAATGGCGTGAAGCAATACTTCTAGATTCATATACATGAGTAGTCCCACAGACTTCAGTTTCTTATAGTTCAGTTGATTATAAGGTACAAGTTATTGGTTTCACATCCATACTGTAAGTGAAGGTCCCCAGAGTAAGGTAATTGGAGAAATGGCTTATTACCTTCACTCCACAAAGGGTTTTTCTACTCTTTAATTGGTTATCTGATTTAGCTGGGCTGTTACCATGCTCATACAAATTAAAAACTGAATCAGATAAATATGCTTTACATTTTATATACATTTTAAGGATATTTAGCTTCCTCTGGCACTGAGAAGCCCAGGGAACACTAGTGTCACTAGTCTAAGGTCTTTGGTTTTTGCAAGTTTTACTTCTATATGGCAAGTACTGGATGGATAAAACATCCGTCCCCCACACTCATATACTTAATAAACAGCAGCAGTTCTTCCTGTCTGGGAGAATAAGGAATTATGGTGGTCTAACAATCGACTATCAACCTCACTGAGCTACATTGCACTATAGTGAAATATTGGATATTTGTTGGATCCCTACATGGAAGCTCAGTACCATTCTGTTCCATGTTGGCTGAAACCCATACAAATGCTAGTTGGGGTGCACTGAACAACCTGGTTTTCCATTTTGAATGACCAGTTATGCTGCAGTCTTGAGAGTCTCCAGAGTGTGATGATCCAAAATACTCAAAGGCCCCACATAATAACTGATGGTTCTAAAGTTTGGGTTGAAATAACTAAGTCTTAGGACCTGGCTGCTGATATACTTCTGCTCAACTACAACGGTCAACAATAAAAGATTATTTGAACTTCTGATCCTGTGCAATTAGTGGTGTATTCCCAAAATGGCAATTCCATGCTGTATTCTGGTAAAAGACAACACAATAAACCTATTGCAGAGAAGGTTCTCCAGTGATGTTTGTGCCTAACTTAAAGAATCATGCTGTGGTCTGATAGGACATGTGGGTCAGGAGCTGAAATTTAAGAACCTCTCAAGATAATGGGTTGGCAATAAAGTTCAATCAACCAGGACAATTATAGGGAGGATACAACCATGTTTATGCAAATTTTATAAATTAATAACCTACTCAAGAACTGCAATGCTATGAAGCTCTGGTGCTAGCCTCTCCAGTCCTTCGCTCTGAATAAAACAAGCACTCAAGTCCAGATGTTCTGTTTCACGACAGGATTCTAAGATAAAAGCCAACACGGTGCAGTCCAGAGGTGCAAGGTAAAATCCAGAGAAATCTAACTTTTTGTTTGACCCAATGGTTGAGGATACAAGACCTTTATTCCTGGATTCAGCAAGGCAGGCAAATACATTGAGAATCTTCCTCTTGTTGGCATCATGCCCCTCTGGATCCCAAACTTGAGTGACTGATTCCTGGAGAAAACTAATTACCTCCTTGGAAGCTTGAGCTGATAATGCTCCTAAAGCTGGCTTCAAGAGTGACCTGGTGGAGTTGTCGGAGAGCCCAGATATAAAACGAAGGAATATTTCCCCCCGCCCATCATCAAAAGATCTTGTGTTCCGAAGCGTTTCTTTAAGTTTTTCAGAAGAACAGTCCAGGTAGTGAACCAGAGCAGCCAAAAACTCTTGCACTGTTAAGTGGAAGAAGGAATATGACACATGGGGAGGTTGACCACATTCTACTATAAAGCTTGACACCATATGCGAAAAAATGTTTGTAATATAGGACTGCACATCTTCTTTTTCAAACACAAGAGCCTGGTTAGTTAGTCCATATTCTGCCAGCCAACCAAGTGCCGTCAATACTTCCTTAGCATGAGACAAATCTTGGCTGTGATTGGTCAAAATATTGCTGACAAAAGCCACAAACAGCTGTGTCACTGTTTTTGGAAGTAATAAACAATCTGTTGGGTCATTTTTCCCCTGTTTTTTGAAAGACATTGCTAAAACTGTACAGATGATCCAGCAATAGGCCGGGATGTAACAGAACGTGTATAGAATTCCATTTTCTCTTACGTAATGGAACGCCTTTTTTGCCACCACCTCATTTTGAAAAAAATGTTGAAAATACATTTCCCTCTGCCTGGGGAAGAATCCCACAATTTCCGACATTCTGTGAAAAATATGAACGTCGATTTCTGCCACTCTAGTTGGGCGGCTGGTTATGAGCACGGAGCAGCCTGTGAGAAGAGTCTGTTTGACCAAACTGGACACAATGACGCTGACATCCCCAGGGAATTGTGGGTCATTGCACAGATGACAAGACTTAAAATCCACCTGGTTTTTGCTTTCATCTAAACCATCAAAAATAAAAAGCAGCTTTTCTGGGTTTTGAAAGATTTTCTCAAGCTCACCATGGAGATATGGATATCCATTGAGGATCATTTGTGCCAAGCTGGTCTTGTCCATTGTGTTGAGATCCCGGAATTTGAAGAAGA
>CM044445.1:120146871-120159992 GCA_024363595.1 Xenopus borealis
GTCAGTTGAACTGAAGAAGCTGCTCGGATGAGCAGTGAAACGTCTTCATTGAAATATCTCGGCACGTCCAGTTGCTTTGAGTTACTTTTGATAAATATACCATGACCTGGATGAATGAAAATCTTCATAGTCATTTCACCCTGTGTGTTACGTATTTGTTAAGTGTTTGTCTATGCCACATAATATGGTACCGAATCAGCTGTAACTCTGCCAGTGGAAAATCATTGGCTGAGAAATTCATGTAACATTAGCCTTAGCCTCCCCAAATGAAAATCTCACCCTCCTCCTATGGAATTCACAAAACTGAAGTCATTTTACTCTTGAATTGTGTCCCATAACTACTGGAAAACAATGAGAGCAACATTCTGATTATTCTGTTATTACGGGTTACTACTCAAGATTCAAATTAGTTACAGTTTTATTAATTAGGGCAGCAATCATTTAATGGATCTTTCTATAATTTGGATCATCATTTCTTAAGTCTGCTAAACAATGTGTAAACATTAATTACAAACAATTTCATTAATTAAACTCAATAGCATTGTTCTGCCTCCAATAAGGATTCATTATCTTAGTTGGGATCAAGTACATGCAATTGTTTTATTATTAGAGAAAAGGGAAAATATTTTAAACATTTTCTGTTATTTAATTAAAATAGAGTCTAGGGGCAGATTTACAAAATTCACATTAAGAATTTGAAGTTCTATCGAATTTTAATTAAATTCAAATCTTCGAATATGCAAATTAGGCAAATGGGAGAATTTCCCCCAATATAGATATCCTTAGCAACCAATCAGAGATATAGATGAAGCCTTCAGCCCCAAGCCCAACAATGTTACAGACCTGTAAAAACTTTGGTGTTGTGCCATCCAAACTAGAAATTCAAAGAGGAAAAATGAATGAGTATACCTGTCTTGCCACATCCATATTGTAACAAACAAGGGTTACAGACTAAATATAGGATCACATGGCCCTGTTTACAAGAGCTTACAGTCTAAAGTACAAATCCTGATGAAATGCTTAGGGCACTACCACTGTGTCTGTCCTGAAATGGTTAGAGGCATAATACTGTGTCATGAAATGGTTAGGGGCAATGAATAAAATAAGCTTTTCATTACAGATTTCCCTAAGCATTTCATGACAGACACAGTAGTCAGCCCCTAAGCATTTCATGACAGACACAGTAGTCAGTCCCTAAGCATTTCATGGCAGACACAGTGTTATGCCCATAACCATTTCATCATTTTAAGTTAGTCTATTTAGGTGACTTAATTCACTACAGTTCTTTGCAGGGGAGAGTAATGACACTTCTGCTGGGCAGAGGACCATGGTCAGTAACCATAATATATGGAAGAAAACTGCTGGAACAAAATCTGGAACTGCATCTGAACTTTAAAGCCATAGATCCATAAAATAGTCAGTAAAAGGAGGTCAGTTACATGCCTTATTGTAATTATATTCTGTTGCAGAAAGATACACTGTATTACATTCCCTTATAGCAACAACTATGCGTTTAGCCTACTTGCCATGTAGGGCAAGTGGAGTGAGAGAGAGTTTTTCTATCTTTAATTTATTAAACCCCACCTATAAATGTAAGTAACCAGTAAAAGAGCCTCAGTATTTCTGGGGGGCGGGGGGTGTAGGCTTGCTAGATTAGAGCTGATGACATATATCAAGAACAACCCATCTCTAAAGGTTAGGACCTGTTCTACCAGGAAAGTGTCCACCTCTTGAGACAAAATGTGTCTAATGCAGGAAATCGACCAGTAGATTCTTAGTTGGGCATCAGTAGATCTCAAGACACTGAGAACAAAGAGCTTGACTGAATAGTGAAGGATTGGGTAGGGGGCACTATGGAGGCAGAGGAAGAAGGGTGAGTCTTAAAGGCAGGAGCTGTAGGGGAAGGTCACAGCAGGGAAAGACAGGATCAGGGAGGCTGATGAGACAAGATCAAGCAGGAAAGGACAGAGCAGGTATAGACAGGCTGAAGGAAGCAGAAGAAAGGGAAAAGGGCTAGAGCATGAACCTAGCTAAGGGCAATGCCACAGGGCTTAGGAAATTAATGCTCGGTCACTGATGGTGAGGAGGGCTGGGTTTACATAAAGCAGGGATCCCCAACCTTTTCAACCCGTGAGCAACATTCAGATGTAAAATCAGTTGGGGAGCAACGCTAACATGAAAAATGTTCTTGGGGTGCCAAACAAGGGCAGTGATTGGCCATTTGGTAGCCCCTATGTGGACTGGCAGCCTACAGGAGACTCTGTTTCGCAATACACATGGTTTTTATGCAACAAAAACTTACCTCCAAATCAGTAATTCAAAAATAAGCACTTGGTGTGAGAGCAACATGTTGCTCACGAGCTACTGGTTGGGGATCACTGATATAGGGCAAGGGCAGCTTTGGATGATCCACAACCCACCAATTAAGATGCTGGATATGGCTAATCAACCATATTATTTGCCCTCTTGGCCCGATGGTTAGGGTGAGCAGCCAGTAATCAAGAAGTCAAATGATCCCAGCAGAGACTGACATAAATTACCCTTCTGTTTTATAAAGTACCTAAAGAAAATGTTATTTTTAAAAAATATAGTAATATGAATTCTCATATAAATGAATATAAAGTTTAAGTAATATTTTTCCATGGAACAGAATGCTAACAGTGATATTATGGATGTAGATCATAATGGGACAACATCACTGAAAGTAGACCTCTCATTGTCTAATGCATTCATAGATCACGTCAACAGAGCAGCCATATGGTGCAATGCGAACTGTACAGGGTGGACATCTTGGCCTCTCAAGAAGCTTCATTTATCAGTAGAAATCTACACAAGGCAATGTAACCAGAAAGCCCACCCTAATAACTTGCTAGGTCTCATAGCTTCTGCCATATAGGAGATATGGGAATATACAGCTATGAGTTTTACTTACCAAAATGTACTTTTCCCTTAGTCCTTTCACAGAAAAATTTCCCCTCCTTATTAAAACTATTTAGCATTAGTGATGGGCGAATTTATTCGCCAGGGGCGCATTTGCGGCGAATTCCCGCGATTCGCCGCTGGCAATAAAATGCGTGAATTTCGCTTAGCGAAATTTTGCTGAAAAAACGAGTCGCAGGTCGATTTTGACGATACGCCCGCCGGAAACGATGCGCTGAAAACGGCGCGGCACACGTCGGAAATGACGCAACGCATCAAAGTTATCGCGCCGCTCGTCAAAAGCGTCCCGCGACTCGTTTCGAAAATTTTTAGCCAATTCCTCTGGAAATTCGCGAATTTTTCGGTGAAGCGAATCGCGGGAGATTCGCCCATCACTATTTAGCATTATCCTGATGTAGGTCGACTTTTTTACCACAAGGAGGCTCTCTTACTGGTAACTTCTGTATACTGTATAGGTGGGGTCTTTAAAATGTAACTTTTTCTATTGTAACCCTTTACTGTACACTCATAAAATTTGTGTAAAGTGTTTTTCAATATTATGTTTGAATCCCTTTTGCTAAATGAAAGATACCAAGAATTTTAAATGGCAAGGAAAGTGTAAATTAGAATAAGGGTAGAAATACTGTATTTTGTATACTAAACATAAACATGAACTTACTGCACCACAAGCCTAATCAAACAAATGATTTATGCTTTCAAAGTTGGCCACAGGGGGCTGTCATCTTGTAACTTTGTTATACATCTTTGTCTGACACTGGCACTGCACATGCTCAGTATGGTCTGCTTGAGTTCTGCATGGCTGGTAAGTAAGGCTGGGGCTCCCCCTGCTGTTCATAAGTGATTGTTTCCCTGCCAGAAGCACTAAATGAAGGGAGAATTTCACTGCATACAGTCAGGTTTCTTATAAAAACAGTACACATTTTTTGATTAAAGTATATTGGAGATAGATTTCTTTTTCATTAAAGAAAGTAAAAATGGGATTTTATTTCTTTGCCTTTCCTTGCCCTTTAATGCAGTGCATACCTCCCAACATTGGAAAGATCAAAAAAGGATCAAAAAGATCTGGCATGCATAGCGCAGAGAAAAATTTAACCACGTCCATTTTATGGCCACACCCCCTAATTACCATGTCCATTTTATAAAATTTGGCAACACCTCATCTATAGCAAACTACTTTTATTTTATCTCCAACTAATATTGTTTTACTTTCTCAGAGTGTAAATAACATCAGTAATGTTAAAAGACCTTATAGAAAATACTTGTTACAGCGCTTTTCACCTAGTATACTGTAAAACTGATTTAGTAAAGTCAAAACCCACTTAGATCACAGGAATACCTCAATACCTGTACTTATCATCCTATTAGAATATTTAACATAGTTTATACAGATCACTGAAAGCAAAACATGCCTCTGCCTTTCGAAAAGAAAAAGTTATGAACAGTTTCTCAAAGAAATGCCTTGAAGAACCTAAGGGGGAAATTCACTAAGATCCGACTTCGCCAGGCAAATTTTCGCCAGCACTACGCAAATTCACTAAGATGCAAATTTGCGCTCAGGGCGGTGAACGTTAGCGAAGTAGTGCTACCGGTCATTCACCAGGCAAAGCGCAGTTACGCTAGCGAAGCCTAATTTGCATATGGCAGGAACTTAAGCGTATAATAGAAGTATATGTTCCACTACATTCCACTACACAAGCCCAGGAAACCTTTAATAAATAAAATAAAGTTATTGCCCTACATGTGCCCCCTGTATAGTTGTGTTGCCATATGTTAGGAAATGTAGGGGGGAAGAAGGGGAACCCCCCCCCCAAAAAAAACGATCTTTTTCAGACTATCACCTGTAATGGACAGAATATTGTCCTGAGAGTATCTGTCCCCTTCCTGATTACTTTGTGATTATATGACTCAGTCCGGACTGGTAAGAAGGATGACACTGACACAGGTGTTCAGTATACAAATGCTTCTCCTCTTTATTGTAAGGTACAAAAAGTTATATGGGCTAAGTGGAGGTTGTTGACAACCCCGGATGCTTGAGGTTTAGCTACATAGCATTGAATGGAAAATTACAAAGTAATGGTAAAACACGCCAGCATTTTTTGGGGACTTATCCTATCCATTGTATTGAACTTCGCCGTCTAGCGTAAGTGCTAACATTCAGGAAAATGTTCATCTTAGTGAATTTGCATAATTACGATCCTTCGTCAGTGCGCAACTTCACCTGGCGTAAGGGTGCGAAGATACGCAAGTCTATCTACATCGATAGCGAAAATTCGCCAGAGTCGGTGTTAGTGAATTTGCGAAGTTATAAAATTACGTCATGCTGGCAAATTAGCGCTAGTGTTAGACGCTTCGTGATTTAGTGAATTTGGGCCTAAGAGTCAGAAGACATTGTTGATTGGAGGGGCATCAGAAAATCTTTAAGCATTGAAAAAAATGTTTTGGGTTTCATCTGTAAATGAGCGTCACGCACTTCTGTAAAAGAGTGTGATACCTGGTAACAATTTGATACACTTTTTGATACACTTTTTGATACACTTTTTGATACACTACTTGATACACTACTTGATACACTACTTGATACACTACTTGATACAGAAAGAAGACATTTTGGCATTGGAATGTTGTCAACCTAGGAAAAAAACAAAGTTACAGTTGTAAATACTTTTTTGAATTCTGCTTGAAATTTGAATTTTTCTGGGCACTCTTAGCTCATGAAATAAGTACAGACATAGCATATCATATCCTTTCATCATTCATTCAGTCACAGGTTTAGCAATATCTAAGACATTGGGTGTCAAGTGTCTCTCAGAGGGCAAATAGCCATTATACCACCACTACTGAAAAATGTAGGTACAAAAATATTTATTAAAAAGTGAGAAAAGAAAAGGTACAACTTTATTCTCTAGTATAATATATATATATATACGGGGTTGTACCCTTTTCTTTTCACTTTTTAATAAATATTTATATATATATATATATAAACTATGTAAAACCTGGGCCGCTACTCTCAATAGCTCATAAATAATCAATAAAGTGCTACTGCTATATTAATCCAATGCTACCAATAAAGTGCAAAAAGAACCCCCAATTGATTCACAGTCCAATCTCTTCAATTAATACCTTGACTGTGAGTCTCCCCAATTAATTTCAATATTCTCTGGGAGAAATTTGCGAAACTGGTTTCTGGTCAGTTTTTTTACACCAGCATCCTTTTGATGCCTGCGGCAGCTTTTTTGTCGTTGGCGTCGGCTTTAAAGATGCAGGCATCATTTTTTTGACACCCGTGTCAAAGTATTTTGACACTCAACAAAAATTTGCAGGCGAATCTTTGCAGCAGTCCGTGAACTAATTTGCCGGTGGTGAAACTGCAAGATTTGCTGCAAATTCGACTATGCAAATTGTCTGCTAAAAATGTGTAACAGGTAACTGTGCACCTGTATTGATTAAATGTCTGTGCATGCAACAATACTGTTTTGTTATTTTATCCCTTCACTCAATGGTATGATTGAGGTTTTGATGAGTTGATAAGTTGATGGGTTATTTCAGGTGTGTCAAACTCAAACACACAGCGGGTAAAAATTAAAAAAAAAATTGAAAAAGTCAAGGGCTGGTCAGGCTCAGTGTTTGAAATCAAATTGAAATGACCTTATTGTATATATTGAACCTGGAACTAACACAGCACAATCGTTATTTGCTATAAAACAACATATATTTTTATTTATATTGCATTTCCCTTCATATCCGTTAACATGTACTCTACCTCCCACCTTCTTTGAAAACCCCTGTTACTTTGTGGAACTGCTGAAAAGATTTGCCTGCGAATTTTCAACAAGTATCAAAATGTTTGACGCGGGCGTCAAAAACCAGTTTCACAAATTTTTCGCCGTTTCTCGAATTTCAACAGAAATCTGGGAATTTTGAGGCAAAGCGAACCTCACCAGATTTACTCGTCGCTGCGCACAACTAAACGCTCGTGTGTAACAGCCCTAATAGTGTGGAGGCAATATACCGGTGGGCCAGATATAATAATAATTAGAAATTATCATGCGGGCCAAAGATAATCCCTTTGTTGGCTTGTGCGGGCCTTCGGGCCTTGAGTTTGACACATGTGAGTTAATCAATTGATTTGGAATGGAACAATTAAAATTAATTCACTTATTAAATAATTGAATCAACTTTCAATTGACATTGAACACTTTAGTGTCTGTTTTTGCACAAGAACCACTTTT
The DNA here is from genome assembly GCA_024363595.1 of Xenopus borealis. Lineage (NCBI taxonomy): Eukaryota > Metazoa > Chordata > Amphibia > Anura > Pipidae > Xenopus > Xenopus borealis. The sequence goes on from CM044445.1 coordinate 120,154,044, forward strand.
TAAATAAGTCGCAATTTGAATTCTGGTTTTGAAATTGTGGGGTTATTTGACTTTTACTACTCTTTATTTTAATTAGCCATTTCAGTGTAGTGATCATTATGTCCTATGACATATTTCACATAAATAACTTTCTAGAATTTCAATGATGTCTCTGATTTGTCTGATTTGGCTCCCATACCCTGTATTTGTTTTGATGCAGGTGACAAAAACCGATGCCACGTTAAAACCAGTCAGAAACCAGTTTCTAAACTTTTTTGCCTCTTCGCGAATTTCTCCCCTGAAATTCGTGAATTTTTAAGCAAAGTGAATCTCAACAGAATCGCTCATCCTTGTTCCAGAGACATCAGAAGCAAGTAGTATTATAACGTTTCTATTAAGCAACATTTATTTATTATAATAACTTTTTGTAACATTTTAATTCGTCTGTTTTCACTATAAGGCTTTTTGGAAAAGATTAGTGCAAATAACCCAGAGCTGTGAATTGATTATCCTACTCACAGTAAACATATAAATAATCTGATTATGGATTATCTGTCTTTAACAAAGTAATTACAAACATAATCACATACACACAGTGCTTGTACCTGTTTAGAGACAGCCACTCCGTATCTCATTTCTGTAGCGAAGTGCTCACAGTTGTATGTCAAGACATCATAAGCAACTTCATTTTTGTTAAGCCTATTCCTGGCACTTGCAACTATTTCATTCTTCTTCCTGGGTTTATGTGTTTCATCATAGGTCTTATTCACTCTGTATTTGTCTCCATTTGCCACATTATCCACATATTCTTCAAGTATATGTGCTCCGTTATTTCCCTCATTTTCTTTATACAGAAACACAGAAAATATTGTTAGTTTTGTACTAAATGTTCCACAATTCTAGATGGAATAATGAGAGAATAGGAGGAAGATTAATAGAAACAGAAATACAATGATACAGATTGAGCAGGGATTAAAGCTGCACTAAATGTGATCAAGTATTGGATCACCACTTGTTCGCTCAGATGGGGTGAGAGAGGCGTTTTTAACAGTAACAGACACTTCTGAATGTCATCAGTGATGGTGAAACTGACAATTGCCAAAAAGTTTTTTTTATTTGCTTCATTCCACTGTGACAAGACGTAGCTAAATATTTCTATAGCTCCAGTTATGAACCCTGTATTTCAGAAATTGTGTCTATAACAACAACTGCAGACTGACACATCTAATTTATTACCACCCCTTATTTATTCATACAATGTCCCACTGCTGGGCTTAACATGCATTTTTACAGTATTTTAATGCTAAAGGGCCAAAACATAATTGTAATTATACACTGTAGATCTGTATTGGTTTCTGCAGCAGCAACTGAGCCACATCCTGTCCATGGTGAATCGAAAGAGAAGTCGGCTTGGAATGGAAAGGTAGTTCACCTGGTGTCCATTAGTTGAACTGATTTTAGTTTTAACTCTAATCATTTCTACACATTGGGACAGTAAATCCTGTACCTCTTCATGTCAGTGGGCACGGGATGGAATAAAATGTACTTCCGTGTCCCCCCATCTCAATTCTTCTGTCGCAGGATACCCCCCATACCAGAATAGCTGCTCTCTCTCCATCTGAAGTGCCTGGGGTTAAGGTTCTCCCCCTGTGAGTGACCAAGGGGGAAGCCAGCAGACTTCAGGACCTTTTGTTGCCTTTGGTGCAATTATCCGCAATGCTGTCTCCCGGTAGACAGCGCATGCGCGATAAGACATTGCGCGCCCATCTCCAATATGGCACAGTCAGAACCCAGCGTTTGTGCGCATGCGTGTGTCCAATTCAAGTTAAGGTGATGTGCGACAATTCAGGAAATCGTCAGATTGGTGGCATTTTGGTACTTTAGTTTTTCCAAGTGGCCTTAACCCAAAACAAGGTCCTTCTGCTGTGCCCTGAATCCTCACCCAGCCCAGATGTAAGTGTCCTGGAAAATCCAATACGCAGGAGCCTTCATTACAGTCTCTTCTCTTACCTTGTTATTTTCTCCTTTCCAGACTGTCTTCTGCTATGAGCTGCATTTGCTCAGGGTCCAGGGGGTAAGCACAACAAGAGAGCATGGAAAAATAAAAAAATAAAAAAATATATCTATCTATTTTTCAGAAGTTCTCCCCCTAGAGAGGAATCACGAAGGAGAAAGATACCCAGATCAGACTGCTCTGCCTGTTGAGACTAGCTATTCAGGATAAAAGACTCTGTGAAAGGTGCAGTCATGAAGTGGTGTCCCCCTCCTCCGATCTTATCAAACTTAAGGATTGGATGCAAACCACTATCAAACAATCCATGAGTGAGATGGTCAACCAAGTTACAGAAAAAGGTGCTACACAACATAGATGGCAGATACAGATCTACCTAGGATACCAGCTATTGGTCCCATAGAAATATGGAACCTCTTAACTACTTCAGCATTTCTGAAGGGGAGCTTTCACAATCAGACGAGGAAGAACCAGACACGGTCATTAAACTTGGATTACCTAGATCTTCTTATAAAAGCCATGAGGATCTCCCTGGAACTAGATACTAGATACTAAATGAAGACACACACAGAAATGACAGGTTATTCACGTTAGTAAGGCACCATCCTAGAATAATGGAAAATGTCTGACAAAAAATGGGGTTCTCCGAAAGAATAAAAAAAATGAACCCATTTGACGAAGAAGAATCTAAAGCCTGGCTCTGCAGTCATAACCAGAGTGGCTAGGCATACCACCTGTTGATGAAGGTGTGTCTTTGAAAGACGCAATGGAGAGAAGACATGACCCTAAAGAAAGCATATCCTATGAGCGGAATGACTATTCTTACCTCCATAGCCGTCACCACTCTGTCTCGAGCCAATCACATGTGGATTAAAGATTTAGAACAGTCTATTAAAAATGGAATAGACAGAAAGAAATTAAAAACAGTAAACAACTTCACCACGGAGGCTTCCATGGACCCACGGAGCTCTCTGGCTATGTCATAGGCACGTTGACCCCCAAAGCAAGCACAATCTATGTTCCCTTCCCTTCAAAGGGTCACTACTATTTGGGGAAAGGCTTGATAACATCATTTCAAAAGCCTCAGCAGGGAAGTAAGATTTTCTGCCTCAGGACAAAAGAGACGAGAGACCTTTTAAAAAAGCCCCTATCCACGAAGCCAAACAATACAGACCTGGTAAGCTCAGGCTCAGATTTGTGGAGAGGCCACCTAGGTCCGGACCTAGGGCAGCAGGATCTTAGGGGGCGGCATGCTGCCCAAATACACCCTCATTGGTTCAGAAATGTAAATTTCCTGTGTGCCAATTTCTATTGCTAGGTCCCGATGATGAAAATTTTAGCAAATTAAAGGGAGGGGCGACAAACGACAGCTGGCCTAGGGGCGCCAGCTATCTAAATCCGGCCCCGGGTAAGCCCTTTTCCAGGAAACCCTGGAGAGCGAGGGACAAGGAAATAGGGACTTTAAGTCTGAGAGAAATCAGCATTAGTGTACGCAAGCCCTAGCCCTGCTGTCCTGCCTTGGAGGAAGGCTCACGATCTTCAAGACAGTGTGGGCTCAACACATGTCAGATGCCTGGGTATTAAAGATCCTGAGAAAAGGCTACTCTTTAGATCTTCAGATTTACCCAAAAAAAATTCCTTTGCATCCTTGGAAAAACCCAGATCACCGGGAGCAGGGATCATGTTAAAAGAAATACCATCGGACCTCTTAGACAGGGAAATCATCTCAAAAGTTCCCCACAAAGAACACTTCAGAAGTATCTATTCTCACCTCTTCTTAAAGAGAAAGAGGATCTTTCAGAGTAATTCTGAACCTCAAACACCTAAACACATATTTAAGAACAAAACACTTTATGATGGAATCTCTGAGAACGACCACTCAAATAATAAACCCTGGAGACTGGATGGCCTAGATAGATATTCAAGATGCCTATCTACACATTCCAGTCAGGGAAGCCCACCAAAAATTTCTGAGGTTCATTATCCTAGGACAACAATATCAATACAGAGCCCTTCCATTTGGTCTGGCCACAGCTCCAATTGCCTTTATAAAGGTCCTAGCCCCCATGACAGCCTTTCTAAGGCCCAAGGGAATCGAGAACTTCCCATATCTCGATGATATGCTTGTCAAAACTCAATCCAGGAAGCTATTCTTACAACACCTTATCACTGTTCTTAACACCCTATGGGAGTGGGGCTGGCTGTTCAACTGGGAGAAACTAGAACCTACTCAAGAAATCCTTTTTCTGGGAGTAATCATCAGCTCCAAAGATCTACATGTCAGGCTCCCTCAAGAAAAAATCTTACACATCATCAACCAAGTGGAAAACATCTCCCGACATCCCATTACAACTTCTAAGAGGTGTCAACAAGGGAAGCTCTCATCCACTAAAGACTCGGTGAAATGGGCCAGACTCCATGCAAGGCCACTCCAGACAGAATTCCTCAAACTGTGGGACTGCAACCACAAGAAAGAATCCCAATTTATGCATTTATCTCCAACCACCATATCTCAACTCTCATGGTGTCCCAAGAGAAAGAACCTGGAAGTCTCCATGTCCATTGCTTCCCCAAACTGGGAAATCATAATGACATATGCAAGCCAAGCAGGATCAGGAGCCAACTTCAAAAACCTCCAGATCCAGGGAAAGTGGACATATTTGGAAAGTAAAAAATCCTCCAATTGGAGGCAATCCCTTATTTCCAGAGACATCTCCAGGACAAACACATACTAATAAAATAATACAACCTTACAGCTGTCAGCTATATCAACAACCAGGAAGGAACCAAATCAAAACATCTGTCAACCTTGACCACAGCTATTTTCGAATGGGCCCAGAACAATGTACAAAACATCAGAGCATCTTACATCCCAGGGCCCTCGAACTCCCTATCAGATCTTCTCAGCAGGAAATTCCCAACATCAGGGGAATAGGAGCTGAACCAATAGATGTACAACATGATATGCAAAAGATGGTGTCTAATGTCTATAGACTTAATTGGGACCTTTCACAACAAGAAGACCCAAGTATTTTGTTCCTAGCAGAAAGACCACAGAACAACTTTCCAGGATGCGTTTTCCTTCCGATGGAATTTTCCTCAAACTGTCTCTTCTCCAGTGTAACCAATCACGATTTGCCTTTCCACATAACTGATCCCTTCCATTCCCTTTATCAGCTTAGTTGCTCTTCTCTGTACTTTCTCTATTTCATTACTGCCCCCTTATTTATAGTGATCATATCCCCCTAACTGTTTCTTCTCCAGTGTAACCAGTCCCAACTTGCCTTTCCCCATAACTGATCCCTTCCATTTTCTTTGTCAGATTAGTTGCTATTTCAGAAGTATAGGTCTATTGTACTTGATCAGTGAAGCAGCATTTTAGTGCCTCTGTGCCCCTTGCATATTATTATTTTTTTTTTTATGTTTTGGATCAGAACACCTTCAAAAAAGTATTTTGACTTGTCTCCATTATGACAATAGTTTTTGAGGCCTTGGTCATCTGCATAGTTGTATTACACACTCACTAACTTGTTTTTTACATAGAAATAAGATAGGATGAACAATAAAACATCATTAAAATGAGGAAAAATGGAACTTTCCATTTGACATCAGGTAATAGATTTAAAAAGATTAAATTTGGATCTTAAAGGAGAACAATTGACTTACTTGTCAGGTGCACAACCTTGCCATTTCCAACATAGACTCCCCAGTGAGTAATATTTTTTGTGATGAAACATTTATTGCGGGGAAATTCAATTAGCTCTCCAAGTTCAGGGGGTGACTCCTGGTCAAGAACAGAGTTTATATTTAATCAGAAATACATTTTATATCTTATGGTACAGTTCATCTAAGTATACTGTAGACAATTTACATTCACAAAAGAACCAACACAGTCCCAGCATATTCCAGATATCAGTGACCCAACATTAGATTTGCAATCTGGTAAAAATTACAGAGAC
>CM044445.1:120240254-120264926 GCA_024363595.1 Xenopus borealis
AGACAAACGCAACGCAGGGGAGCGCAAGTCCAAAACACTTGTGTGTAAGGGCCCTAAATCAAAAGTACTAGCCATAAATTATGTTGGTTCAACTGTGTAATTAGATAGTTAGAGTTCCTTTCCCAGTTTTATGTATTTTAAAATCCTCCTTATCTATAAGCCTGAGACACAGACAGCACTGATGGAACACTGATAATGCTGTAGTTGTTGGTCTGATGAACATATGCTGTTACAGATAATGAGCTATTTGTGTGTTTTACACAGAACCATTAGAAGCTGAAGATATCCTGATCCATCACAATATCACTGGGAAGGAAACGTGTAACATTACACTGACCTGTGCTGTGACCCAATCACAAGTGACCGTCTCTTGGGATGAAACAAATCAGATAGACACAGAGGTGGAAGGGGACACTCTTCACATCTATAATGTTAATTTTACAGTTGCTTACACTTGTACAGCACATAATGCCTCCAAGAGTATAAATCCTTGGGATCAGAGGCTGCTCTGATGTTCTTCTGCCAAGGAGAGATTTGAGAAAGTTTTCTTTTTTTTTTTATCTACATCAGAGCAGCTTCTTTCTTTCTCCTGACTTGCTTGACTACTTGGTGGTTAGACTGGTGGGACGCTGACCAATAGGTGGCGCTGCTGTATCAAACTTAATTCATATTAACAGTACATGTATCCCTTAATATCTTGAGATCAAATAATGTAAATTACAAAAGTGCTTATAATATTATGCTCATCAATTTTACATTGATCTATTTTAAAGGTTTACTTATCCCTATAAGGTGGTCTCATGAATAATCAACTTATACAAGGACCCATTGGTGGAATACAAATATCTTAAGGGAGGAGGGAGCTTTCAGCAGAGAATAGGGCAACTGTGGTCCAGTGTAATTGTAGGATGTCCACCAAATCTTTTTTCTATGGGGACTCCATATCAAATGATAATTCTGCAATGTGACATTCACTAGTCTACCCACTGTATTGCTCTCTGTATGTCCTATGGCTGTATCCCTCTTAAATGAGTAAAGTGAGATTACATAAAGTAATGAACATCTGCTTATTAAGAGCATTGATGCCTTGCGTTTGGTTGAAAAGCTCCTTGAGCTCATGTAAATAATGATAATAGGTAGCTGAGACTTGGGTTCCATTACAGACTTGCGGCGAAAAGGAATCACAGGACTGGGATTTAATCATACTGAGCAGAAGGCCCGGACTGGCCATTTGTGGGTTATGGCAAATGCCAGAGGGGCTGCTATAAGGTCCCATAGAAAGTCAGTGTTTAGTGGGCTGGTGGGGACTGTTTGGGCCTCTATGTGGGCTGATGGGCCTCTTGTGTACCTGAAATGCCAGGGCCTATTTTAATTCTCAGTCCAGTCCTGCTGAGCAGTATTGGTGACTGAGCAGTATTGGTGAGGTTAGAACAGTCAAAAGGGAAAGGTAACTATTTATAGCATAATAAGTAACTATGTTTGACTAAGATCTTATAAAGTCACCTTGTGTAAGGATACTGCTAGTAGGAAACCCTCTAGATACATAGAATCTGATGGTGCTTGCAGTTACATGCTCACTGGGTTCTTGTTATCAGCTCAGGAGACTTATTTTTGAAGCTGTTGCTCCAAATGAGACTTAAACCAGAAAACCTCCTAAAAATCGTAAGATGTACGATCGTTGGTACCTCCTAAAAATCGTAAGATGTACGATCGTTGGTACCTCCTAAAAATCGTAAGATGTACGATCGTTGTTACCTCCTAAAAATCGTAAGATGTACAATCGTTGGTACCTCCTAAAAATCGTAAGATGTACAATCGTTGGTACCTCCTAAAAATCGTAAGCTGTACAATCGTTGGTACCTCCTAAAAATCGTAAGCTGTACAATCGTTGGTACCTCCTATAAATCGTAAGATGTACAATCGTTAGTACCTCCTAAAAATCGTAAGATGTACGATCGTTGGTACCTCCTATAAATCGTAAGATGTACAATCGTTAGTACCTCCTAAAAATCAAAAGATGTACAATCGTTGGTACCGCCTAAAAATCGTAAGATATACGATCGTTGATATCCCGCTAACCGCACGATAATTTAACAGATTGGTTGGACTTTGCTAAGATTGGTCGTTCGGCAGAGAAAGATTGTTGTGTCTATGGGGACCTTTACTTTAGAACTACTCCATCCATTGTGATAAGTCCCCCTCCGCTGGCCCCCTCCTAGCTTCCCCCTGCACAGGCTTACCCCTGAATTCTTTTGCCTCTAGAAATATGCAAAAAAAATGCAAAGTGAGATTGACGGAGCTCACAGGTGCCATCTTCTTCTCTTTGGTAATCTAAATGTCTTCTTTCTCCCCTTCGGCAATTTCCATCTCTTTTGGTGCATGCACGGTTGTCGCGAACTGGAAAACATCTACGCATGTGCCAATACGCCTCTCCATTCACAAAGATTACTGAATAGAAGAAGATGGCGCCCGTGAGCTCTGCTGTGGTCGTTATTTTTAGAGGTGAAAGAATTCAGGGGCAAGACACAATGGGGGGTTTACTTCTTTAAATATACAAATGATTGTTCTGCTATCACAGACACACACCTCAATACATGTCTATAAATGTTACATGAGCTACACATCATTGTAAAATCATCACCTTTATTATTTAGCACCTAGTTGTCCTTAGGTGGAACATTAACAGTTCTTCAAAGTTGGCTCATAACTGTAAAGTGGTTGCATGGAGTTTTTCTTTTCTTTTGCTTTTCTTAAAGGGGAACTATCACAAACATTTAGTATAAGCTTCATCATACTGGAATAAGAAACTTTCTAAATACAACAATTAAAACTCTGTACTGTTTCTGAAATAATCAAGTTTATCTTCAGTCAGATGACTGAGCCAATATATCTTATAGGGGAGGGCTCCTTCCCTAGCAGATGTTTTAGAGCTCACTCAAATAACTGCTTCCATTACAAACAAAGTGTAACAAAATAACTGCATTTTGCAGCATGTAGAAAGACAGGATTCCTGGTGATTTTAATAGAGTGAGCTCTTATACATCTTCTTGGCAAATATATTGGATCATTCATTTGTCATCCAACTGCTGCAAAAAGTAGCGGTAGCGGAACTATGTGGAGATGGGCCGTGCAGCCGCCCCCCCACCATCGTCCGTGCCGAACTTCTATGCCGATGCAGCTGGTTGCAGCAGGGGAGCTCACCTTAGTTTTCAAGGGTTTTCCTGGTGCCTTTAAGAGCCAAATTTCTGGGTTTTAAATCAGAAATTCGGCTTTAGTGCGAGAGAGCGAAATTGTGCTCTACGCACTAGCGTTGCTGCCTACCCCCCAGAAATGTAAGCGTGCTGGAGGGGTGGTATTATGGCACTGGGCGTAAGACTGCCGGGGTGGCCCTGCAGGGGTGCTGACCCTGGGTGCAGACCCTGGCCCAATTGCACCCCCTGCCTCCCAGGTAGTTACACCACTGACTGAGGGGGATAGTGAAGAGATAATTTCTGATGGGCAACATGGTTAAATCGGTGTCAGATAGTTTTATGTCTCTATGGCTTCACCATGCGAGGTTTAGGTTTGTTTTGATAATGTGTTGTTTTTGTTAATTTGCAGTAGTTATGGTAACTAAACATTATTATATCTGTTACATGTCTCAGTACTCTTATATGAGGCAAGTATAATCCTCATGTTTTTCACAGTTTAAATACACATTGGTGAGGGAATCAGCATGATAAATGCATTTAAATTGTTTAATCTATTCAATGTATCCTGTGTAAATGTAATTTCTGTATATATTTTGGAAAAAATAGAAAGATTTGCCAACAAAAGTGAATATTTGTAGCAAAAACTTTTTCTAAAAATATACTCCTGCCTAGAGCCCACGTTCATATTTCCTGTGTCTCAAATATCATTATTATTACATATTACATGGCCTTCAAGTTGAATCGTAAGAAGGTCTCAATTACTTGAAATTACCCTGTTCTCATGCTCTACACGTTGGGTGCTGGGCTAAGGTTGGCGTCTGGATCCAGCCAGCAAGTAGGGATGGTGATAAAATGTACCTTCCTTGAATTTGTAGCTAATTTTTCTGCGAAACGGCCACAAAGATTCACTGCATGGCTTGTTTTGCTATGTGTCAAATTTTGTTGACGAATCGCATGTATGGCTCCTAGATAAATGTGGTCCCAATATTAATAATCCTCAGAAAAAATCTAGACTTATTTAAAATTTTTTGGAGAAAACTAATCTGAATGATGCTTGGAGAGTGCTTAATCCATCTGAGAAAGAATTAACTTTTTATTCACATTCCCATGGGCACGAGAATTGACTATATTTTTTACCTCTAATAATTTGTTGAATCATATTTTAGATGCAGATATGGGACAGTTTACATATTCAGATCATAGGCCAATTAGTTTACTTATTTCTTCTCATTAACCTCCAAAAACATATACCATGGTATTTTCCCACTTTTCTCTCGGATAGTCCTGATTTTCAACAGATATTGAAGGGTCATTGGCATTCTTTTCTTTCATATAATGCTGTTCATAATTATAATCCACTTTTGTCATGAGATTCATGGAAAACTTATATTAAATTAAATTTAATTGTAGTATTTTGAATTTCAGTAAACAAGAAAATGAAACTTATAGGTTATTCAAAGCTAATCCCAACCAAAAAATCTTATTATTTTTGAGGATTCTATTAAAGAAATGAAAACATGGCTAAATATGAGAGATTCAATCCATCAAAGTTATTTTAAATTCAAATATTTTAAGTTAGGTAACAAATCCAACAAATTATTTTCAAATAAGAAATTGGTCTAATCATCAGAAAATAGTTACTATTGAAAATGCTTCTGGTTCTATCACACATAGTCCCATAAAAATAGTCGAAGCCTTTAAAAGTTATTCTGAGCAATTATATGCTCCTCACACAAATCCTGATGAGAGAAAATCCATGTTGGGAAATTTTAAATTTCCTCAAGTATCACAAGATGATTTATTAGATCTTAACTCGCCAATTACTGAGCAAAAGATTATATCAGTCATTAATTAATTGAAACCTTATAAGGCAGGTGGCCCAGATGGTCTTACTGGTCCCTTTTTCAAAATTATAGTGAAGGAAATTTATCGATTTCTAACTCAGTTATAATACTATAATAACTCAAAAATTATCTTTACCATCTAGTTTAAATTCATTCACTAGAGTTATCCTTAAACAAAATAAGGATTAAAAAAAATTGAATCATACAGACCAATTTCTTTACTTAACCAGGATTTAAAAATCTTAAGTAAAATATTGGCAACTTGTATTACCAAATATAATTTCTTCAGAACAGAGAGGTCTGGTACAAAAAACATAAGAACAATTATAAGTTCTATCCATTGGGCCAAGTCTAAGAAAATTACTTCTGCTTTGGTTGGTATCAATGCAGAAAGGGCCATTGACAATCTTTTCTGGAACCATTTGATGGATTCCCTTTCAGCTTTCGGATTTCAAGGGCCTTTTGTAGACTTAATCAGGCTTCTATACTCTTCTCCAAAAACTTATATAATTGCAGCAGGTGAAATGTCAGTGTCGATACATTTAAAAAAGGGGTACAAGGCAAGGTTGTCCCCTCTCACCTTTACTGTTTGATATCACTTTGGAGCCACTTATCAGATTTCTTAAGAATTCCATTCATTTACCAAGTTTAAATATAAAGAAATGTTCAACCAAATTAACTGTTTGCTGATGATCTACTACTAACAGTTAAAGATCCAAATGATAATTTAGCAAACATTTTTGAAAAACCCTTAGTACACTAGGTATAGAGAAAAAAAGACTCATTAAAAATCTGGGCATTTACATGTCTGCTGATTTACATAGGTTATATTCCCTAAATTATACCCCTAAAGTAAAATAAATTAATACTTTTTGTAATAAATGGATGAACATCCCATTAAATCTAAAAGGAATAGCCTTCTTTAAGATGCTTGTTTTTCCTAAATGTATCTACCCTATGATAAACCTACCTCTACTCTTAAAACATAAAGACATAAACGATTTGGAGTCCTCTCTTTCCAAATTTTTGTGGAAAGGAAAAGTTCCTAAAATTTCCTTATTGAAATTAAAAAACTCATGGGAGTATGAATGTTTCTGATTACAGACTGTTCAATCTTTTGGCATTAACTAGTTATTTGGTAGAGTGGATTTGTGAAAGTGGTAAATATTCAAATGTCCCATTAGAATGTCATACTGAATCAGGAGAAAATATTCTTCAGTTACTACATAAACCTTTTAATAAACAAATTGGTTAAAATTAAAGGTGATCCATTATTTAGAGACAAGTTTATGGAATGGAAATTACTCCATAAACTTTATAAATCAGACTTTAGGATGACACCTTATTTACCGTTGAGATTAGAAAAAAATATGTACTAGTTTGAGAGTGTTGTCACTTTCAAATACTTGGGTATTCGTTTACTAACTGACATAATTTTCAAATTTTAGATAAGGAAACATTTTACTATTTACAACTTTCCCACTGGTTTAATGATCTTACTTTCAAGGAAATCTTAACATATTATTTGGTTTCTTTTTTTAACAATTATATTAATTCTAACTTGGATTTAAAAATAAGATACTGTATATTCAGACTAATTTATGGAATAACATGGATTTAAAATCGCATCCAATGAAACTCACAGCCGCGAAATGGTCTAGATATCTCCAAAAGGAAATCACCACAGAGTCTTTGGTTTATGCTATTAATAATTTTGATAAGTTAATTTCTTCTGAAACATGGAGAGAACAAAATTATAAATTGGTTCACCTTTCATATAAAGGGCTTAATTTCTGCTCAAAGAATAGTAATTTTTTAACTAAGTGTCCTAAATGTGGTTTTCCCTCTCCAGACTCTTCATTTGCTTTGGGAGTGTCCTAATATTAAGGGCTTCTGGAAGGTTATTGAAACTTGGTTTTATACTCACTTACATTTACATATTTCTTTGTCACCTCACAATGCCCTTTTGGGAGAGACAGATGATTTGATTTTACTGTTCAAGTTATGTAAAACTAACAAATGGAATTTGATTCATATCTCAAAGTATTTAAAATTAATTCTAGCATCTGCTCGTAGAGTAATAGTTAAAAAGTGGATTTCTAGTTCTGTTCCGACTCTGTCTGATACATTGATAGAATTGAGAGATATGTATACCAATGAAGCTTTACGTTATAGATTCAATACAATACACAATTGTTTAAAGATTGATTCAAAATTGAAAATTTATTCTCAAAGTTTGGAACCAGAGGAGAAAAAAAAGTCAGTTCTATCTTAAATTGTTCTATATCAGAGTAATTACATAGTGTTATAACCTTGTTTCTTGTTCTTGGTTTTGATTTGAAGTTTTATTATTATTATTATTATTTTTTTTTTATTTATTTGCTTTATTATTTAATCCTAAGTGATTATATATCACAGTTTATACTGTAATTTATCTTAAAGATATATTCTGTATTTCTGTATTACTGTTTAACATTTTCTTTTCAATTATTTGAAAAACCTAATAAAAAGAGTTGAAAAAGGCGTGACAAAAATCAATTTCCTCTTCCCCTTTCCTTCCACAGCAGCCAGTCAGATGTGAGCCCTCCCACTGTCTACATAAGGAGCTGTAGAGGCGGCCATTACTCAGTGTGTTTTTGGGAGAGGTTAGAGACAGCAGGAGATAGAGATATTTGTGTTCTATTTAGCTAGAGGTGTAGGGAGTTGGTGTAGGGAGATTTTTTAGTAAACTGAAGTTGTGGATTTCAGTTTACTGTTTTCCCTCCTCTGCTTCCTGCTCACTTCCAGCTCACTGCTCACTTCCAGACCTATCTGTCTTTGTTTGTGTTTGTATGTGTGTATCCCTTGTGGTTAGACACTTTTGCTGAGGGATTATAGTTTGGGGTTTTATTATTTTTTTTCTCCGTACCTTCCCCTAAATATCCAAGCCCTAATTTGTTTTTTTTAAGTTTAGTGATAGGCCGTGGCAGAGGGAGGAGGGGTGTGGGTTGCAGTGAGAGGAAGGGTGGGATATGGAGAGGTGAGGGTGGAAGAGTGTGGGTGTGCTACCCCACACTATCCCAGCTGTTGTGTATTTTAATGTGACTGTACCACTGGAGTAATTTAGATGGTGTTGTGCTGCATCTGCAGTAGTTTCTTTTGAGTCCCTTTTTCTCTCTCTTTCTTCTGCTCACTCTATCACCTCTCTCTTACATAGCAGAGTAGCACCTAGTGCTTGTTGCATAGTTAAATGTTCCTTTCTGAATAAACCTGCAGAAAGTTACTAACAATGTGTTTCCTTTTTCTGGTCCCCTAATATTATATACAGAACACTGAAAGGCTGAACAGTGAATTAGCACAGTAACCAGCAATAGGCACATGTGCTCTGCCTAAGAGGTAATTGGATCAAACAATTCTGCAACCTCAAGTAAAGCCTCCAGTAAATGTGAGTACCAGATACTGATACAGCAAACAAAATCAGTTGCATCAGTTGCATGGCAATGGATCATTTCAAACCTCCACAGCCCATGTGTATGAGTGGCAATCTGTCTAAAAACTGGCGCAGATGGGCCAAAAAAGTAACACTTATAGGGCTGGAGCAAAAGCCTGAGCCCAAAAAGGTTGCACTATTGCTGCACAGTATTGGGGATGAGGCACTGGAGGTATATAGCACCATGGGGCTTGCACAGACACAAGCTGTCGACCAATCACTTGATACTGTTATGCAAGCATTTCAAGTTTATTTTCAAAGGCCCAGGCCTATGGCGGCACAATTTCAGGGACGGTATGCCGCCCAGCCGCATTATTTGAGAGTCACTGGGGAGCTTGTGCTCCCCATAGATGCTCTGTTCCCCGGCAATCCGGTGCATTTTTGTGCAATCGCAGGGGTGGGTGGATGCGCTAGCGATTTGGGCACGCATGTGTTCACGGGGGGGGGGAGCGGGGCCCTGTCCCCAACCTGACCTGCCACCTGGGTCCTGCGACGCGACCGTTGCAGGACCTGACTTTATACTTACTTTTTGCTGGGACATCGCAGGCACATTGTTGGACCCGATCCAACACCGCCCTCTCAGTTCCAGCTGCTTAGATTCTTCGATCCTGGACCCTCACACACTTTTTGCACATATTGACACACTCTCATAAACACACATTTACACACTTTTTAGAGCTGTACATACACACAGTTTTTTTTTTAGTTCTTCATTTTATTATTTTGCCTCTTATTATTCCCCTATAACCTGTTGATTTCACACTGACTATTGGATCAAGCATTCTGATCACTAACCATGCTGTTGGATCAGTTATTTTGTTATTTCATTGATTTGTCTAATTGTATTAGATTTCTGTTATTTTTATTACGGTTTTATGCATGCTTCATTATGATTGCTTATTGTAGGTTTGCAGTATGGTAGTTTGGAGTAATAATACATAATTACTCAGATTTACTTCAGATGTGTATTTCCAAAAATATATGGTTTTGGGGGTCTTGTGGCATATAATACGCAGTCAGGGGCTTAGAAATTAGGTGAGATAAATGTGGCCAATTACAATGTTGCAATTGCAACTGCAATATTTTTAGGCGATTTTCAAAAAAAAAAAAAAACTACCTTTAGCGTAACTTTGCAGTATGGTAGTTTGGAGTAGAAAGTCATAATTACCCCCTTTAGATGTGTCAGAATGTGTACTTTACAAAAATATTTGTTTTGTACTGTTAGGGGCTGTAGTGGCACATAATATGAACTCTGGGCTTTTTTCTACAGACGGCAGACAAGAAAAGCACCATTTTCTTTTTGGGTCCGTATATGCTAGCTGCTTTGGTATATCTATGCATATTGGGCATCAAACATAGACCTTCTGTGTTCATATTTAGGGTGTTTTCCAATTGTTTGTGAGAAATAAATGTGGCCAATTGCAATATTTTTAGGTGATTTAAAATTTTTTTTCATAAAAACTACTGCATTTAGCGTAGCTTTGCAGTATGGTAGTTTGGAGTAGAAAGTCATGATTACCCATATTAGATTCGTCAGAATGTGTATTTTTGGAAATGAGGTGATTTTTGGAAATGTCATAAAAATTGCTAAATTTAGGAAAGCTTTGGTCCTTAGTAGTTTGGAGTAGAAAGACATAATTACCGATTTTAGATTCATGAGAATGTGTACTTTCAAAAAAATATATTGTTTTCTGCAGTGAAAATAAATTTTTAAATAAATTTCGGCCCCTTGAAAAATGCTGTAAATGTGCTGATTTAGCAGTATCTGGAATTAAACAGCTGATAACTTGTTATGGGTGTCTTCGTTCTGGGGACCATTTACGCCACATACTTAGGTGTAGTTTTACGTATTGGGTCTCTGTTCAGTTGGTTACTTAGCAGGAAAGAAGCTGTTTGCTATACTAGATGAAATAGATGGATACTGGCAGATTAAACCTGACACCGAATCAACTGACTTGTGCACCTTTAACACTTTAAGCCCTCCAAAATTATTGCTAAGCAAAGTGCCAAAAGCCCAGGTTTTAACGCAGATTGGTGTGTCCTCAAACAGCCTTATCTATAATATATTTACAAATAATTCGGACTTAAACACCAATCACAAACCCATAAATAGCACAATTATGTAGACAAACAAAAACATATCAGTAAATAAAGGCACTATTTATTCACAACCATGCCATATACTGTACATAATTTAAAATCAATTAAAAACATGGGGTTTTGCATGTGGGAGAAGAGATCCTTCTCATATAAATACTTAACCTCCACATCAGATAAATGTGAATCAGATGTGAGGAGAAGACATGTACAGAACAATTAGGTATTTCAATTAAACCCCCTGCCAATATTAGTAATGCACAATAAAGAGCCAATCAGCATATCTCCAATGCCTCAGTGTTAGTTATTTGTTAGGGCATAAATTGATCCTGGAAATCCAAAGACCTTAAAGGGCAAGGAAAGGCAAAGAAATAAAATCCCATTTTTACTTTCTTTAATGAAAAAGAAATCTATCTCCAATATACTTTAATCAAAAAATGTGTACTGTTTTTATAAGAAACCTGACTGTATGCAGTGAAATTCTCCCTTCATTTAGTGCTTCTGGCAGGGAAACAATCACTTATGAACAGCAGGGGGAGCCCCTGCCTTACTTACCAGCCATGCAGAACTCAAGCAGACCACACTGAGCATGTGCAGTGCCAGTGTCAGACAAAGATGTATAACAAAGTTACAAGATGGCAGCCCCCTGTGGCCAACTTTGAAAGCATAAATCATTTGTTTGATTAGGCTTGTGGTTCAGTAAGTTCATGTTTATGTTTAGTATACAAAATACACCATTTCTACCCTTATTCTATTTTACACTTTCCTTGCCCTTTAAGGTGAGCAGAATAACATGTTGGTGTAGTTTCAATAAGTGCTTTTGTCTGGTTAAAGTGCCACCAATTAGATATGATAACCAAGGTTTCAGCTTGATCAGGCTAAAGACTACAGTATGTATTTAAAACAAATTGTTGTATACTTGTCCCAACTAGGGTGGAGGTCCACTATGCTGGTTATATTAATGCTCTAGTGGAGATAACAGTTCAAGTTCAACTGAATAAAGTACCCTATAAATCAATGAGTTGCAGTAGTCCCAACAACTGAAACTAGTGAAGTTGCAATCACAGTATCATGTAGATCAGTACAGTGAGAATCTGCACCAATATAACTCAAGAGTATTAGAGAAATCCCACCCGAGCAAGAATAAGGAAAAGGATTTTTCCAGACCATGCATCCACTTCCACCAATTACAGAGCCACATTTTTGGAGTGTATGTTAGTAAACAATTAAAAAGATGCTATTAAAATAAGGTAAGGAGAGAATATACCCATTTCAATAAATCCACCTATAGTGTCTCTAAGAATTTTACCCTTAGATGATCCAGGTAGCTTCTAACTGAAGTAATTTGTTATCAAGGTCCACTCCCCTTTGGTCGCCATGAAGTCAGTCTATACCTTGAAAATATGAGCCTGCATAGTCTGCATCATGCATGTAGTATACAGTATGTGCTTTGCAATACTTCACAGTAGATTACAATTTCTTATATCGAATAAATGTTCATATATGCGCCGTTTTAATGGCCTTTTTGTTTTGCCAACATATAAGCTGCCATAATGGCAAGTAAACAAATATACTATATATGTAGTAGTGCAACAAATATAGTGGTACACATTGCATTCTATATTTACCAAATGTGTTGGATATTTTGATAAAGCAACATTATTCACAAGTACAGGCTGTCCTAGAATGTTTCTGAAAATGACTGGGTTAGAAGATCCCCAATACTGGTATTTTTCCTGTATGTAAATAATGGACGTGGGGGTAACCAATTGTCTCAGCGAATGGTCTCTTGATAAAATATCCCAGTTCTTATGGACTATTAACCTGATGTCTCTGTCATTATTATTGAAAGTTTCTATTCTGGACCAGAGCCCCTCTGTGAAGGGAACATGTTTTATAGCCGCTTGCCTTGAATCTATGATACAATTTATAGGCCTCCTGTTTAATGTCCTCATCTGAGGATCACATTCTCCCCTGACCCTTGGGGATGCCCTCAATGCATTTGAAAGGATGCATGGATCTAGCATGAAGGATGCTTTTACTAGCTGTTTCCTAAATAAATTTGTGGACACTAAGCCCTGGCTTTGTTTTTTAATCTCCAGGAATTCCAGTCTCTGACTACTGCAGTTCATGGTAAAGGACAGATTAAAGTTGTTGTGGTTAAGTTTTGCTACAAACTCTTTCAAAAGTTTTTCAGAGCCAGCATAATGTCATCAATGTACCTGTGCCCTCTCAGGATGTGGTACAGGTACATCTCATACTCATCTGCTGAGAATACATGGCGTTCCCATTCACCCAAATTCAAATTAGTGTAGCTAGGAGCTCATTTTGCGGCAATAGCCACACCATGGCATTGTAGATAGTAAGTGCCATCAAATAAAAAAGTCATTATGATGCAGGACAAAATTCAGGGCCTGCAGAATAAAATTATTTTCCTCAGTAGAAGGTCTATGAATTTGTTCAAATACTGTCTTAATGGCTTCTAAGTCTAAAGAGTGCAGTATACTCATATATAAAGCCTCCACATCTAATCCTACCAAAATACAGTCTAAGGTTAATCCATTAATTTCCCTCAAAAGATGTGATGTGTCTAAAATAAAATAATCCAATTGTGTCACTAGAGGTTGTAAATTCATATCAATAAATAGGTTCAGTGAGTGACCCACATCTGGAAACAATAGGTCTTTGAGGGGAGGTCACTCACAGAATTATGAACCTTCAGTAGGGCTTAAAAGGGGGCTAGGCATAAGCGACCCTTAGAAAATCATAAGTATTCTGATCAATCACTCCAGCCTGGTGTGCCTGGTCAATTATGGCAAACAATTTATCCCTATCACCTTGCAATTGAGGCAAATAGGTTGATGCCATTGTTTAGTTTCCAGGATTTTTTTTACACATAGAAACATACTTGGTAGATTTCATGATCGCAATATTGGAGTCCTTATCTGAAGGTTTTACTACTAAGCTCCATCAATATGTGTTTGGACTCTCAGTAGTGGTTCGATCCGATCACAAACTGCTAGAAGCCATTGAAACAAAACCCTTAGGTAAGGCCCTTGCAAGATTGCAGCGCATGCTTCTCCAGCTACAGAAATATGATTTTCAAATAGTCTACATTCCCAGAAAGAACATGCTGATACCAGATACGCTATCCAAGAAGTGGATCTTCCCCAGCACCTTCCTGATGACAATTAAACAAATGCACAGCAATGGTTGGCTAAACCGGAAAAAGTCCTCTGACAAAGTAGTACAACAATATTGGCCTTTGAGGCACGAAATTCATATTGAAGGTGGCTTAGTAATGATAGGTGACAAGTTCATCATCCCTGAAAGCTACAGACCACACATGATTGAAAGACTTTATGTAGCACACCAAGGGATCCAGAGATCAAAAGCGCAAGTTTGAATGCTCGTGTACTGGCTAAATATGGGAAAAGATATTGAATTAGGAGTAAGCAACACCTGCCAAGAAATGCTGCCCAGCAATGTGAAGGAACCATTACTTTCCCATGATATACCCAAGCTTGCTGAAGGCATATTTGACCTCTGTGGACATTAAGGGCTAGGCCAGATGGGGAGATTCGGGGGAAATTTGTCACCTGGCAACTTCTCGCCCCCGAACCTCCCCGAATAGCCAGGCACCGCTGCGCACCGGCATAGCTTAAAAACGCCGGCGCATTTTTAAGCTATGCCGGTGCGCATCGGTGCCTGGCTATTCGGGAAGGTTCGGGGGCGAGAAGTCGCCAGGCGACAAATTTCCCCCGAATCTCCCTGTCTGGCCTTAGCCTTATACTTAGCGATGGGCGAATTTATTCGCCTAGGTCAAATTCGCGGCGAATTCCCGCGATTCGCCGCTGGCGAATAAATTCGCAAATCACCAGCGAAATTTCGCTGAAAACGAGTCGCGCGACAGACGCGCGACAAAATTGACGCGACGCGCGACAAAATCGTCCCGCGACTCGTTTCGCGAATTTTTCGCCGTTTCGCGAATTTCTCTAGAAATTCGCGAAAAACTCGGCGAAGCGAATCTCGGGAGATTCGCCCATCACTACTTATACTTACTTGTGATTGACTGCTTTTCAAAATATCCTGAGGTGCTCTGGCTGTCAGACAAATCAGCAAACTCAGTTATTGCACGACTTAAGGCTATCCTTGCAAGAAATGACATACTGCAGGAACTAGTCTCTGGCCATGTACCATTTGCAAGTCATGAAATCATTACTTTTGCTAATACATGGGACTTTTTTTTAACAGATTTATAGAAACATTGAAACCAATAACATACAAGGAGACCAGGTCCAACAAGCTTGAACATGCCCACAGCAAGAACAGAAGATCAGTCTGAACCCAGTACAGAATATTCTGCTGAGCCCCATCATACCACAGTCACAAAAAGTGTGTTAGGGGGCACCCAGTCACTACAAAGACTTTGTTTATGCAATTGCTTGTTTGCAATTATCCTTTTATTTTACTTTTCTTCCAAAGAAGGGAGATGTAGTGTATTTGTCTGTGACTTTAGTGCCTGTTTCTCTCTCTCTCTCTCTTCTGCTCACTCTATCAGTCTCTCTCTCTTACACAGCAGAGTTGCACCTGGTGCTTGTTGCAAAATTAGATGTTCCTTGCTGAATAAACCTGCAGAAAGTTACTGACAATGTGTTACCTATTTGTGGTGCACTAACATTGTATGCAGAACACTGAAAGGCTGAACCGTGAATTCAGCACCTGCCTATGTGCCATGCCCAGTCTTGGCACTGTAGTGCAGCAGCAGCTACAACCACCACAGTAGCAACTGGCATTGGGTCACAGTGGGGCAACTGGCACATGTAGGACTGTGCCAGAATTTTTGCCACCACTTCGAGACCTATCCAGTCATAGCAGGTAGAGGCAGTGGTAGACTGACTTACCCAGGCTACCTCATCATCAGCAGGCACCAGTGAGTGTCAAGAAGTGGTGTCGCCTGTCATCTCAGGGATGGGGGATACCCCATCCTCCCTTATTGATTCATCCTGAAGTGAATTTGGGCCCAGACACACAGGATCTTCATGATCAGGCAGGAATGATGGGGTGTATTTGTGAGTGTCTATAGTAGGCACTTAATTAGGAGCAACATGCGAGATTTCTGTCTGCTCACCAGAATCATCCCAGGCACACACTTACAAAATTTGTGGTTCAACATTGGATTGCCCACACAGCCGGATTTACATATCAGGTGTCCCTAGACCAGATGTCGTTAGTCATCCCTACCCCCTTCCCTTTTATTCACTCAAATGTTCATTTTGACCAGAGTAATGGATGTTAATGCACAGGGGTTTTGAATCAATGAGGATGTGGTTGGGCAGCATGCCACCCCCTAAAATGCTTAGGGGGTGGCCTCTCGCAAATTTAGGTCTGAGTGCCCAGGCACATGCTTGGCTGTAAACAGAGTTGTTAATAAAGCAATTTGTAAACATATTGTAGTGAACATTACTATTAGGGCAATTATCTGGAACAATGGTCCCACCAACTCTTTTATTTATTCCAGTCTGTATTATCCCACCCCTTCCCTAGTGACCATGTAGTTTAGGCACTATGAAACACTACTGTGTCCTTGTATGAGAGGGTGTGGTTTGTCGATTCTTCCACCTGAGGGGAGGAGGACACTAAAGTGCTTCTCCTCAGGGTATTTGCAGCAACTTCTCACATAATGCTTCAAATTGGTTTGGTCTGGCAAAAATGTCAGGTACCTCTTCTTGGGGACAGGATGAAACAATCCAGCAGGCCCAATTTCCTCTCACCAACATAGCTCCCCATACAACCATTCCTCCAGATGGTGGTCATCTTCATCGTACATCCACTATTTAGCATAGGGCATGTAGAAACCATAGAGTTGGCAGACCCTGAAATTTATGATCCGTTGCACTCTAGATATGGTATGAAAAACTTAGGGGTCAGCTCTACCTGGACAAACCCAGAAAGTGTCATCATCAGTAGGAGAGGCTGTGCGGATGGCCAATTTTTGGCTGGCTCACCAAGATCCAATTTGGGGTAAACTGTCTTCTTCCAGATGTTCTCATATTCTTCTAGCCAGGATTGGTCTCCGGAGTGGATTATTCCCCTGACTTGTCCAAACTCCCCATCGAGAGAGTGACTGGAAGCTGGCTGGCAGATAGGTGTAATTTCAGGTTTTGGCTCAGCCAGTAGGGGTGCTGCAGGGTCTTTAGGTAGTGGTTTCTGAGGTACTACCCCTGTTTTTTCCAAAGGCAGATAAGAGACTGCATTACAGTATAGGAGCGCTTGCTATTAGTGGGTGTGGGTACCTTCATGAGGACCACTTGGGAGGAATCTTCCTCCTTGGGCTCCTCAGCCACTGGTTCCAGGGAGACTGAACACATGGTGGTACAAATGGATACTGTCGGCTCAATCTCATGTGGCCCCATGGCAACTGACAATGGACCATTCCAGCACTCCCTAGTATCAAAAGCCAAAAACTTAATTGTTAACTCCTCCCCACAGTTCCCACAAAAGCGTCAATGATGTATGCTTGTCCCCTAGCAATCTTATGTCTAAAGTTAACCGCCCAGGTGTACCTTGAGTGCATTTTTACTTGGACTGGGTCTCTGAATGAAAATGGATACTTAATAATGGGCATCTCCACGTCTTCCCAGCCATCCTATCCTTCATCTGCCATGGTTGTGTATCAGGGCAGTGGGACAACAGAGGATGGACTTGGATTCCCACACGGGTACAATGAGCCAAACCCGAACCCACGGCCGTTACTGTACAGGTCACAAAGGCATGTGCCTTTTTCCTATCATGTCCAGCAAAACCGGAGTGCCTGTCAGTAAAAATAAATGTGATATACACGGCAGCTCAATTAAAGGAATATGCCTCACATTGGGAGCCATAAATGTAAAGACTTTTTGGCATTTCAAGGGACAATACCAGCTAGGGTTAGAACATGGCTTAAACTAGGACCCCCTTTCACCAGGATGGGCTTCCACTAAATGGGAAAAACCTTTTATTGCAAAGTTGTGAAGCTTTATTCAAAGTGAAGAACCACAGGGGAAATAATACTGCAATGAGTTATATTAGTACTTGCCAGGCCCATCATAGGATGTAGCAGATACAGCAATATTGGCATCGCAGAAGGAATAGCACAGGGAGTTGAGAGTATATACCTTCCAGGTTGTCAGTACCTCATGTGGATCGGATCCCCTACAGCAGACATGGAACAGGGATAGAACAAAGAGCCTGATTCCCTTGTCAGTACTGTGGTCCCTTCACTGAAGGCTAAAGCAGAGCCTGGGGGAGAACTACTACCTTCTGTCCTCCTTGGTGGAGCGTATGCTGCTTTTTTTCTACAGCAAACATGTCAAGTCTAGGGAGGATGAGCAAGGGTTAACCTGGCCTACATAAATTGCTATCTAAACAGGGAGGGATATGACAATATCCCGTCTGGGACCCCAGGGATACAGTTCCTTAGATGGGCCATCATGGAGCTCTGAGGCACAGGCTCAGGATGTGGTATGACATCTGTTGAAGGATCTGTAGCGATCTGAAGCAGCGGCACCCAGACCTTGTCAATCATCTTAGAGATAAAGTGGAAGGTTGATTTATTTTAACAGCCCACCCCTATGAAGGCTAATAATAATTTCACGTCTAATACTGCCACATAGTTTCCAAATAAATGGAGATAGATTTATTTAAACAGAATAAATAGATTTCTCTTCTTAACTACAACAAAGCCACTTGATTCCTATTTATTTGCCTGTTTTGGAGCAAAAGTTGTGTTTAGGTGAATTGTGACTAGTGTACAACAGTAACTGTCATATAACTGCAGAGAAGTAAATGAAATGGAGATTATCTGTTGCCAAACTCTCTTATAGGTGTTACCCATCCCATGTCTGCCAACCTTATAGATGATGGTTTTATAGATGTTACACAACACCTCAGCCTGTATAATTTATACTGTACAAATGCAAGTGTTGTGTGACTCAAACTGAAATTCTTTCATTGCCAGATGATCCGGCTGCAGAAGGGGCAGAGGAAGATGAGGGGGAACCTGCTCCAGGCTCTCCATCTCCTCCTTCTCCTGAAGAGGCTTCTCAGAATCGCCAGTTGTCAGGAGAGGGAGGAGACATGGGGGCGTGGCAGCAGCTGAAGCAGATCATGTGCCACACAAACTGACCAACCACACCTCCTCTTTGACATGATCTGGGCCTGGCACAGCAGGTCTCGCATATGAGGAGGGAACTGCAGGAAGTGAGGGACATAATTGTGGCATTGAGTTTTAACCCTCCCCCTCCTGTCTTAATTCATCTTCAAATCTTCATCTTCTAATTCCTTTTATTTTTCTTCATGTTCAATTGTCCATTTATTATTAAGCACCGTTGTGCTATTGGTTGTATAAAATGTTTTGTTGAAACCTGTATGTTTGAAGTTTATTTTTCATTTAACTGCTACTCAGATGGCACTTGTTTGGATAGTATGTCACAACTATGACAATTGTCAATTGGAGTCACTCATGTTACAATAAAATGACTTAGTAGTGCGGATTATTTACATTGACACAGACATAAATATATGGTTAATTCACATAAATATATGGTTTATGTATTTTAATGTGAGATACAAAGCAGCCAGATATGATTTGTTAAGAAGATGAATTCTCATTAGCTGTGCGTGGGTTAGTAAGCTATTAGTCATATATAAAGTATAGATGGTAGTTTTTGGTGCAACACAGCAATATACACTGAGTATTAGTAGAAACCATTGCCGGTCAACCAGAGCTAATGGAACAAAGCACGGATGTTTTTAAGAAACTGGCAAAATGTGAGCACTTTTTTTCTTTGTAAAAGATAGGAGTCCTCTTCTTGTAACAATGTGGGCAGGGCATGTGTGTAGCAGTTACTGAGCCAAACATAAGTGTGAATTGATCTTCCCATTGACTCCAAAACATGCCATATTATTTATCACAGTGTACAAAGCTTGAAGGTAAGGAAAAATGTTTAAAGATGACACAAACAAAACACCCATACGATAGACTCTATTTAAGTATTCAAATTATATTGCGTGTTGAAAACGCTACGCCCATCGAATCTGTTTCACAATTTTTTTCTTTTTGAAAATGTGTGTATTTTTCAGCGAAGCGAATTGTCACAGATTCGCTTATCACTAATCTCAATGCTTGCTTCTGCACATTCCTTTTATGGAAAAAAAGAAGAAAAGGTTAAAACTAAGTAAGCCTTATCAAAAAGGTCTTATCTGAGTCTTCTATCAAAAGAAACACAGCATTTATTTCCTACTATTGTGTACACATGGGCTTCTGTATCAGACTTACTGTTTTCAGCTTAAACCTCCTTGCCCCGGCCCCGTGAGCATGCTCAGTTTGCAGACTTTGAAGCTTTTGCGTCTACAGCAGCATTTCAGTTCATTTCTTATGATTCAATTCAATCTTTTGAAGATTTGTAATTCTACTGCTGGCATTACAATATTAGCACTGCTGACATTAGGAAGAATCACAGGATGATATCCGAAATTCAAGAAGAAAAGGGTTTTTGAAATGGCCCTGCTGTGGGTAATTTCGGCATAGGAACAAAGTGAGCCATTTTAGTGAAAAGGTCAACACAAAAGAAAATAGTAGTTTTCTGTTTAGACACTGGAAGTTCCACTATAAAATCTATCACCACTGAGCTCCAAGGACGTGTTGGTACTGCTAAAGGCTTAAAGGAAAACTATACCCCCCAAACAATGTAGGTCTCTATAAACAGATATTGCCTAAAACAACTCATATGTAAAACCCTGCTTCATGTAAATAAACCATTTTCGTAATAATACACTTTTTTAGTAGCATGTGCCATTGGGTGATCATAAATAGAAAATTGCCATTTTAAAAAATAAGGACGGCCTCCTGGGATCCTAGGATCCAACGGTGCACACAAACATACCAAACAAACTATAAAGTTAGGTCACACGAGCCAATTAACAGACAGAGTTCTGTCTTTTGCTTCAACACTTCTTCCTGTTACAGTTAGAGTTGAAATATTTCTGGTCAGGTGATCTATGACGCAGCACACAGACCATCATGAAATGGTGGTTCAAGGCAAGAGATGTAAAGGGGAAATATTTACTTAAATATATATACCAGGTAGGTAAGATTCTTTAATATGTCACTTGATTTGATATAAACTATCTGTTGCTCAAAAATTCATTTTCGGGGTATAGTTTTCCTTTAAGTAATCTTACTGGGGATGAAAGAGGTACAGTATCTTTACACGGGCACACACACTGCAGGAAGAAACAAACTTCTGTACATCGTTCCTACAACAAGGCCACTAAAAATTTTAAGTTCTAAATTGTCCCTGGTGACTAGCCACAGGAGACATTCATGGATTTAAGAATCTCCACCCGTATAGAGAAAGGAATGTATAAATTCCCTTGAGATCTCCAAAATGTATCCAAATATTGAACCTTATTTTTTCTAATAAGTTCAATAAGTTGAAGATCTTGATCATAAGCCTCTTGCATCTTTTCCTGCACAGTAAGACAGACCGATTGATTGACAATATTTTGAGCAGGAATAATGGTAGTTTTCAGATTTGTTCTGTTTTATCGTCAGAAAATAATCTGGACAGAGCATCAGCTTTAGAGTTCTTGAATTCTACGTTTTTCGTGATCTGTGAAAATGGTCACTGGATGTATAGTACCTTCCAAATGATGACTACATTCAGACAAAGCTTCTTTAAACGCTAGCAATTCCTTTTTCCCTACGTATGTCATAATTCTGTTCGGTTTGGGATGAGTGTATATATGTAAAGTGTAAAGTATATATATAACAGCTTTGGTATCAACTCTTTGTGATAGTGAAACCCCATCAATGGCAGTTTCAAGAGGCATCAACTTCAAGAAATAATGGATTACCAGAATCGGGATGAGTTAAGAAAGGAGCCCAAGTAAATGATGATTTTAAAATGATGATTTCAAAAGCAAAAATGCTTCTTCCGCAGTAGAAGACCAACCAGGAAACTTGCCTTTTTTGTTGAGTTGAGTAATGGGTAATACTACTGTATCTTAGATAATCCCTTGATAAAATGTCTATAAAAATTGGCAAAGCCCAAAAAACTTTGAGCTTCCTTCAAGGATTTGGGGGAGGGCCAATTTAGAATACGGATCCGTTCGTACATTGCCCAGTTTTGTCAGTGTTTTGACTGATTATTCCAATGTGTGTTTGTTATAACCTGAACAGGATTACTTGCTGGATAGCCATACTTGTCTTTAGTATAGGATGTTTGCCCAATAACACATCACTGACATTGCTGCTGCTCCAAAATCTGCTTACCTTACTCAAACCTAAGCTCAATTTCACTATAATGATATATTATACGCTCAGTTTGAAAAAACATTATACTGCACTGACAACAACTAGTCCTTTTTATTTTGCAAGAAGCTTGAGTGGTGTGATCATCCCTTCACAATCCAGATTGTCTTAACCCTTCCTTATGAATATGAAGATTCTCATTCATCCAGGTCATGGTATATTTAACAAAAGTAACTCAAAGCAACTGGACTTGCTGAGAAATTTTAATGAAGACGTTTCACTACTCATCCAAGCAGCTTCTTCAGTTCAACTGACTGGTGTAGGGGAGTTCTCGGCATATAGACTCTTCCAACAATCCAATCACAACAGCAGATTGTAACTCTTCAGAGAGGTGACATTTGAAATTCACAGAGGTGTTGATTCTATGTAGTTACAGTGATAGGATTACCAATGTGTCATGCAACTCCTAGACACAGGTGTTACTTGTGAGAGTTGCATGAATGGATGTGTGAAGAGTACTGAAACCGCGTGGAAAGATGTTAGAACAGCATTGTATGTAGCAGACAGGTGGTGTTGAAGGCCCCCACCTCTATTCAGGGATGGTTTCTCCACCTTAACATAAATCACCTCTTTCACACCAGCGGTCTTCTTTATCTAAAATGTGGACATTACTTTCTACAAAAGATTGTCCCTTGTCTTTTAGGTGTAGGAAAACAGCCAAGTTTTTCCCTGTAGAGTTCGCCCTCTTATGCTGAGACATTCGTTTAAGGAGCAGTTGCTTTGTCTCCCGAATGTATAAATCAGTGCACTCATTGCTACACTGGACTGTGTATACCACATTACTTTAAAACATCTCACATTTGAATTCACATTCAAATTGGGTGATTAAAATTCGAATGTGTGAATTTTGACAATTTGGCAATAATAATTTAGACTTGATCTATCTACAATGGATCTAAGCTTCATGGGGTGCAAACATGTATGTACTTTGACCTTGAACATGTCTTTGTACAAAATGGGAACATACAATCAGAGCCATGTTGTCAGGAAAGCTGTTGAGCTGAATTGTGTGTGTAGATCAGAAAGGCAGATTGGCTAAGGGGAAGGCAGCCCATGGAAGTAAGTGAGAATTCCTATCATAATTCTCTTTTCCTGGAGTTCCTCCATGGCAGCAACTAATGGGCTAATGGCGAGAATGGACAGTGACCAATTACTGAAGACTTAAGAACCCATCCTTAGTGTCAGGCTCTGCTGGGATTCGAGCCAGGGACCTTTGGGTTTCTGGCACAATGCTTTATCTATTAGGCCAGTTCCTCCATGGCAGCACATGTTCCCACCCTTGGAACTTTAAACAAAGACAGCACACAGGGGGCTGAGTGTCAAGGACTGGGTAGGGGGCGCTGAAGATCTTGGATAAGAAGGGACGAGTTCTTTAGGCGAGGGCAGATTGTGCCTAAAAGACTCGTCCCTTCCTATCCAAGATCTTCAGCGCCCCCTACCCAGTCCTTGACAGAAGTGCTCAGTCACCCCCATACACAGACAGCACGTGATCTAAGTGGATAACTTTCCTTTCACTGGCTGTGACTGACACTTGATGTGGCTCCACTACTGACTGAGGTGAGGGAGTCGGGACATGGAGCAGGAGGCGGAGCATAGTATTTTCCGGGGCTCTGCTGTCTGACTGACTGCGTGCTGCCGGTGCGATTCCTGTGCTGCCCAATGCCTCCCACTTTCACAAGCCGCCCTACCCCCTTCCCTGCATCTGATGCTGCTGGATGATGGATCCCCTGGTTTGTGGGTTGGGGCTGCCTAAGCCTTTGAAATAAATGCGCCCCTGGAGTTCCGAGCAGAGTCATACAGCAGCTCCACTCTTGTCAGTT
Source organism: Xenopus borealis (assembly GCA_024363595.1). NCBI lineage: Eukaryota > Metazoa > Chordata > Amphibia > Anura > Pipidae > Xenopus > Xenopus borealis. The sequence continues at coordinate 120,264,032 of CM044445.1, forward strand.
GCCACCTGCAGCCGTAGCACAGCGGTTGGGGAAAATAGCGCTGAAACGCTACTGATCTGCTTCTGCTCTGCCTCCATGTCCCGACTCCCTTAGTCAGTAGTGGGTCCACCTCAGTGTCACAGTTCCTGACACAGGCTTCCCAAACTTTGAAGTTATACAAGAGAACACTTTCTGGTCCAGCTCCCACTTGTGATGATTTGCAAATCTTCTGCTGAGCCAGTCTGCCTGGTGATTCTGAGTCCCAGGGAGATAAACTGCTGTCAGACTCCTGATGTGAGGAATAATGTTAGCTGAATCAATTAAATAAGATGACTGGATGTGTAACATAATAACCAGAACACTAATTCCTGATTTTCAGCTCTTTAATTAACCCTGAGTTAGTCAACGACTTGAAGGGGACATAAATGTTCAGTGAGTTTGCAATTGAGCAACAGTTATGCCCCATATGGCTCCCCCTCCTATAACACTACAGTCACATCCAGTCACTCCAAACTTTATACATTACATTTTTGCCTGACCAACTATGTTAGAAATATTTTTTTATTTTGCACAGCCTACTGTATTTACCCAGTTTTTATTTTTACACAGTACTTGTTATAGACCATTTCCATGTATCCATTATTCTATTTAAACATGTCATAGGGTATAAATGTAACAGCATCAGTTGAGACAAAACATACCCATATGTGATGATGTGATCATATACATGATGTGCTACAGGCTGCACACATTTACCCATCTTTCTTTTTGAACAATCACATAGTTCCCAACCAGTGGCTCATGTGCAACATGTTGCTCTCCAGATCCTTAGATGTTGCTCCCAGTGGCATCAAAGCAGATGCTTCTTTTTGAATTCCTGGCTTAAAGGCAAACCTTAGTTGCATTTACACCATGT
>CM044445.1:120449355-120460012 GCA_024363595.1 Xenopus borealis
TTTGATGGTCGAATTTCGAATTTTTTTAATATTCGACCCTTAGTAAATCTGTCCCAAAGCCATCAACAGACATCTTATAAAAATGTAAGAATAGGGTTGCTTAAAAGAAGAGTTGATGGGTGTCTGGGTAGGTCAGAACTCTTAATATAAAGGGCATGAAGATAGGACTAATCAACCGGAATATTAATATGACTATGACTTAATTGGTCTGCATGAAATTATGTAGTCTAAAAGTTCTCATAGATGCAGGAGGATTCCAAACTTTCTTGGTCTGAAGGTTCCTGTATTTCAATTCCTCTGCTGCTTCTCCTTACAACAGCATAGGTTACCAAGTATTTGTCCTGAAAAGGTATAAAAAGGGTTTCATCAGCTTTAATACCTTTAAATATTGCAGGTGTCCAGTATATGTGGTTCCCCATCCTGCCACAGTGAAGTGATGAGCTACTTTTAGGCAACATCATGCCACGTAAACTGACCTAAGCCAACTAACTAATGACCTTTAAACATATAAAGACAACAACTTTGTACTACTAATACTTCTTCGTCTCTTAGGTACATTTGACACTGTGGATCATCCTTTCCTTGCTCATATCCCTCCATATTTTTGGTCTTCATAATTTGGGCATGTTCTGGTTCTCTTCTTACCTCATTAAGCATACCTTCAGTGTCTCCTACAATTGAGTATTATCTTCTCCTCTTTCTGTTGGGGGTTCTTTAAGGCTCTGTCCTGGGCTCCTTATTATTTTCTCTCTAAACGTTCTCCCTATGCAAACTTATCAACTCATATGGTTTCCAATACCACCTCTATGTGTAAAGACTCATCCTGGTGGCGCAGCGGGGACGACCGCTGCGCCATCAGCGGGGATGGCCGCCGCGCCATTGGCAGGAACGCTCGCCGCACCATCTTCTTGCTGTCCTGCTGGCTTCCTAGTGCACGCCGCACGCGCACTTTCGCAAGTTATAGGTAGTGATGGTCGAATTTATTCGCCAGGGGCGAATTCGCGGCGAATTCCCGCGATTCGCCGCTGGCAAATAAATTCACGAAACGTCAGGAAAAATTAGGCGAAAAAAATTCGACGTCAAAAACGAGTCGCGCCGAAAGCGACGCGCGTCGGAAACGACGTGACGCGTGTCGAAAACCGAGACCAGGGAGCTTGGCATCTGTTCTGGTTTAGGGTGCCGACCGTGACACTATGCTAACGATCACTCGTCTTCTGATCTCAACACAGAGCTCTTAACTTGAGTCTCACTTCCTGTTTGCTATCTCAATTTGAATGTCACAATACTACCTTAAATTAAACCTTTCTAAAATGGAAATGATTCTCTTTTCTTCAACTGACATCCTGTAACATCCCAGAAGTATCTATCATAGTTAAAAATTCTACTAACACCGTGTCTTCTGTGGCCCGGTGCCTTTGGGTTACCCTAGATTCTGCCCTGTCCTTCAATCCTCATATCCAGTCAGTTATTAACAACATATCACATCTACACTACTGTAACTCTCTATTACCTGGCCTTCCCTGGCAGAGACTGCAACCTCTCCAGTCCACATTCAAACTAAAGACCCTTATATTCAAAGCACTTCATAACTCTGCTCTACCCTACATCTCTGAAATCATCTTTAGATACTCAACCAACTGCTTACTATGCTCCTCTACTGACCTGATCCTTAACTCTCCTCTCATTGCCTCCTCACACACTTCTATTCAAGACTTTGCAAGGTCTGCACCCCCTCCTTTGGAATTCTCTCCCACACTCTGTCCCACACTTCTCCCAACCCTTCTGCTTTCAAAAGATCTCTTAAGACACACTTATTTAGAAAAGCCTACCCTCACTCTGTTTAGCTACCAAGTGCAATACCATATGATACATCTCTCACCTTGCTTATTTCTGATCTTGCCCACTATAAGCTCTTTTACACAGGGTCTTCCTCATTGCAATTTTGGTTATTTTCAATCATCAAACTCTACATAAATCTAGTAAAAAAGCCTAGCAATTGGTTACAGATAAGATTATATGACAGCCTACTGTACTGCTCTTGGGAAAATGGCTCCAGCACACTAACATTGCTGTACTTTTTAACACAAGTCTTTTATAAGCAGCAGAAGAAAACAAATAATAATCACAAACTCCTACTACTCCGACAATCAAAAAAACATGAATAATCGATGATTCTACACAATGTCACCATAATCAATGAATCTTGTGTAAGTTGTACTTACTTTGGGAATTGATGTCCGAGTTGCTGTTGGAATTAAAAAAAAAGTCAACGTGAATATTTTGTGTATTGTTCTTAAGGGATCAAGCTATAAAATTCTAAGCAATGTTATATGAACATTATTATGTGGAATTTGTATTGCAACATGCATGAATACAGTATAACATGCTCATCATTTTTATTGAACTTGACAAAACGTAACAGCGTAGTATCTATGATATAATAAACTGAAGGCTGGCCATATGTATTTATTAATTATTATTATATAGACTATGATATGGGGTACTGGGGAAAGGGTTCAGTCAGGAGGCCAATAAATGTGAGACTTGGGGCAATTGCCCATTGAGATGCTCCTAGTGACAATTTGACCAACACTATATTACAAAAGAACAATGAAGCCAATAATTTAAAAGAAATATATCTATAATGACCAAAAGTAGTGCCACTCACGTTTCCAGACATGTTTGATATTTACATAAGTGAAATCATTTTCATCCTCAGTCAAAGATTGGTTCCTGCCACCTATAGAGGGAAAAGAGGGATGCATCAGAATATACTGTATGTGAAACTTGATGGTTCAAATGCATGGAAGATAGGGAGTTCTAGCCACTTTTACATTTCAATTTAAAATTTCAAGAAAAGTTTAAAATGAATTAATGTTAATTGTAAGATACAATGGCAAGATGTTTAAATGGCTCACAGAAAGTAAGCTTGAGGCTAGAATATGTTTTGCAACAGAGTAGCTAGACACCACATTACATAAGGAGTCAATTTATGCAGCAGGGTTATCTATACACCCTTAATCTAACAGGATGAGTTGCAAAATCCAGACCACTGCCCAATCTTACATTTTCTTACCAATGTTGTTGACTGGTTGATAATCATCCAATTCTGAATTGTCTTTATTTTTTGATCTTTGTAGGGTTCTGTAGTTTAAAGATGAAAGAGATTTTTGTTGGTCACTTAGAGGTTTTAAAAAAAAAATCAGAAGATCAACAGTTGTTGAAGGCCAAATGAGGTTAATGGTGCCCTTCACCCATGTCCATAGTCAATGTGTTTTTGAAACAAATTTGGAGATTGTCTAAAAGATCTTGAAGGAGACCATTCATTTTTTAGTTGTCATGTCTGTTGGATTCCTTTGACAAAAAAAAAATATAACCTAAGGAATAAGAGTTTCTCATAAGTTGTTCACCAGTATCAAGGTCCTGCTTATAAACCTTTTTTATTTGAATATTTTGCAAAATTCTGCAGTTTGTAAATATGTAATTTCTGATTTACAAACTTACTTCTTGAGCAAGAGGATAAATTGTTGATTTACTGTTGTGTTAACTATTGCAAAAATGAACATTTTATATGTTTAATCATACTGAAATACTAAATACAATCAATTATAAATTCTGTACCATCTCTGAAATAATTAAGTTAGTCTTACTATCCCTCTCTCAGCATCTGTTTCTCTTCATTCTGTCTTCATGCAGCAGTTGGGTGTCAGATATTCATTGACAGTTAAAATCAATATATCTTATTTTGCCTAGAAGATGTATTAGAGCTCACTCTATTAAAGTCACCAGACATTATGTCTCTCTACATGCAGGATTTGTGCAAAATGCAGTTATTTTGTTAGAGTTTCTTTGTACTGGAATTAGTCATTTGAAAGAGCTCTAATTCATCTGCTAGGAAAGAATCCCCCCTATACAATATATTGGATCTAACTGTCAATGAATATCTGTATGCTAAAGCTTATATTAAATTTTCATTTTTGCCATAGGTTGTCTTATTTCTAGTCAAGGGGAACAGAACTTAAGCAAATATAGTCCGAGAAAGGAAATTAATCCTGGAAACTCTGTTGTTGGGTCCCGTGTGTAAAAACATGTGAGGCTTCTAGAAGAGAACACTAACATGGACTCTAAGGCTCAACATTTGTCTATGAGTGAAGAAGTGCTGCATTAAAGAGAATGTTTGAAGACTGAAAAGGATATGCAGCTGTTCCGGAGTCTATTCTAAGTAGGTGTTACATTGGATATGACTGTCTACCAGTTGCATAGGACAAAGGCGTTGTATGTTGTATGAAACTGGAGTTTAGTACAGGGGTGATCTTTGCAAACTGCTGCCTTATTTCTAATGATTTTTTATCAGGCTTTAGTTGCCAGTTCATATTTTTAAAGATAAATATGAGATAAAATGGAAGTACTGTAGTCCTTTTGTACTTACCTATCTGGAGTTCTGCACACATTTATATCTAGGAAAAACAGAAACAATATGGGGCAGATTTACGAAGGGTCGAATTTCGAATAAAATCGGCCATCAAATTTTCTTTAAAAAAATCGTTCAAATGCTTTGTTTGATTCAAACAATATTGGGAAAACTCCTTTGAATTGCAAAAACTTTCAAAAACACTCCTGAAAGGTTCCAGGAGGTCCCCCATAGGCTAAAATAGAAATTCAGCAGCTTTAGGGTAAGGACACACGAGGCGATTTATCGCCAGCGTTTTTAAAAAGCAAATCGCGGCGTTTTTAAAAAGCAAATCGCGGCTCGTTTTGTCTCAGCACAAAACCATATGAAAGATGCCAGCTACTGTGCACACAGCGCGTTTGTGAATCGCCTGTAGCTCCAAAACGCACTGAGACCCTTTTCCGAGCGATTCATCAGAAATAGCATGTACTTAGAAAAGCACTGAAATCTCCTAGACACGCACACACATACAGATAAGTAGCAGCGATTGTATTCAAATTACACTGCGCAATGACGCAAGAACGTAAAGGCGCAGGAATACAAAGACGCTAGGTTACAGAGGGAAGCACAAACGCTGAGGAGAGACGCCGAGACAACACGCCGAACAAAACTCGGACGAAAACTCGCTCGAAAATGCCTTTTTTGAAGCACTTTTTTGATACGGACAGGAGCACGTACCGCACAGAGCAATGGGATACAAATCGCTCTGTGCCAATTGTCGCTGGGAATCGCCTGTTCGAAAAAGACGATCGCCTTGTCGCCGCGATTTGCTTTTTAAAAACGCTGGCGATAAATTGCCTCGTGTGTCCTTACCCTTAAGGTGGCAAAGTGTCGAATTCAATTTTTTTAAAGAGACAGTACTTGTGAATGTGAATTTTCTAAATTAAATCTAATTTTGGGCTATTTAGTATTCGAAGTAGTAAAAAATTACTGCAAAATTCAAATTTTTGAAATTTAAATTTTCACCTCGACCCTTTGTAAATGTTCCCCTATGGGATGAGATCCTGAAAACTTTTGTTGTGATCCTGAAAGTTATTGAGTTATATTTGCTAAATCAAGGGCCATTGCAAGGAGCTTAATATGCACAAATTTCTGTGTCCCTGAAATGAACTCTTGCCTTGAAGAGATGTTAATTCCATGGTTGTACTCAAACATTCTCAACTGACGTGCCACACTAATGCTTTATTGTTTGTGTGTATGGAAATTGGAACCTTGGAAGTGAGTTCATTATTTCGCAGCAGGGGGCTACAAGAATTTGAACAGTACTGTGGGTAATGAACATTGGAATTCACTCCAATGCTTTGTACCAAGTGCTGCTTTGGTAAGAAAGCCTTGATTTAGATAAGTATGCATGAAAATGAAAATGCATTATCGTAAATTATATAATTGTACCATTTTGACATTTTTTTATTTTGTTATATTACCTGTTTTAGTTTCTAGGTGGTGAGACATTAGAAATGATAATAATTTGTGACTGAATTTGAAGATTATGATGGCAGTAGAAATCACTAATACCCCAATCAGTATCCCAATGAGTACTTGTACCAGGTGTTTGTGTCTTCTTTCTGTAAGGAAAGCACATGGAATGTCCAAAATAATTTAGTATTACTGAGAAATATGTACTGTACCTACAAAAACTCATTTACAGTGTATAAAAACCAGTGTAGTTTTCTTAAAAGGGCAGAAAAGTAATAACATTCCCAGTTCTTATCCTATTCTTCTTTATTGTTTACTGTGAACTTTTGTTTGGTGCATACTACTGTGTCTGGTAAGGATTGTTTTTCATTGATTTTAATTTCCACTTTAACCAAGAAGTTTAGCCCCACTGAGCTCTATAATGTATAAACAGTCAGCTTTATAAGCCCATATACAGTTCATAGCTATATCTTCCTCCACCATTCTCTTGGGAAAGGCAGTGTGATCCAGAACCTGGGGCAAGCAAGTCCTAGGAAAGTCCAAGACTAACTAGCGGATATAGTGAATGTGGAATTATTTTAAGGGCAAGTTCAGCACTAAGTAGGTAACAGCAGATAGATGAGGCACCTAGAACATTCTTAAATAGCATTATTGTCACTGAAGCTTGACCTCATAAAGGAAATCATGGAGATTCATTAGAACCAGATAGGCCTCTACTTTATGGGGAACCATGACAAACATAAATATACAGTAAACTGGCATCTATGGGTTCTTATTAGGCTGAATGCCTTTTTCAGTAATGCACTGTATACATAATAAAAAATGTATACAGTGGAGCCAAACATACCTTGTTGTGTCTGTCCACACTACACCCTAAATGAGAGTTTAGGTCTGTTGTAGCCATGGAGCTAGACAGCTTGGTTATGGTAGAATTGAAGATGTTCCCTATATGGTAAAGAGTTTATGGCATCTAGTGATGTAGCCATCTGCTTTCAAGAATAGCTTTAAATAGACATATATATATATATATATATATTAGTGCAAGAAAGCTATAATACCCTGGCCTTCAAAACTATAATCTGTGGCTTTTACCAGAAGACACTCTCAGGACATTTATAACAAGTATATTCCTACACATTACTTGGCCCATTAAACTTAGCATTCCAGTAGAATTGTGTTGCGAGCAGGGACCTCTATTAATTATATAAGACTCCAGTTATAAATTATCCCAATGTGCTGCATAGTTTGCTGGACCTACATAAACAAATGATGATGAGGAAAGATATAAAGCAATCCCTTTCAAGAAAAATGAAAGATTTTTATGACAATTGGTAAAGCTCACCCAGTATCCAAAAATGTGCCACATTGCTCCTCTTCCTCACACTGCCGGTTGGAGTTTGTACCTCACAGGTATAATTCCCAGAATCCTCCAGCTGAGCTGAGGGGACTCCATATTGGCTGGATAAACTGAATCCCTGCACATTGTGCCCATTTCTGTAGAAAGCAAACTGTAGCTCTGTAGTCGCTCTGCGTGGGTTGGGCTTTGAGTTGCATGTTATGGACACATTATCGCCTTTTAGAATCTTATCTGCACTGACTTCTACGTAAGGGAGTGAGAATAGCTCTAAAAAGAAATAAAAAAAATGTTCTAGTAGCTAAAGATGAATGAACACACCTTTTTTATTTTGAGAACTTGTAAAGCTGAAATGCATAGTATTAATTTAACCATAGTAGGAGCCTCAACTGTCTTTATAAAACAAGGGGGTGACTTCTGTATGTATTGTATCAACCAACTTATGTTTTTAATCCATATACCCCTTAATTTTTTCTATCATTGAAATGTAATAGTGTAACGTATAAGGTAAAGCACAATGTATTATTATGGCAGCACCCTTAAATATTTCCTGCAGAGATAGAGGTAGAAGACCCAAGATGTTCTGGAAATGAAGAGTCAGGTCTATATACTTGATCACACAAATGAGTATGTGGAAATACTCTTGGCCATTAGGGTGTTGTATTTCTTCTATGTCCGATACTGTATATATATATATATATATATATATATAGGATAGCCTACAGTATATGTGATATCCTTAAAGTAACTTGGTACAGATGCAGTCACTTGGATTTGTAAGTTAAATGCGTCGTGATTTAACTCATCTAACCCATTTATCCCACTTAGCACAGAATATTGTGTCACAGCATCCCATCCAATTAAAGAGTTCACCATTGAAAACAATGGAGCTTTGGTATGCTAATGAAAAGGTTAAATGCATTAAATGAGTTAAGATAACTTTAGATAACACAGTTTCTTCAATTAGCCCTGAGTCACGACGCATTAACTTACAAATCCCAGTGACTGCATCTGTATAACGTGGGTATTGTGTATATAATTGAGATTGAGTTTAAAAAGAAAGGTTGGGTGACTAAGATACAACATATTAAATGGTAATTATGTGGCTCACACTTGTCTAGATACTAGTGATGGGCAAATCTGAAAAATTGTGAAATGGAGAAAATTTGCCAAAATGCATTGAAGTCTATGGGGAAAATTTACAAAATTCACGTGAAGGATTATAAGTTCGATCGAATGAGATCGAATTCCGATCGTACGATTTAATCGGATATTCGAATATTCAAATTTGCCTCTTTGATGATAGAATACTGAATTATCGAATAGATCGAATGATTGGATATTCGATAATTTGATCATTCAATGATAGAAGGATTTAAAATTTTAAAATCCTTCGAATGCCTACTTCGCCAGATTGAACCTACTGAATACCAATAGAAGCCTATGGGAACCCCCCCCACATTTTTCGGAGGCTCGAAGGAAAAAGTACAATTTTTTCTTGAAATCGAACGATCGGTATCCGATCGTACGAATTCATCGAGGAATCGAATATCCAGCAAAATGATAGCCTAAAACTATTTGATAAGCATTCGATAATCAAATGCTTATCGAATATCGAGGGAATTTGAGGAATTTTTGGGGAATTATAGTAAATTTGCCCCTATGTGTCTATGGGGCAGATTTACTAAGGGTCGAGTTTGAGGGTTAAAAAAGTTATTTGACTGTCGAATAGTCGAACATTCAAATAGATTTTTATTCAAATTATTCAAATCATTCGATTTGATTGAATTTTCAAAATTCACTGTTCGAAGTGGTCTTCAAAAACATTCCAAAATTCAAAATTGAATCTTTTTGAAAATTCCATCAAACTTCGAATCCTTTATGTGAATTTAGTAAATCTGCCCCTATGTGTCTTTTTTTTGATGCACACAAATTTATTTTACCCATTGGTGTTTTTGGCCATATTTTTTATGGTGAAGCTTGTCGAAAAACTTAGCTCATCACTACTAGTGACCACTGTGAGGAAAGCTCACCCAATATCCAAAGATGTAATACGCCACTCCTCTTCCTCACACTGCCAGTTGGAGTTTGTACCTCACAGGTATAATTCCCAGAATCCTCCAGCTGAGCTGAGGGGACTCCATATTGGTTGGATAAACTGAATCCCTGCACATTGTGCCCATTTTTGTAGAAAGCAAACTGCAGCTTTGCAGCTGCTCTGCGTGGGTTGAGCTCTGTGTCACATGTTATGGTCATGTGATCTCCTTCTAAAATGTCACCAGGATTCACTTTTATATGGGGAATAATGAATAGTTCTGTAAGAGAAATAATTCAAGATTTAAATAAATAATCAGTCTCTGTTTCTGTAGATAAATATCCAAGTGTTTACTCTTACAAAATATATTTACTAGACTTTGATATGAAAAGGCATCTGCTTTTCATGAGTAGACTTTTATACACAGTGATCTTGGTCCTACACAACAGGGTTGCCTTTACTCCTCAAAAAGAATTGAGTTCTTTCAGTTATGGGGTTATTCTTTCCAATGTCTTGGAATTACAATTTTGGCAGTCTGAATTTAAAACAACATACAGTAGTAACATAGTAAGTTAGACTGAAAAAAGACACACACACATACATCAGGTTCAACCTTTTAACTTTATTTCTGTTTTTTAAACTGCCTAACTGGTAGCTGATCCAGAGGAATGCAAAAAAAAAAAAAATCTGAAGCCTCTCCAAATTGCCTAAGAGGGGGAAAAATTTCTTCCTGACTCCAAAATGGCAATGGAACCAGTCATGGAACCTGGATCAACTTGTACTATTATCTTCCATAACCCTGTATTCCCTCATTTGCTAAACAGCCTTCCAACCCCTTCTTATACCTATCTAATGTACAGCTCTCACTGTAAAAAACCCCTTCCGAATATTTAGGCGGAACCTCTTTTCTTCAAATCGGAATGGGGGACCTCATGGCAGCTGGAAAGACCTACTGATGAATAAAGCATTAGAGAGATTATTATATGATCCCCTTATATATTTATACATAGTTATCATATCACCCCTTAAGCACCTCTTCTCCAGCATGAATATCCCCAATTTGGCCAGTCTTTGCTCATAGCTAAGATTTTCCCTTTACCAGCTTAGTTGCCCTTCTCTGTACCGCTGCTGCTGTCTTTTTGATACTGTGTCAAGTTGCCCTGGCAGAGGGTACGGCGTGCACCTGGGGCTGCAGAGAGCCTATTTGCCTACTTTAGAAGCATACATGAATTGAACCGATCAGAGTCTATTGTATACACTGAAGAAGAGAGCTGATTTAGCACATTTGCCTTTTCTGTAACTGTTAGAACCATACTGGTACCATTATTTAATGGAGCAACACTCTCAATGTGCAACTTTGTAAGGGCTTACTGTTTCCCTGGTGGTCTAGTGGCTGCTCTTA